>OX451345.1:54452722-54618066 GCA_949629155.1 Myopa testacea | reverse complement strand
TAAGTATTATGAGATTCGGTAACCGGGATGAAGAATTTAAATCTGAATTATTTAACTATAAAACGCGGCACTAATATTATTGAATTGAATTCATTATTATACTTGTATACTTTACATTGGAACGTTCATGGAAGGAACTGAACCGTCCACAGGACCACATCTGCTAGTGTTTGGAATTATTCGAGTTAGTAACTAACAACTTTCGAATAATTCAAACATTCGATACTTTTTCGTAGTTCAGAAGTTATTCAACGAAAATTCAATTCAGAAATTATTCAATTTTGTAACCTCAATATAAAAATAACCGTCGGTTACAAAAAATAAGCAAAATTGTGTCACGACGAAGACTGTTTTCGGTGACTTTCTTTTATTCTTTTCGTCGAAATTGACATTCTGTAATGTCTTTGTTTTGTAATCGAGAAAAGCATAAGATAGTCACCGACATCATCTTCGTCGTGATTCTTGGAATACAGCCCTTAACGTCATTTAGCTTCAGCTGCATCGAAAGGTAAAGTTTCTGATTTATGAAATTAATCTCGAAATTAAATTTAGTTTTTTAAGCGACTTTCTGTCATTTATTTGACTTTTATAAAAAAAGTAAATTCTCTGCAATGGGTTTGGGTCAAGGGTTTATTCGCGAAAACAAACATACGGAGGTTTAACATCACCTCTATTTTGGCTTCGATCGAGTTAATGAATGAGTGAAAAACCTCATTCAGTAACTAACTATTGATATTTGAAATCATTCGATAGTTCTCTACACTATATTTAGCAGTAGTTAGTGCATACATATATTTATACTGTTGCAGTCGTTTGTTGATTGAACGTTGCCATCTTTAAATATCAACGTCATCAACTTTTGTGGTTTCCCATGCTTACAAACGGAGCGATGAATTATGTGCATTCCTATTTACATTTTCCATTCATATACAAACATATGTACAAAGAAGAATATTTAATTTCTTGCAAACAAAATGGGGAGAACGTTGATTCACTTCAGATTTTTCGTGATGCAGGAAACTGTTGCATTCAGATGAGAAGGGCAACCAAGATCGATTCGTATTATAAAAAAAGAACACAAACAAAATATTTGTTATGTTGTTATTTTTTGTTGATGTTGACATGGCTTTTTCATATGATGTTAAGTATAAAAGCTAATCTAATAAGATTTAATACTTTACTTTGTCTCTCTCTGCTTCACCTTATTGGCAGTATTTGGCATTGATAATAGCTAAATTGTTGTTGATTTTTACTGCAATAAACAGGTGTTTTCACGTAGTTTTGGCAGCATTCATAACTATTTCATTGTTTGTATTTGAAATGCGAGTTCTTATGCATTAAATTGAATACTAACCCATGTAGTAGGTATGTATGCAATCTTTATTTAGCGTAATTCTTTATAATTTTAAGTAATACTAATGTTACTAATTGTAATTTTAATATGTACAAATGTTAATTTCTCTGCAGTTGATAACGTTTTATTACGAATTTTTACTGTAATCGCACAATCAGTTGATCTAAACCTAATATTTTCCTTACCACTGATTCAGGGATTTATATATTTTTGTACATACATACATATATGTCCGTATTTATAAAAGAGTAACAAATGCAAACTCACCTCGGTTGCCGCTCACGTGCTTCGCGACGCTGCATTTCAAGCTACACAGTTACTGCAATTGTGCGTCCCGTCAGCTGGCCAAGTCGCCAATTAAAAAAGTACCGAATTTTCCTAAACTTTTTTCTGCCTTTTTACCTGCACTGAGTACTTATAACCACTGCTACACTGCCACGAGCAAATGACGAATTGCAGATAAGCCAAATAGTATCGCTGCAACAACAACAACAGCTATATTACACGCACCGCACTTCCTCTATTAAAATTTAATTTAAAAGTCGAAGGGAAACCTTCGGTTTTTGTTTTGCTTTTTAAACCATTTTGCACGTTTCGCGATACGAATTTTTTGTTTCTGATTTCTGTCGAAATTAGAATTCAACTATCAATCAGTTTTGTCACAAACAGCGAAGCTTGCTCTGCTCCACGATTTTTTTGGGTTCTCAGTGTTTAAATTTTTTTTAGTTTTTGACGTTTTCTATTTTCTTCTTACAGATTTATTTTTTTCACCTGAAAATACTGCTTAGTTTTTCTTATTTTACAGAAGAGAAGGAAAATTCGAAACAGAAAATCAAAAATAAATTTTAAAGATGTGAAATCGATTGAGTTTTGATTTGTTGTGGTTACGGATGTTACTGCAGTGTGCTCTTCGGAGGACCAATTTTGCTCGCGTTGATCAGTTCATTTTTCTTTTCAAGTTTGCGTTAAATTAAAAATGTTGCTGTGTTTTTTGTTTTAAATATTTAAACCGTCATCGTAATTGGCGCACGTCTCTTTTCTTATTTATGCAATTATTTGGTTCAAAAGTACTAACGTAGGAAATAATTAAAAATATCTAATGTTTCTTTCTGACTGACGCAAAGTAGTTCGACATTAAAAAGGAATAAGCTTTGAGTTTTCTTCTTTTTTTTTAGTCAGTAATTTATTTACTTGCTGCTTTTAAGGCGTACTTCTGGCTCTTTTATTGATGTGGGTTTAGTTGAGCTAAAAAAGTGCGAAAGATAACGCAAATTATAAAGTTTTCAACTTATTTCTTAATAAATATCTTAGTTTAAGTCAGTTATCGAGTAACAAATATTATTAAAACATACATATTAAAATATTAAATTTAATCTTAATAAAAAAAATTAAATATACACATGTAAAAGCATTTTTGTAATTTGTATTCTAAGTGGCAGGGATTAATATTAGATGAAAACTGAAGTCATGTCAAAACTCATAAGTTCATTGATTTATATTAACTTTCTAAGATATCTGCAACTATAACTATAGTTTCTATATTATACTTTTCCATCCAGATGAAAAATCGTCAAAATGTTTGAAAGTACCGTTTATGCATATCATGAAAGAGTCAGCAATCGATTGTTATAATAAAAAACCTACAATAGATTAGCAACAAAAAACCAGTGATGATGTGGTGAAATACTGAATTCAATACTAATAAAAAAACGAATGTTCATAATGTGCTGGAGTGTTATATTAGTAAATTCCAAATATGGATAAATAAAATATGTAAATCCCCAAAATTAATGTAACTGACCATAAATAGACAATGTTGTGCGTTTTTTATATTGTATAAATATTAATAATTTCATGATTGATTTGTTACATATAATTTTTACTAGTTAGTAGAATACTCGTACACAAAATTTTATGCACTATTACATATTGTCTAAAATATTTATATAAAAACTTCTATGCAACTTTCCGTCAGATCAAGGTATTTCTTTAAGGTGGCAACAATGAGTTATAAATTCCGAAAATATGAATGGAATAGGGTGCAAGTAAAAACACAAAAACCACATCGAAGAAAAGGGATAACTATACATAAAAATAACTATCTGTCGCTATGGCTGCAAACTCATTGATTTTCAACATATACAAGATAAAAATATGATATTGATAATCATACATACTCGTATGTCACACAATTTTCATATGATATTGCATGGAAGTCAAAATATTAGAAACTGGCAATTTTGAGCACAATATAGCAATAATAGCAGTAAAGTATTATGTAGTTTTTTAGCACTGCCGATCTTTTTACCAACTGCAGCTCCTGAAAATAGTGAGGCTTGCGACAAAAATATAAACGCACACGCAATTATAAGAATGCTTTTTATGGTAATATGTATAAATGCAGTAATATGAAAATCATTTCATTTTTGCAGAATTTATTACAGAATATACCAATTAATATTGTTATATACTGAGACAATGTCAATGATTTCAGGTTCACTTCTAACTTTATACACAATTTTCTTTAAACCGCAAATTTTGTATCGGTGGTTATATCTTTATCCAAAAATATTAATTCCGGTTAGTTAACATCATAAATAAACTCCGCTTTTGTCAATATATTTCCTTCTCCTAGTTTCATGCTATTAATAGTTACGTTTCGGAGAATAAGTGTCCGCTCAAAGCACTTTCTAGTTTTTAAACATAGTAATTTAATATATCAAACGATCTGCACTTGGATTTGTACTACATTATATTGGTTTTACGAACTTTTATAAAATCATTTTTTTTTTTGGAATTGTCTAAAATTTTTACTGTCGCGCACACACCGAACACAGTTACAACTATGGCCGACAAATTTCCGATGAGTTGCCAATTGATCTCGAAAAACTGCATATACCAAAAAACTGTCGGAGAAGTTTTTATTCTTTAATGAATGAAATTTTTAATTAAAGAATTGCAATACAAATTAAAAATGTGTCATGTTTAGAATACCTTTTTTATATGTATCTACACAATTTTTATGATATCTGTCAGCATTGCCATTTCAATTTCAAATCTCATTCTTTGATTTGTAAAAACATGAAACATCAACACTATTGACATCAAACATATGAAATATATAAACATGTCCGTCGATAACTTGTCTACTAACATTAATAATAAAACATTGAGTTTTTAATTGCCATATTTGTGACATTTTGAATTTTTACATTTGAATATTCTAATTATAAGAGGTTATACGTAATCAAAACAATCCACTGTGCACTGTAGTGAAAGCTCATCTGAACGTCAATTCATTGAGGTGGTGTGTATCCACTAAAATGCAATATAGCTGTACTCGTTAGACTCATTCAATGAATATGCGGCGGACATATAGACGATTTTTCAAGCATATCGTAATGGAAGCAAATGAAATAGATGTATACAGAATCAAATTTTTAGAAGAGGGAGTGAAATTTTTCCCTATTAAATTACAATTATCATGACTTATATTTGTCAATTCGATACACAAATTTCAGAGTAAAATGTTGAATATTTACCAAGTACGCATCCTGCGACCGTTTCCGGTGCAAAATCGACTCAGAAAAAACCCCTGACAAAACTCCAACCACACAAAATAAATACGAAATATCAAAAGTGAATTACGATGACCTCCGCCTTTCCATGGCACTTTCTATGACATTCGTAGTAAGAGATAGGATCGTTTCACAGTCCGTGTCATCAAAGAGTGAACTTGGTAATTTATACGGATATTATACTACGAACATTGCTTGCCCTCAATGTACCATTTCTGCTCTCTCACAAAATTTTGTTCGGTGTTGTGGTTACACATGGAGCAAACAAATATCAATATTTACAAATACATCAAGTAGTTTTAATAATGTATTACGTTTAATAATGTTCATAGAAGTTTGGCCTCGTCGAAAGCAAACACTTTGTTTGGCTTTACAGAAGTTCACCCTCTCTGGATGAACACGACTCTGAAAGCTGAGATCGTAAGGTTGACAACTTTGTACGGAAAGTAATAACAATTTTACAGTTTTGTAATGTAATATCCACATTGCATAAAAGATTTTATCTTGTATTTCTTAATTATAGTGGATCCTGGCAACTAACATAAATACTATACACATAACATATAAGGCTATATATATACATTAGGGGTCTTCACAATTTCTACAGCATCTGTGCAAAATATTCCGCGTTGAAAAAGTACAGGGTAATACTTTTGAATGCAGGTCAGAATATAAAATATTCTGAATTCGATGAGTGCAGAATTATTGGTGAGAAAAGAAAACGCTATTAAAAATTCTATAAATGTATTGAAATATTGGAAAATATTGAAATATTGAATAATATATTGAGAGATATGAATATATTGAAAAATAATAGACACGATAATAAAATACTAATGAGTAATGAGTCTTTTGTTGCAATTCCATTTTCGCTACAATTCCAGCATCCCATTCCACAATCATCTTACTTTCCAATGAATTTATGGAACATATTTACGATTAGGACGGAGCTCCAATGTTTAGATTCTTGTTATTGTAGTTTACTGGCGCTAACCCCAAAAACCACAATTTATCCCGGACCTCCTTGGGGCTCAAGCTATAGCCCTCTGAAATTTAACTGCTGAGATCTCGGAAAGTATAAGAGATATTCGGATGGTGTTACTTCCTTTGTAAAGTATTAATAATATATTTCATTTATGTGAACTAACATAAATATGTACGCATTTGTAAAAAAATTGCGCCACAGCAAAAAAACTTTTTATGAAAAATCGAGCGTCTCCACGCTTTTTCCGAAACTCCTACACCGATTCTGGTGAAATAAATTCCCGTATAAACCTAAGGAACTCTAGTTTCTTAAAGCTGATATAATTATGCAGCTTAATTATACATTTTACTTAGAAAAAAATATTAATGAATAGAAAAAAATAGTACTAAAGATGTGATTCCCTTCAAAAGTTATGGGTTGCCGACATTTATTATTTCAGCCAAATAAAAGTTATTCATGGTTACACTTTTTGACATTCTTGACAATTGTTTTAGCTTCCTTGATTTCAGTTCTTGACATTCTCTATGTTGTTGCACGTGCCGAAAATTTCGCATGTTTTTATTCTTGAATTAAGTATATTTTAAAATAAGGCCACAATCACTTCAGTTTAAAATGGTAAAAAGATTAAAGGTAAGCCAGAAATTTTTTAATATTTTAGAACTAAATTTATGATTGATATAAATATAGTCAAGGATAGTTCAAAATATATCTGATTCCAATATTTTAAAGGATAAACATGGAGCGAATGCTAATAGAAATGTGCTGAACAACGTGAACAGGAATGAGAATTCTAACACCGATTTTAATGACGCTAAGAATGGATCAAGTGATGATAGTCTCTCCGATCAGGAAGATGAATTACATACTGTAGCAGTTGATGTAGTAAGAGAACAAAATCGTAAAAGAAGCTTGCGAGCGGACGGAACAATCAAAACAAAAAAAGCTAAAATGCCTGAAAAAGTGAAGCCCCCAACAGTAGAGGAAATAAATGAGCTCAAGGAAACTCGTAATCTTTATCACTCGAACCTCTTTCGATTACAAGTAAAGGAAATGTTGATAGAGCTTAAAATTAAGAATAAATATACCAGTTTTATTACCGTGTGGTTGGAAAAGTTTAACACATTTTTGAAAGAGCTTGACTCGGAGTCGGAGAAACAAGATGTTAGTGTATTGCAATGGCTACAAAAGACGTCGATTAAGATTCCACTATCACTGGATCATGTACAATCACTAAATGGGAGAAAAATTCAATTTCAGTTCATTAAACCTAAGGAAGCATCTTACCTGATTGGATCTGCCGCCACCAACACACTATTAGGTCCTAAGTTAGTCGTTGATATAGCAGTTACAATGCCATTGGAATGCTTTCAAAAAGATAACTATTTAAATTTGGTATATGATCAAAAGCGTGCACTCTATCTGACATATATTGCAACGAAAATGCTAGAAACACAGTGTTTCGAAGGTCTTGGCGTTGATCTCTTAAAATTCAATTATTATGGCTCCAATTCTTTAAAACCAGTACTTGAAGTTGGGCTCCCGTCATCTGCAGGCAGCATAGCCAATAAACTTAGCATTCGGATATTTATCGCCCCCGAGGAAACGTCGTTTAAATTAAGCCGGTTTGTACCTTGGAACAATAATATCCGTGGTTCATTATGTGGTGAAGAGGATGACGATGCCGTTCCTTTGGCTACACCGAATTATAACGCTGGAGTACTTTTTGATTTGACTATGAAACGCAACCACCTGATGATGCTTGAAGTTTTTGGCAATCGTAAGAACTTTCAAGAAGGATTAATACTTTTAAAGGTTTGGCTACAACAGCGCCAGTTAAATGTTGGATTTAGTGGTTTCCACAATCATATTCTAGCCATGTTTATATGCTATCTTTATAAACAACGTAAACTACACAACAATATGAGTAGCTATCAGGTGGCGCGAAACGTATGGAATCAGTTGGGTAAGTTTAGAATTAATTTTCTCTTGGCTGAACTATATTGTGTCAACTTAAATATACAGCTTGCAGTCGTTGGAATGAGAATCTTCAAGGAATCACACTCAACCCGACAAATGCGTCTGATCAAACTAATCAACCCACCATCGAACAATTTCACTCTTGTTACGATGTTGTTTTTATTGATGCAACTGGATTTCACAATATTTGTGCCAACTTATCCACAGATATTTATCGACGTGTTCAAACGGAATCTAAAATAGCAGTGGAAAACCTTAACAATATGAAACTGAATAGTTTTCAATCAATTTTTATGACAAAATATCCGATATACACACAGTTGGATCATATTATTAAGTATGTATTGATTATTTATCTCTTATATTAAATTTTTTTCGTATATTGCTTACAATATTTAAGTACAAGATATGCACCTGCTGCAAATGAAATTAGAAAGATTTAATCCTAACGATAAATTTATTCTCCTTTCCAATCAACAATTCCTTTATGTTTTTCTTCCTTTCCTTTCTTTTCTCTAGTGTCTTGCCTTTCCTCGTTTTCAGCCTTCCTTGTACCTTGTAGCTGCTCTTGCTCTAGTTGCTACCACCTTCTTTTCTCCCAATGAATTTTTTATTCTCTGATTCTTCTGAGAGCTACCGAAGTATAACTATATTTAAGTACATTTGTAAAAGATTACTATCCTGTTGTACTTTCTACCATTATTTTAATTAATACAAATTAAATACAAATACAAAATGTCATATACATTTGAATGAATTAATAATTATATATTTGTCTGTTACAGAATAAACAAAAGTGATGTCATCGAACAGATTTTGGAGATACATTCGACTCCAGCTGATCGCTGCAATTATATTTGTAATTTCTATCCACAAATATTAAAAATTGTTACCAAGTGAGCAAAACATTGAAAGTTGCTTAATTTGAATTAATTCTTATTTAACCATCTTTTAAAGACTTCTACAAAAGGGTGTTGGCCATCGTGTGCACAATATTTTGCCCATAGAACAGCCCATCAAATCTTGGTCTGCTAATGAGAAGGCACCTGGTTTGCAGCAGTACCTTCATTTGGGTTTAATACTTAATCCTGAGCAGGCATACGAGGTACTTGACAAAGGACCAGAATCATTTGCGGATGGCGCAGAAGAGTTCCGTAAATTTTGGGGCGAACAAGCTCAGCTACGTCGTTTTCAAGACGGAACTATTACGGAAGCAGTCGTTTGGGGCAAATACAGTGATACGCTTTCAAAAAAACGAATTGTAGTGCGCTCAATAGTGCTTTATTTATTGAAGTATCATCTGCAAGTGGAAAGTGAAGACATCGAGTATATTGCAGGTCAATTCGATGTTGCTTTTAAGCTAAATCCATTGTTTAAGACTGAAAACATGAACGAGAAAATTCGTGTGGAACAGAATACAGACGCCGAAACTTTAGCACTTAATGTTATTCGCTGCTTCGACGACTTGCGTCGAAAGTTTCACAGTTTAATAGATTTACCGCTGGATATCGTCTCAATTGCCGGTATTTCTCCGACATTTCGGTACTGTGACCCCGAACCCATTTTACCACAAGCTTGTTGCATTCAGGAAAAGTTTTATGCAAACAAAGTATTATGGGGTGTCATTCAATTAGGTATAAATACATTCTTCCATTCATTTTAGTTTAATTATAAAATTCAGTTGATTTCTTTTTTTTTATTTTTTCAGGTGTCAGTGGTAAGTGGCCAAGTGAGTTGGCAGCACTGCGAGCTCTAAAGACAGCGTTTTACATACAAATAGCACAACTATTGCGCAAAATTCATAAGTGCCGAGCAAAGGTAACTTACGATGGTGTTTTGGTGCTAAAGAATGGCTACGTATTTGGATTTGAAATAGCACATCAAAAAGAAGTCGCACTGCTCAAAAAGGAAGAAAGCGAACGAGGAGTTTTAAAGTACGTAGACAGCGAGGCTAGCAGAGCATTAGAAAAACGCCTCTACATGTTGCCCAAGATCACGGGAGCTCTGCACGGTCTTCATCAAACCTATCCCAGCTTTGGTGCTACAGTCATGATTGCAAAACGTTGGTTATATTCTCAGTTAATCGATGATGGAGTATGGCCAGAAGAGTGCACGGAATTGTTAATTGCAAGTCAGTATCTGCGAATTCATGAACAACAGTTACCATGTCAGCCACAGACGAGTTTCTTTAGGTTCTTGCAGTTGCTGGGTTTTACCGATTGGAAAACAGAATTGTTTTTAATTAATTTCAACAATGAAATGGATGGTGAGTTAGAATCTACTGTTAAATTTTTTAAATATTTCTTTAACCTAAAGAAAAGAACCATTATACAATATAAAAACTCTAGGTTAACACAAAAGTTATTTAAAATGTTAAATGTATTTAAAATGTCCTTATATATTTAAAATCATTTAAGTAGATTTCTGCAAATTTTATTTACTTTATAGAAGAGTGCATATAGATATGTACTCTTAATAATGACAGCAAGATCAAAAGCATTTATCTACCTGTAGAATATAGAACAGATATTATTTATAGAAACGCTTAAAACTCAAAGCAGTTTTGTATTTTTTAGTAAAAGTCTTCTTAATTATTTAGAAAATTCAGTGGCTGAATTGGAAAATCGTTTCAACTCCGAACGTTCATCATTCCCGCCTCTCTGCATTGCAACCGCCTACGATTTGGGTCATCATGGGTTAATATGGACGTCGAACTTAAGACCGAATGAAAATGTTTTAGCTCGTGTAACCCTTCTGGCACGTCAGGCCTTGTCTATAATTGAGTCAACAATTGTCTCTTCAACAGAACAATTCATAAAACCATCGAAACTTTTTATGACTTCCAACCGGGGATATGATTTAGTAATTCAACTAAAACCTGATCTTGTATCGAATAGTTTGGCCGCAGAATTCAGCTCATCGTTCGCTGGATTTTCTAAACCAAATTTTAGACAACCTTTAGTTGACATAAATTATTTGAAGGATGCTGTAGCAAGACTAAGGGTTAGTAGACGGTTTATGTTTTAGTTAAGTTTTATTTCCCTTTTTCTTTTCTTCAGGAAGCTTATGCAGATTACGCTGCCTTTTTCTATAATCCCTGTGGGGGCAAAGAGATTGGTGTTATATGGAAGCCCGGCATTTTCTGTGAGAGGGAATTCAAAGTAAGCGATATAAACGGCTCCGTGCTCAGTTCTGATGGTACCAAAGTGCAACACAAGCAAGAAGTTTTTATTGAAGATTTTAAAGTAATACTAAAAGATTTCTATTTGCGTATCGATACGGTTGAAAAGGTTCTCACAGCGTCCCAGCAAGGAATACAACACAACAAAAAGAAAATAAATACTATATCAAGTGATATAACAAATAAAAAAAGAAAATTTAATGAGGCTTCTAAAAGGCTGCAAAATTTTAAGCAATTAAAAAAAGAACAGTAAACGGCACAATAAGGTTACATAATAACAAATTTATTATAAAGCGAATACCATAAAAATATAAAAATTTGACATAATGAATGCTTAGCGAACGTACATTATTCTAGGAATTACACACAACACAACCCTTGGCATAATTTCTTCTTTTTTAATTGTTCACGCGCACTCAGAGGACCATCGCCATCGCAAACATGGCAGGAATCATCGACATCCATGGTATTTGAACCGCGTGAGCAGCTTTTGGTGTTCTTGCTGCTGCAGCAACAACAGCAGCCGCAACCGTTAGATTTACTATGGGTATTGCCTGTACTCGCTTCGTCTGTCGAAGTAGCTATCGTGTGTGAAAATGGAAACTATTTGCAAAATGGAAATGTTAGAGATGCAATTTGAACGTGTAATGTAAATATTTTACCGGCGCCGAGTTATGAACTTTTTCCCATTGTAGTTGTTGTTGTAATGTTGCCACTGCTGGTGTAGCCTGCGCTGCTGCCATGTCGATTTCTTGCTCGTTACCTTGTGGAGCGCACAGCTTATTTAGGAGGTTTGCCAACATATTAATATCATTGATCCCTGCACTCTGATCAACTTGTATGCGATATTTGCAGGCGTTCAAAATCGCTTCACGTATATGGGCCTCGTGTCCCAAGTATTGTGCTGGAATTAGGTCGCCTGTAATGGTGGGTAAACGTGTAAGAAAATTATCTCCTTGTTACTTACTAAATACTGCAGCCTTACCATTTGGTGCCAATTTGCTATATGTTAACAATCGTATATTTTCAATTTTACGCATGTCTTGTTGAGTAACAATGAAACAATCGTTCCCAAAGAAGATCGGCACTGAAAAAGTAAAAAAAAATTTCATTACTTTAACAAGGCTTAGATCGTATAAGGACGGTAAGCAATTGTGTTCCTTTGAATTTGAATAAAAGATAAAAATCTATATCAGGGATTTGCTAATATCATGATGCAATCCCACGAACCATATACATTTTCATTAGCAACTTACCATGTATGGGTTTCTGAAGTTCTTCAGAGATCTGCACAAGTTTTTCGACAGTCGTATTGCTCATTTCTTCTCATTATTTCTTCCTATGCGAAAACAATAAACCAAAAATATTTATATGTAATTTTGAATTTTTTGTTGGATAAATTTTTATTTTTTTTTTCTATAGGGAAAATGATTTTTTTAAAATTTGACACATGAAATTTTGAGTGAATGTGATTTTGTAATTTATTTTTTTATGCTGTAGTTTTCAAAATATATAAACAAGTGTTTTTTATTATTATTATTAATACTAGTTTAGTTCCTGCTTGCTTCTGGTTTGCTAACCGAATTTTCGTCTTTTGGAGCTAATGTATTGCTTGCGTTTGAGTCTTTCTCTTTTGTGCCAAAATTAGGATAAAGCTTCGCAACTTGACCTGGAGGTGTACAAAGTCTTCCTGAAAAGGCTAATCGTTTTGTAGATTGACTACGCTCTGCGGATGTAACAATATCCAGCAAAGTTCGCTGTCCATTAATAGTGAGGTTTCTTTTTCCAACTTTGCCTAACAGATTACTTTCGATTGCATGCGGTGGTGAAAGCGGTGAATCTGTGGTGGCTCTTATTATAGTTTTTCCCGCTGAATCACCTTTAAAATTAAGTATTTCATTTCAATTTCTTTTTAATATACATGTAAATACTTACGAGTATTTTCCAGTTCACTCTTTCCCGCATTATCACCGCAGGCAGATCTTAAATTTTGTACACTTTCAAGAATATTTTTGTGGTGGGCACTTGCTGCACAGCTGCGTATCATGACTTCGAGCTCAGCACAAAGAAATTTATATTGATCAATTTTTTTGTTACCTTTTAATCTAATTCCAAAAAAGGAGAAATGTTTTAGAAAAAAAAATTTTTTAAAAAACATCCTACCTTCCACCACCCATGTTTGGAAATGGCAATGGTTCCTCTCGTGTTATTGAATTGTACAACTCAAATATATATTGCTTGCAAGTGACTTCGTCCGCCTTATCCATATCTTCATTAGAAACTTTGCGCAGGAAATGTGGGATCCAACTGACGTTTCTCTGCAAATTGTAGACCATACTCGTGCCCAGAGTGAGAGGGAAATATTTCGAGCGTCTATAGAGCCTGTCGCGGGCTTTATGTAGATTATCTTCTGGTTTCACCTTTGTTTTCAATGGCACAAAACGATGCGCTTTTAAAAATGCAGCGAAGTCAGCGATTCGATAATCAGTGACTCGTCCACCCGGGCCTTCGGATATCGACGGGAGATCTTCTAGGCACGAACGAGTAATTTGGAGCGAGTGTATAAATATCTCGCCGCCCCGTGCGGAAAGCAAATGACTTGTTGTTTTACCACCAGCTTTTCTAAAATGTATTATTGTCATTTTATAAAAACGTAGAAATTGTTAATTTAAATTTTAACCTAGGCATTTCCAACAGCACGGATCTACCGTTAAGCAGAAAATTTATTAGACAGGAGCTTGGGCGCGAAGTGACATCAACAGGCGTTACACGGTGTTGAGCAAGACAAGGCTGCATATCGGAAGCACCACAACCACGTGGAGTGCACCATTTCAAAGTGACTGTTTCATATTCGGTCCCTTTTTTTATACTGGTTGGCAGAAGTGCTTCATTACCACATATGGATGTGTGTGCTTTGCGTGCATGCAATATTTCCACATCGTAGTTGGCGCTCGAATTGGCATTTTGCTCCTCCTGTTGGAAATATTCCTATATATTAGAAGTACCATGTAATCTTATCGCCTCACCTTCATTGGGATTCCAGTTACGGTAGTACTCGCTAGGTCATAATGAGATAATATCAAGTGGGTTAATTTACTGGATATATGTGGTGCACTTGTGGTGTGAATTTCTGATGACAATTCGGGGGATAGATACATTTTTTGCCTTTGTGTAACCAAGGATTCTACGTTTTTAGGCACCATATTTATTATGACTAAATGACATTGGTCAATATGGAGATTTTTTTGGGCTGGATCTGAAGAATTCTGCTGCATTAGCACAGTATTGAATATATCCTCTAGACTTTTCATGCTTGAATTGTCGCGCGCTGAAGTTACACAAACTACTCGACCCTTGTTTGTTAACTTTTCTCTAAATTCACCACTGCATGTTTGAGTTTGTAACTTGAGTTGGTGTTCTGTTGGTTCTGCCAATGCCTCGATTGCTGCACGTAGTCCGTGGATAACTGAGTAATCTCCAGACTGCGAAGCATTCCTTTGAGGTACTCCTACTAAAGCCATTGCATTCAGGACATGCGACATATTTTGAGTGGTGTGGGCCCAGGTGTTTACTATGTGGGCTGCCGTATCACTAACAATAAAACGAACAAATTTTCCTCTAGGAAAAAGATCCCAGACGATGCGGCAGTATTCGACAGACGCTTCTACGGAACATGTCCAAAGACTCTTACTAAATTGAGGTGTGGAAATTGTGGCTGACGTGCCTACGGTGGAATCAATACTTGTGGATTTCCCTTTCAGAAAATCTAATGGAATAAAATCATCACTGGAAATACTGAAATATTGCGTGTGATCCAACACAAAAATTGTCTTTTGATTTAAGTCGTACATTTTAAGAAGTAGCTTTATTTAGAAGATGCCTTTTCATGTTTGACCAATAATTCAATTCAATTCAACTTTATTGAGACGATGACAACTTACTTATACAATAAATATATACAACTTAAACTATGCATGTTTACAAGTTTGGCAACTCCCAGGGCTGTAAAGTTTTGCCTTGTGCATGATATTTCGTAGTATTTTAACCAATAGTACAATTTCACGAGTTTGTGTATTAATTAAGATATGATATCTTCTCGTTAAGTTTTATATAAAGCTCTTGCTCCCGGAGCTTTGCAAGTGTTCTTATAATTATTGGAAGCTTAATAGCTATTTGACTTAGAATAATAATAAGGTACATCAGGTAATATACTTGAAATAAGACTATTACAGAGGTATATGAGTTTCGTAATATGAGAATAAGTTATTTTGTTTTTGATAAGGCACTTAAAGTCTACAACATTTAATATATTATTTTATATGAAATCACATTACATTACAGTGAAAGGAAAATTATCCTCTATTTTGGCAAGATGAACTATTCTGGAAAAACAAAGGAACTAAAGCAGATTGGTCATTACCTGCTAATACAGAATCTAAGTCAATTGAGTCTATACACAAAGGAGATAAATAATTTTCAGAATTCCAAGGCTCTCTGCGTAGAGAAAAAAACGTACTACTTATAAGATCATTATCTATATAGCGTAAATTTGTTACGGATTTTTTCATAGCTCTTAAGGAGTATCTCATTAGGGGTTCAACTCCGGACTTATCGTAGATGTAGCTGTTCGCATATTTTTTGTTAAAAGATTGGAAATGTTTGTTAATACTTAAGCGCAGAATTTGTCTTTCAAACACTTCAAGCTCTCTCGCCACCGACGGTGAGAACGAAAACCAGCACGGGAAGGCATAGGTCACAACCGGTCTTATTAGGGTTTTGTAGAACAACAGCTTGGTTTCTCTTGAGAGGCCGCTATTGGATCTAAAATACGGCGCTAGCAATCCTGCAACACGCTTGGCTTTAGTCAATGTAGACCTTGCGTGATTATTAAATTTGAAAAGGTTATTGAAATTTATACCTAAGTATTTAATGTGTGTTTTGAATGGGATCCTAGCGCCATCGACGGCAAGATAAAGATTTTTACTGTCCCTCACCACTCCTGGAGGTCCTTTCCCTGATGCATTCCGGAAGCAAATACATTCAGTTTTACCGATGTTAAGGTTTAAACCCCATTTCTTATAGAATTCGTTAATTACCTGAATATGAGCAGAGACGGCTGCCAAAGCATCGTTGGGATATCTCGCGTGAGCATATACCATGGTATCGTCAGCATACAAAAGTGCAACTGAGCTTGATGGAAAGTCTGGCACACGCAGGAAGTGAGGAAAATCATATAAAAATATGTTAAAGATAAGAGGGCCCAAGATTGAGCCTTGAGGAACTCCGCGCTCAACTTTCTTTAATGTGGATTTTGATTGGTTGATTTGTGTAAAAAAGAATCGATCGGTAAGAAAACTGTCTAGGAGTTTAAAGATCGTTGGAGAAAGATTGATTTGTATTAGTTTAAAGAGAAGACCATCCCACCAAACACTATCAAACGCCTTTTCAACGTCCAGAGAACAGCTGACAGTACATTTTTTGTTTCTAAGATTTTGAGTTATGTCACTGTGCATTTTCAATAGGGCGTGCACCGTGGAGTGTCCTTTTTTAATCCCAAACTGGTAATCTGAAATAGGATCAATGCCATTGTTTAAAGTATTATCAATTTTGTTGTAGATTACTCTTTCAAGAATTTTGCCAGCGTTGGAGAGTAAAGCAATAGGGCGAAAGTTTGAAATGTCGATATTATTAGGTTTTTTCCTAATCGGAATTAATTTCGCGATTTTCCAACTTTTAGGAAAGTAACCATTATTCAAACAGTTATTTAAGATAATTGCTAAAAACTCGATAGCAGATTTGGAAAGTTTCTTTAGGAGATAGTTTGAGAGATCGTCAGGACCAAATGACTTCTTGGAATTATTGTGGCTGAGGATATCTTTGATTTCTCCGGTGGAAGTGAAGAACTCAGGGAACGATGGAGATAGAGCAGAGTTGGAAATGTCGAAATTAAAAATTCGAGGTGGTAAAGTGTTTCTAAATTGATCCACTGTAGTTTCCACTTGGAGCACCAAGTTTTGATCGGAAGTAGGCCGACTTTTACGAAATATTCTTTCAAAGTAGTTTCCGAAAGTCGAAACAATGACTGGTTCAGTGGAATAAATGGTATTATTGATTTTTAACGACTCACAAGAGGAGCTCTTTTTCCCTATGAGATTGTTAATTTCCTTGAAGGCGGAAGGACCTGGTTTAATTTTAGAGAGTCTCTGTTGAAGTTGTTGATCAAGCCAAATTTTAACTTTCTCTTTAATTATTATTTTTAGGAGTGAAATTCTGGCTGAAAGCTCTTTATAAGATTGGTTTATCCTATTATAAGTAGCATGGAAAATTCGTTTTAATTTTTTTTGCCACTTATGTTTAATTTTGAAGAGGTTAGTAATATCCTGAGGAAGGTTTTTATATTTATTAAATGATGGACTGATTACTTCAGAGTTATTTCGAGCAACATTGTGTATAGTTGAGTTGAGACTAATAATATAGGAGTCAATCTCTTCATTAGAAAGGTTTGAAAACTCTGGAGGGAGGCGATTAGCTAACTGAACGTCTAGGTCATCTTGGAATTTCTTCCAGTTGGTTTTTTGATATGATATAAAGATTTCTGGTTGCTTAAGAATGTACACAATTTCACTCATGTTTAAGTTTAAAAGAATTGCGTAATGGTCAGAGAATGATGGCAGCGTAGATATATTAAAATTTGGGTTCAATTGGTCAATAAGACAGTTTGAGACAATAAAGTGATCCAAAAAGGAGGAGCCATTCGGATACGAGGGACTATTAGGCGAAAGAAGAGAAAATATATGGCAGGATTGTGACAACCACGCTTCTAAGGCAATACCATTCATGTTCCTAAGAGCATCACCCCAGGAAGGACTTTTAGCGTTCAAGTCTCCGCCTATTATTGCTCCGTCATAGTTAGCTGCTATTACGCTGATTTTGTCTAACTCGGTAGTGATTGCTGCACGGGTTAAATTAGTCGGAAGATATATTGATCCCAGCAGAAGCGCTTTCACCGAATCATTCTTTTTAAAAGAAATCGACAGTAAGATACAAGGGAAATCGAAGTTTGTTGTGTCAATTAAATTAAAGAGAAGATCTTTTTTTAAGGCTATTGCAACTCCCTGATTAGAATCGTTACGGAAAAAGTTATAGGAATCTAAATGAACTTTATGATTGATTTTCAGGTGCGTTTCCTGGAGAAACGCAACGAAAACATTGTGTCTTTTTAATAGTTTAAATAGATCGAGGCGTCTACTATTGTCCACCAAGGAACCGGTGTTTAAGGAGATGAAATGTTTACCCATCAAAGTTATTATTGGAATTGAGGATTACTTGGTCTAACAATTCCAAGTATGCCAGTCTCTTCATTTCGATAGAAATACCGCTGTTAATGTTCTTCATGAACTTTTTCACCCTTGCCACCAAGGAAGTTATATCCGAACCAAAAAGTGTAGTGGAAAGATCGAAAAAATCGGAAAACAATCCCTTAGATGCACCTGCAACAGAGGAGGGAGTTAGGTCAATACAAGAAGCGGGTTGCTTATTCTTGACAATGTCTGCGTAGGATACTCGAGTGTGTCCTACACCACTATTATTGAAAATTTTGCATTCTTGGTTTATCTGACTTATTTTCTCTTTATTTTTATTTATTAACTCCCTCCTTCTCAGCAAGTACATTTTGTATTGTGGACAGCCACGGAAATTTGCGGGGTGCCCAAAATCTTTACAATTGATGCAATAGGCAAGGGAACCCTCTTTTTTTATATTTTGGCACTCACCCGGATTGTGTCTCACACTGCACTTCACACAGTTATACTTTCTGGCACAATTTTTGGCCAAGTGACCGAAGCTTTGGCAGCGCTTGCACTGCATAGGGTTGTTATTCTTTTTGGGTTTTTCCCAAGTGATACGGGAGTAAAAAAGGTATCTGAGTTTAAGAATTTCATCAGGGATCTTACCAGGGAGAAGTTGAACAAGAAAGAGATCAGAACTCTCGTTGATTTTTTTTTGTCTTTCAGTTAGGAATGGAGAAACCTTGGAGACCAGATCTGGAATAATTACGTTGAGCTCCCGCCTGATCTCGTCCCCACTATAGTCTGATGTGAGACCTCGAAGAATTAACGAGTGTGATTTATCCTCACTAGCTGTGAAAGTATGAGCTTCAATGTCATCACTTGCTTTTAACATTTCGATAAGTTCGGAGTGAGACTTGTGATTATTAACAAAAAGTTTGCACTTATGTATATTTATTAATATACTTAACTTTAAAAACTAATTCTGGAGCTTTTTCCTTTAAGCCTTCCGTGAGTAGTTTGATATTCGTCTTGTAGAGAATAATAGGCGGGCAGAATTTTATACCCGAGTAGTTATGCTTTGATTGCTGCTGTTCCGTTTGGTTGATGCCTTCCTGGCGAGAGTCCGTGGTGGCAGAGACTGTAGCGCTGCTGGATATCAGGTTCTGTTTGCCGGTGGCCATGCCCTTATCTGTCAGGCTTGGTTTCAATCTGTACCTCGGTTGGATAGAAAGGAGCTTAAATCTATTATCTCCTAGCGAATCAGCGATATCAGCTGAACTGTTACTGTTAGTGCGTGTTCGTTTTATTCTAGGCTTTGAGCCATTTCCGGCTACTTGGACGTCAACCTCCATCGAATACAAGCGAGTTAGTTATCGAAAAAGTAGATTAAACTAACTGATGAACTTTTACGAAGAAATTGTGAACAAATTGCAGTAGTTTGATAGTGCTTGTAAACTTGATTCCGCAGAAATAATGCTCGTGCTCTGACCTGCTAAGTCCCGTTGAAGCACAGCAAATAAATTAAGATTTTCCAAAAAACCAAAAAAAAGATGGCGGAAAACTCGAAATAGAAAAATTATTATAAATTAGCGAACACAGAAAAGACGTCTGTTCACAACCTGTTTGACCAATAAACAATATCTCAATCTGCTGTTCCCGAACACATGTGATGATCTCGCATACACGAAAATGCATTAAGTGACAGCTATTTTTCATACTGCCTCAGCCCAAAAAAAAAAAAAAAAAAAAAAAAAAAAAAAAAAAAAAAAAAAAAAATACATATCGTTCGTCATTTTAGAAATTTCGTCATTCATCATATTATTCATCTTTATGATATAAAAATCGCTGAATTTTTATAAAAATGGTCCATTTTTAGGAAAAATATGTAAATAATAAATACGTAATATTAATATATGCCTCTTCTCTCTTAAACTTAAGAATATTACATGATACATCTTTCTAGAAAAAATTTATAAATGGGAAAAAGGTATAAAAATAATAAATTTAAAAAGTATACAACATTATAAGGGATTTTGGTTTAGGGAATTAATTTATTATCCAGGTAATTTTGTTTAAGGTAAATAGGGGAACTAAAAAATATTCTTGGCAGCCCTGGGCTGTATTCTTGTTTCATCGTCTGTGACTTTGATAACCTACAAAAATATCAGAACCGGGGAAAATTATCACGTTTTGATTTTCTGGTTGTTAATCTGCCCGCTTTTCGCTGAATATATACTGAAGAAAATTCTGCTGAAATATGTCTTGGTTATTAGGAAGAAACCGTCCACAGGCACCACAAGATCCTTCTTCAATAGGTGCTAATGACTTAAGTGGAAATACCGCTGGTGAGAAGACTGGTGATGTGGAACTTAGCAGAGCGGAGCGCAAAGCTATGGAAGCATATCGCTTTGATTCATCCGCCTTAGAACGTGCCGCTGAAGCCGCCAAAACACTGGAAAGATCCAGTAAGTTGCAATCGACTATTTCTATGATGTCATTGCATAATCTTATTGTTATTTGAGTTATCCTTATGAACATTTTAAGAGATTTTTGTATTAGATAAGTTTGTATTTTATTTCTTGAATCCTGCATTTATATAAATTAAATATATTTTTATTTGCATTTAGAACATGCTCGTGAGGCTCTGGAGTTATCAAAATTGCAAGAAGTTTCACGGCAAACAGAATATCAGACAAAGATTAAGGAGTATGAAGCCCACATCGAACAAGCTAAAGTTGAACAAAGGCGTATCGATCATGAGGAGCGAAGAAAAACTCTTGTTGTAAGCTCAAATAAGAGCTGAAATTACTGATATTGTTAATGTAGCTGGATTTAATTTTCAGGAAGAAACAAAACAACAGCAGCAGCGTGCACAATATCAGGACCAGTTGGCGCGCAAACGTTATGAAGAGCAGCTTTCACAACAACAACGAGTTCAAGAGGAGAACTTAAAAAAGTAAGAACAGCTAGGTTCACTAATTGAAAGTCCATATACATATATAACATTAGCCTATCATGTTTACATAATATTGTCATTTATTATTAGCGATATTAGCATAGCGTATAGAATTTTGACGCCTTTTATATAATGGAAGCGACTTGTATTAATTTAAAATATTAATTTTTAGACAAGAAGAAAGTGTGGCTCGACAGGAAGCTATGCGGCGGCAGACTATTGAGCATGAAATTGAGATGAAAGAAAAAAACCGAATAAGACTGTTAGAGCATGAAATGCGAGCTAGAGCTAAGGTCGATCGCGAAAATCGCGATATTAATTTGGAACAAATTCGCTTGAAAGCGCAGGAGCATCGCACTACTGTCCTTGAGGGTATCAGGTAGATTATGTGTAACAAAAAAACAAGACCGTATATTAAAATTTACAAATTTCTGTTTGCAGAACAGTGGGTTCTGTTATTGGTGCTGGTGCCGAAGCTATGCTTATAGATTGGGACAAAGTGTTAACTGCCGTCGGTGGTCTGTCTCTATTAGCATTGGGTATTTATTCGGCTAAAGGTGCCACCGGCGTTGCCTCTCGCTATATTGAAGCTCGCATTGGCAAACCTACCCTTGTTGGTGAAACATCGCGCTTTGCATTTCTGGATGCTATTCAACATCCAATTAAGTATATTAAAAGGCTGCAGTCAAAACCTGCTGACGCACTGAAAGGTGTTATACTGAATCCAAAATTAGAGGAACGTCTTCGCGATATAGCTATTGCGACAAAAAATACGCGAATTAATCGAGGAATGTATCGTAATGTTTTGATGTACGGTCCTCCTGGTACGGGCAAGACTATGTTCGCCAAGAAACTTGCCGAGCACTCTGGCATGGACTACGCTATTATGACTGGTGGCGATGTGGCTCCAATGGGTAAAGAAGCTGTCACTGCTATACATAAGGTCTTCGATTGGTCACAGACTAGTCGCCGTGGTCTACTATTATTCATAGACGAAGCCGATGCGTTCCTACGCAAGCGCTCATCAGAACGAATTTCGGAGGATTTGCGATCAGCTCTTAACGCTTTTCTTTATCGCACCTCGGGACAAAATTCAAAATTCATGCTGATACTAGCATCTAACACTCCAGATCAATTCGATTTTGCCATTAATGATCGTTTAGATGAAATGGTTGAATTCAGTGTGCCTGGATTGGAAGAGCGTCAGCGTTTAATTCGTTTGTACTTCGATAAATACGTTTTGCAACAAGCAGCGGAAGGTGCAAAGTAAGCTTTGATTGATAGTGCATATTACACGAATAAGTGTATAACAAAGTATTTTTTTATTAGACGATTCAAATTGGAGCAATTCGACTACGGTACGGTTTGTTCTAAAATGGCTGTCATTTGTGAAGGTATGTCAGGTCGTGAAATTAGTAAACTGGGTGTATCGTGGCAGGCCGCAGCATACGCCTCTGAAGATGGCATCCTTACCGAGAAAATGGTTCTTGATAGATGTTATTTGGCAGCTGTACAACACAAGCAAAAGGTAAGTTAGCTTAACTGTGAACATTTGAAAAAACAGCATAATTGTGGAATTTTTTAAAAAATAGATGGCGTGGTTATCAGATCAAGAACGAAATGATTACAAATCTATAACTGAAGCGAAGCCAATATAGAATCATCAATCGTTTGTTCACCTGCTGAAGAAAGATTAAAGAACTTATCCAAATGCTTTTTATTTCGCATTTTGAGCTATAATTTTAAATCAACAGTGTTTATATTTCAATTATAAGTAATTTAAAAGCAAAGCAAAACAAAGCTTTCTATACACAAAATACTTTCTATGAAAAAGTACAAATAGACAAATTGCAAGTATTGTAAGAGAATATTGAAAACGTATTTATAATTTACGTGATTTTTTTGTCCTACATCTAAAACATTCTACTAAATTAGTTTTCAATTCTTTGAGAAAAGTTCATAAAATGTATTGAATGACGTTTAATTGGTACTTATTACGTTTGCATACATTTGCAATAACAATTAGTGTCATTAAGAATTTAAAAGAAAGCTTTGATATTTTACTATAAAACGCGTGCTAAGGGTGTTATATAAGTTCGCAATACATATACGAGAAATTTATATTAAAATTCTCTGCCAATATAGCACAAGTAATTCATATATAGAATTCTTTGTTTATCTTAAATAGACTCTGTTACTTCATTAATTTCTTGATAAATAGAATTAAATAAAGTATGTACAAAATTAAAAAAAAAAATAGAACTAAATTTTATTATTTATATTATAATTATATATATTATAAAACCCAATGTCTTACTTGTTGAGTAGTTCTTTATAAGAACTTAACAAGTACAGAAACATTTTTGTCCGTTGCTAATTGACTAATTAAATGCAGTGGCCGACAAATGTCTATATACGGTACCCATTTCTGGTATCCGATGAGTCAAACAACATTTTAAAAAAAGTAATGATGCAGTTTTGTTTTAAATCTATTTTTATAAACACTATATCGAAAAAATAACATACATTAATATAACCTTAAAAATTATTAACGAAAAACGAAAAAAACCCTTGAAAAAAGTCTAAATACGACCTGCAATCCTACAAAAGAAACTTCATTTAGGGGCTAAAAATTAATGTAAAACTTAAATTTAATAATTGGTTGGCCCATTACGGGCATCTATAACCTCCCTAGACGTCTAAACATTAGTCACTACATTTTTATTTCTATGGGCGTTACAACTTGTCACTCTACTTTTGTCTCCTCTTTTACCCTTGGGATACTAGTAGTGGCATAATTCCTTCGTAAATGGTTTGCCTTCTTTCTTGTTACGCTCAACATTTTCGCCCTAATTTGAGTTAAGCGGTTTTGGGTTGTAGCCACAGATATACTCGTATGTTTCTATAAGGAGAAAGGAACAACGATAGCTACGTGAAAGAAGTCGGGGTATTTTCTCGTGATGAAATGAATCTCGCTTAAATAAAAGGTGGAGATTTCATTACGTATTTACTTAGATACCTATTGGAGAAAAACTGGATGAACTAGAAGCTCGAAGTTGTGATCCCAGATCCATGTGGCGTCAAAGTGGAATATGTAGTAAGCAAAGTGTATTTTCTATCTTTTAAATACAAGCAGAATTTTGTGTTGCAATTATATTTAATTCTGAAATCATTTGTTTATAAGTTTTTACTTTTTTCTCTGTAAATCACCGAAACATTTATAAAAACCCTTTGTAGACGACGAGGACGAGCAGTTCATAAAAAAATTAATCTTTTGTTGTAATATCTATATTTCGTTACAATTTATCTAATTTTTTGTTTTTATTAGCAAAGCCTGGACGTGAAATTTACATACATGGAGGAATGTACACAATGCATCGAACCCTAACACCCTTGCTTGCTGAGGTTGTACAGTTTTTCAATAAGGCGTTAATTTAAAAAAACATATTTAAAACAAAATTCGAAAGGAAGACATCAGATAAAATTTGAATTAAAAGTCCTCTTTTGTTCTGTTTAATTTTCCCATTTGTTCATTTCACATATGGTTTTTGGGAAAAGATTTACATCCGTGCAAAATGCCCAATTTTGTTGTTTTTGAATATCTTTCCAATCAATAACATGGAGATATCTCATATAGTTAAGTAGATACAGACACGAAATTTTCATATTTCAAGGAGATATAACTCTGAAACCAAAAGAGAGCTGCATGAAATTTTGATGGTGCAATTAGCGTATAAAACAACAACAGCAGCAAAAACAACACCAAAATTGGGCATTTTGTATGGATGTAAATTTAAGACGGGTTTTGTTTAACGCCCTTATAAACGATAAACGCTTTTTTCGTTTAACACCCGATTTGTTTTGTGCTTTTCGTAGTTTTTTATATTTTTGACGTTACTAACAAACAAAATACCAACAAACTACGAAAAAGCATAAAACAAAACGATTGATAAAAAAACGGTCATCTACAAAATTCCTTAAATAATCCCATGATGAAATTTTACAAATTAGATTAAAGCAACTTGGCAACATACATATTTGGTATGAGTGCAAAATTTAAAAATGGAAATTTAAATTCAGAGTTATAGTAATTTATAATTTTTATAATATAGAAATGATATTTATAATTGTTTATATTATAATAATGACTAATTTACTATAATTTTTCACAAATAAACTATTTTTGTAATATCAATGTCGCTGGTGAACTACAGTAGCTCATCTTCGGATGAAGCTCTTTCCGAAAATGAAAATCCCGGAGTCAGAGTCCAAATTCTCAAGATGAAGTAAGTTTTAAATAACACAAATTTATATTCAATGATTTCCTAAGACCATCGAAGAAATTTATTGCCAAAGGCGATAGAAAAGCTCGGAGAAAATCTAAAAAAGGACGAGGTTCCCCAGGATGATTGTAGTGAACATGAAGGACGTATACGCAGTTTCAAACATGAACGTGGAAATTGGGCGACTCACGTTTACATACCAGGTTGTTACAATTACTAGGACTTAAAATATTCTTTATTTCCAATAAGCATTCGTAATTAAATGAAAATACAAGTATATGTAAATACAAAATTAGCGTATTCACAACTTTTGCAACAAGACATTCCATGGGTGTCCTTAATCTTTGACCATAGTCAATTACATTTTTTATCAGTGAAGTAACTTATTCATTAGTATTAATTAAAATTTATATATTTAATATGCAGTGAATTTGGAAACTATTGAAGATATCCAGGAAATGTGTAAGAATGCTCTTAAAAATGTGATACATCTGCATCGATCATCAGACTTACATATAAGCCTTAGTAAAACAGTTGTGCTACAGTACCATTTCATCGAGTCGTTTTGGAAATCATTACAGTTAGCTTTGGATGGATTTTTTAGGTTAGTCGCCCAATGAGTTGTATAAAATCTTATTAAATGCCATATTAGTTTCACAGTCTGTTTGCGTGAA
Organism: Myopa testacea; assembly: GCA_949629155.1. Lineage (NCBI taxonomy): Eukaryota > Metazoa > Arthropoda > Insecta > Diptera > Conopidae > Myopa > Myopa testacea. The sequence goes on along the minus strand of OX451345.1, from coordinate 54,591,789 downwards.
CTCAAATTCTATACAAATGAAGAAAGAACTCGAACATTTGTCGGCTTCGAGGTAGATGAATTATATTATGAGACATTGCATAAACTACTGAGTGCCGTCGACAGTGTAATGCAGGAACATAAATTGGCTAAATTCTACGAGGTGTTTAGTACCTACTTTGAAATTTTACAAATAATCCAATGTATGCAATTATAGGATGCGTCCTTTCACATGAGTCTTTTTTGGTGCACTGGTGACCATGTGCAAACACTGAACGCACATTTTACTGAACTGAAAGCCATTTTGCAAACCTTACAGGAGCAGTTTGGTGAGAATTATTGTGTAAATGTTAATGAAATACATTGCAAAAGTGGCAATAAAAAGTTTATTTATAATCTTAAGTGATATCAAATAAATAAGAGTGTTATAGTTAGTTAATAAATACATTGAATGTGGATTTGTGGTATAAAATTCGTATTCTTATAAGCAACTTTAAAGATGATCAGTAGAAATAGGTTTTATAGAAAATAAAATGTCTTTTATAAGATAATAAAAAAATGTAAAAATATTTTTAATTAAAATAAGCAAACGACAACAGAAGTTGCGCATATCTTCAGCTCCATTTAAGTCTTCTTTCCATTCGATTGTTTACCCAATTCTTCCATTTTAAACTCTTCTTCGAGTTCTATAAGTCGTTGACGCCTTCGTCCCAACGGTGTTTTGGACCACCATACTTCGAAGGCTTCTTCCTCCTCTCGGTAAACTGGATCATGTGTACTGTTACAGGAATTTAAATTTATTGCTGCTTTGTATAGAATATAGAGTTACCTTAACGAATTAATTAGCTCTGCATATGTCAAAGGTTGTGAAACGAGTTGCGTTTTCCGTTTGCATGTCAAGACTTCTTTGACACAATTGTGGACAACGCCAATCGTATATCCATCGGATATTTTGGCCATCATACTGTTATTTAGTGCTGCCATTTCTCCAGAATATTCACTAAATATATTATTAAAACATACATTATGCAACTTTTTTTCAGATCTATAAATTGATGTACTCTGTGTAATTATTTCAGCCATTTTGAGAACAGATCTCAAATATTAACTACTCACCTTAGGTAAGTCTTCCATGCCAACGAAAGTGATCCGAAATCCGGTCGTGGAATATAAATAAAACGATTATATGTCTGCTGAAGCAGTTTCTGGTCTGCTTCCCACGGCGAACTGCTTGTACCTATAAATATCACACGATCCTCGGCTGCAATGGTTCTGACCAATTTCGACAAATCTTTCTTTAATCTCTTTGGATCCGTTCGATCAGATTTCGGCACTTTTTTCATAAAAGGGCGTTCTGCATCACCCATGTAAATAACGGCCGGTTGCATTAGACGAGACACCTTTAGAACTAAATGTACCAGCATTATTAAACCAGTTTTTCCCGGATATTTACCAACAATATTAGCCGGCGTCAGATCGAATAATACTGCACCGACTTCAGTGCAGATTGCATGCAGCAGCATTTTTTTGCCTGATCCCTTGGGACCTGCCAGTAAAATAGAACGTATTAGTGGACAAGAATTGCGTACTGCTTCGGAACCCAATGGTATAATACAGTATTCGATTAATATCTGACGAATATCACCACTCGAGGGGTTCATTCCATTTCGAGCAATTAATGCTTTTTCGCCTAAGTATTGGTCTAGTCGCGTTTCTGGATATTTTCGTATGAGGCCGTTAGAAATAAGTTCTTCATACAGTTGTTCGGTGGTATGATCGGGTGTCAGATCTTTTTCCTTCTTTCTCTTACTTTTTTTGCCAGATCGACGTACTTTTTTGTTGCTTTTCTTCGCTTTTTTCCCAAGAGCCGTCTATAAATCGTAATCAAGTTAAACTGCTTTTTCTTAACTACTTTACAACGCTCTTTCTTTTTCTTTTTTACACTGCGTTACCTGTAATAACTCCAGTTCCTGTCTCAATAACTCATCTACTGTTTTGCGAAGTTCATGTTGAACTTTCTGGAATTGATCCTCATACACCATGTCCTCGTAGACAGTTTCGCAATGATCGGTAATTTCTTTCCTATTCCTCCATATATTATTGAATCTGCGGTGAAGTAAGCATGCTTATAAATTGAAATAATTTTCACTTAAATATTCTTACTTTTCAATTTCTGCTTTAATAACGGGTAAGAACACTGACTGTTTTGGTTGCGAATTCTCACCTGTTTGGTGATTGTTATCCAAGTGTAGGTCGCCGCTGCGAGCAGCAGACTTTATTGTGTCTTTAGCCTTGCGCGAATCCTTTGATGACCTGGCAGAAGATAGACTCCTTTCGCTTTCTGTTCATTAAATGTACCGTTGCCAAGTAAAATTTAAAATTGAGGCCATTCAAATCCATACCTGGTCTGCTAAATAAATGCAGTGATCCTCCTTGATCTACGGTCGGCAATTCGGGTAACTTTCCTGTGCTGTCATAGCAGTCCTTTATCCAACCACGTATTTCATCTGCCATATGCTCCATCAATGCAGGGCCATGTTTTGTTTTAATTTCATCCTGAGCCTTTTGTAGTTGTGCCACCAAACGTTCTTTGTATATTGTTTGAATTTGGTATCGCCTGTTAAAAATCTAGAAATGAAGCATGAAATTTCGATCACGATACATAACTGTGCAGACTAAAATTCATATAATACATATTTAAAATCTATTTTATTTCACCTAAATTAATTTAAATACTTTTAGATACTCCTTAAATTCATTTAGATATTTCTTGACTTGATTTTTCCAAACCTCATTTAGTTTTTCCTTTTTTTCAAAACTTCCTTTCTGCATTTCCTTTGAAGCCTGCATCATCCCAATTAATACCATTTCCTCTACTGTTCTGAGCCGCGTTTTTTTTCTAGCGTCGTATCCCCGCCACATCTTTTGTATTTTTATTGCAGCTAATTCAGCTGAGACCCCTCGTCCGCTTCCCTTCGCCGACGGTGATCTGATCTTTTCCTTCAACATCCGTAACTCCTTCATAAAATGTGCACGCAGACGTCCCTGACGAGCCCGCTCGTGGATCTGAATCAAACATATGGCTTCGATCTCAGTTAACTTTTCCTTCATTGGATGCTCTTCCATCCAGCCGAGTCTGATTAAGATTTCATTCATGCGTTGCTTGCGCAATTCTATTTCCGTTTGGCGTTCCCTGAGAAAATAGCGCGGTATACGTAATTCCGTGTCCATGGAAGTCAACCGCAAGCGATCGATAACGGCATCATTGTAATTAAACTCCATTATATCTGTGTTCACCAGATCATATTTGAGTTCAATAACTCTGCCCAAACAAGCATCGAGTAGCTTACGAACTAAGAGTCGTTTTTGAGGTTGAACCATTTTATCATAGACCTCCTCCAATTTGTTGGCGATGCAAATATAACGAAGATAAAGTTCATAAATTTTGGACTGCAACGCCATCTTGGCATTGCTGTCATAAGGGACAACCACAGATGTTGAAGGCGTCAAAGTTGTAGTCAGGACTTCTAGATTTTTTTCTTCAATGTCTAGCTCAGAACATTCTTGTTGTGCCAGATGCCACATTTGGTTGTAGTGAGAGTTAGACATGCTGGATCTACTAAAAAAGAAATTGGAACTTCAATTACAATATCTTTCTTTACCTTATAAAATCAATTATTAAGATAAATGATTTTATTAGAGTATTAAAATGGATTGCAGTGCTTGGCAACTAAATAATATGCATATATAGCAATCTAACAAATAGTTTGTCATGGTAATTTTTAGTCCTGTATTTCCGAAGCATAATATGGAAAACTTAATATGTAAGCATTTCCTTTTCAGTTTAACTGGTCTCTGCCATATTTCAGTAGTATGTAGATGGCGAGGCTGCATAGTAAGTAAATGAGGAGAAAACTTTTCCTTGAGATGGATATTCAGTTAAGATATTTTATAAATATTATTATAAGGGTAGTCTTTATAATAGCTGTAGCATGTCTGTACTCGTACTACACTTTATAATAGTTGTACTACTCTTTATAGTTGTACTATGAAATTATTAACTAGAATTGAAATCAAATTGAGGAAGCAATGAAAAGGTTGATTTATTGCGAAAGATAATGTAACTTTCGTAATTAATAAATAAAGTAAATAACATAAATTATCCGAATAATAAATAAAACAATTTCGATTATATGATTTTTTATTTAATAAATAATTTTGTAAGCTTATTCATATATATGTTAGGTATGTATACATTATCTATTTTGAATTATTGTTACACACGAAATACGTCTTTACAGATCTCTGTTAATTATTATTTGATCTGTAGGTGCAAAGCGAATGAGTTATAAAAATTCTAAAACTTTGTGTAGTGGAATATTTTATAAAAAATTTGTAAGAAATTCAAAATAATCATAAAATTTCTGTACAAGCAATAGTGGGAAACATGTTGCTATTTGGAAATATTGAAATATTAAAAGATATACATACATATAATAAAAAATAAAGACAACATAACAGCATAGAATACGGCGCTATTGCTCTACGATTAAAAACTATAAGTAAAAATGCCTTGAGATTTCCAATCCCGAGTCCCTACACCGTACTTACATTCGAAAGATGATATTTTCCAATTCGGAAATAAAGATTTTTTTCTTTCGCTTTCCTAAATTAGTTTCGGCCTCCAAGTATTTTTTAAAAAATTTAATTTTATTCAATTTGGAAATCTTGTCTTGTAAGATCTTTATTTGTTTCGAATAGTCAATGGGCCGGGGGAAGTTGGTTAACATCGCAAGAAATTATAGCTAAAACATAGATCTAAATTGAATAGTTTGCATATACTATCTATTAAATTAAATTAGCTGCTTTTTATAGTTATATTTGCGAACACGGGAACATGTTTCGACAAATAGTGGAAGGAAGAACAGATTAAGTTAAATTTCAATTCTTGAAATTATGAAAGTACAAGGTATTTATATAAAATATAAATATGTACTTAATTGAAGGACCTACACATATTCCTTCTACTCATAAAGCACATCTAAAAATTAGAAGCAACTTTGTAACCATTTTGATTTTAAGACCTATGCACAACTATTAAGTGCACACACACGTTGCTGTTGTATATTTTCATGGTTTATGATATAAGTAGAGGACACAAAAAACAATTATTTAATTTAATAACATCGTTTCATAACTAACATGTATGCTAAACCTAATCCTTACTTTAAATGTTCTTATATTATTTAAAATAAAAAAATGTTTTTAATCAATTTTTTTTTATCTTACGAATATTTTTGAATTCATAATTTGAATGTACTATTTTCTGCTTGCTTTGTATGATTTAAATTTCTTGTTCATACATTATTATTATCTGTATTGTTGCGTTAAGTTTTAGTTGTTAAATCCATGGATTGATTGCACTGTTGTACGTAATTATTTCTCAAATAAAACATTGTATGTATATTATAAATAGTATGTGTTCGCTGTTTGAGGATTTCTTATATTCTTCAGCAACTTCGAATCCTAATTTAACAACAATAAGCATGATCAGACGAGTAGCTACTCGTACATGTCTCACGCAGTTAAATTTTTTAGGTGCAACAATTTTACTTTCAGCTCGGAAAACGTTGGTCTTTTGGCAGGATTTAGATCCCATGCTTGGCGCATCATTTCATAGATTTCAGGAGGACAACCTTCGGGCGCTTCCATTTTGTAGCCCACTTCAACATGTTTTACAACATCGGCTAAGGGCTAGAGAAAAATAAAGCAAACGAGATGAGTTCATATTTTGTGTAAACTTTTTGCGAGTTTAATATGATATTTACAATTCTGGGATAAGGAACACGACCAAATGAATATATTTCCCAAAGCAGTATTCCAAAACTCCAAATGTCTGATTTATTGGAAAAACGCTGCAAAATTAAACCAATAATTTGATTATTAATAAACAGCGGTTTTTAACATAAACGTACTCCATTCTTGAGTGCTTCTGGAGCGGTCCATTTAATGGGTAATTTGCCTACTTCTAGATTGTAACATTCCTCTCGCGCCAAACCAAAGTCGGACACCTTAGCTACACACGCTTCCGATATTAGGACATTTCTAGCTGCCAAATCGCGATGTACAACTTTCTTAGCCTCCAGATATTCCATGCCTGATGCTGTGTCGCTGCAAATAATTTTTGTTTTTCTTTTTTTAAATTAAGTTCAATTAACAGGCATATTTTATAACTTACTATGCGAAATTAATTTGATCCGTTTTTGTAATATGTTGCCGGCCTCGTGACCTCAGATAATCTACCAGCGATCCTTTACTCATGTATTCGGTCACTAAATAAATATGCTTTCTTGAGAAAACCAGTCCAATAAATTTTACCAAATTTTCATGTTCTAATGTGCTGCAATTAGATTTGTAATTAGATAATCATTTACATTTGCTTGTTATTTTTCTTACGTCATAACTGATGCTTCTGCTAGGAACTTCTGCACTGCGCCTTCATCCTTTAACATTTTGACCGCCACCTTTTCATTGCGAAGTATTCCCAACAACACGTCGCCGAATTCTCCCTTACCTATGCTCTCACGCAATTGCAAGTCCGCTTCTGGAATCACCCAGCCCTTGTCTACAAAATCCTTTGAATTAATGCAAAACTCCTGTTTGCCCATTTTGGGAAGACACTTGATTAGCTGAGTGCAGAGTCCATCAGCGTCGGCTTCATAGTGCTGTAGTAAAGTTGAAAAAATAAACGAATCTATTCTAAGTTTATTCATAATTCCATGAACTTACAGCAACTAATTGTCCCAAATTCTCAAAATATTCTTCGTCGTCAATAGTTAATTTATTTTCCAAATACTTTACTCTATAATGCTCCACCTTTCCTTGGAAACATACACAAAGTGTGTAGTCGCCAGGAAAGTTTGTCGATTCACGAACCAAAAATAAGCCATCCTCGCGAGGTTGCAATAAATGTTCAGCTTCATCGCGTGTTATGCTGCCATGAAACCAGCTGGCAAAGAGTTGATCAAAAAGGAATTGAAATTGGTTAAACACTTAAATCAGAGATTTTTTTTAAGAAACGTTAATTGAAAATTGTAGATCACACATTGTATCATGCATTGAATCGCGGGTTTCTTAAGCTACAAATTTTAGTAAAACAATAAATTATACACCTTAAGGTAAACATAGGAAACAACATACTGTAACAGTATTCATAAAAGCGCTTTAATATAATCAAGTTTTGAGTTATGTTTTTTTTTTCAATAAGTTTAAGTAGTTATATAATATAATATACATAATATATATATATATATTCATTAATTATATATATATATATATATATATATATAATATATAATTAACTAATATTCAACTCACGGCATTGCATTCAATTTAACTTCACACTTTCTTAGCGGATGTTGATTTTGTTGCATAAGAACTGCACCATGGTTTGGTGTCATCGCTAGTGTTGGTGACAGTGAGTTCGTTGTACTGCTCCATGTAGAATTGCTGGCACCGCCATTAATATCGAAACTGTGTAGAGACGTCGACATACCCGTGGCGGAAAGAGACTGTGGTGTTGATAACGCTGCAGACAATGATGAGGGCTGTACTGTTGTATGCAGCAATACGTTACTGCCATGAAGTCCTCCTAGACCAATTTTTGATGGTAGACCGCCGCGATCCAATCCTAATGTAATGGGAATAACTGCAGCACCACAAGAAGGACCAATAGCTGCTGTGCTCATATGTCCCTGTAATTGGGCTGCATTTAATGAAGAGGACATCAGACTGTTGTTGCTGTTGTTATTATTATTTCCACAGTTCGAAAGCAATTGCAAGTGTTGTTGCTGTTGTTGGGTTACAGCAGCAGCAGCAACTGCTGCTACACCAGTAACATTAGTTCCAACAGTATGAATATGATTATTTAATACGCCATGAACGTGTGGGTGAGAATGTTGTTGTTGTTGCTGTGATTGAGTCGGGATTAGTGCTGACACTGTTAATTGCTGTTGTTGGTTTGGTGATTTGGGCGAAAGATTTGAGGCTATTAAATTCTGACTATTTAATGCATGCGAGGAGAGATGAATTGTATTCGTGTGAGTGTTCTACGAAAGAGAAACCAATGTGTTGGTGAAAGACGTTTAGGAAAAAATGTATTAATCATATTTATTACCACGTTATTCTGATGTGGTGGAATACTCGGGGGTACAATATGGGGTTGCGACAGGCTCAACTGTTGCTGATGCAACAGACCATCTGTGACTGTAGCTGAAATGTTGATAGGGCCACCGGAGGTTCCCAATCCCGTTGGCTGCGGAGCTGGCCGCTTATTGTGTCGTAATGGAGCTGTTGGAGGCATTTGATGCCCAGTGGACTGTAAAAACCATGGATCGCCCGCAGAATTGGTTGCCACCGTTACCGAAGGTTGTGAAAAGCCGCGGTGATGACCGACTACGGAAGTCTGTCCACTGGATTGTAAGTTATGCAGTGCTTGTGTTGCAGTGGCGTGACTGTTCATCTCTGTTACCGTTGAAGAGGTTTTCGTGTTAGTTGTTTCAGTAACACAAGCAGCTACTGCAGTCCAGCTGCTGCTGTTACCAAGCGTTGGAGAAATTGTTTCTTGTATGGATGCTATTGTTGATGCTTTATTAATGATCAAGTCAACGGTGCTACCGGATCTTAAAGTCAGAGTTGATGATTTTTTAAAGTAAAATCTATCATTCGCCTGATGTTGCAGTTGCAATGAATCGTCGCGTTTTAAAGCATCTTCGTCTATTAAAAAAATAATTTATTACTTCCAATAATTTTATATCAAAATTAGTAACTAATTCCGTCGTTTGAAATCATTCAAACAGTAAACATTTCGGCTTTCTCATCCGACAAACCGAGCCTTTCAAATATGTTCACGTTTTATAATAACATACACGTTGAATTCCGACTATATTCCATATTTTCCAAAGTTTTGCAAAACGATCATTTAAGTATCTTGATGTTTATCAAATTATAAGCCTTTTCCAAAATATGGAATTTCAATACAAATTCAAATATCTTTGAATTTGATAGTCTGAATTCAGAATTTTAAATTTTCCAGTTTATACATCTATGTATATATAAATACGTCACACGAAAAGGGTTCCATCCATCTATCCTCTGCTCCGTTTATTCAATTTCAATGAAACCCATTCTGATTTGTTTGTATTTATCTTCACTACTGCACAAAAAAAGAGTAGAGACGAAAGATATTGCATTAAAATATAAAATTATTATTACGTTCCAGTACATAAACATTGTTTATCAACACATGTTGCTAAGCACAAAAAGAATCTAAACGAAACGAATTTTGTTGCTGAGATTTCTCGTGTGCATACAAAGACGAGCTGGTTGATGGAATGGGAAGAGGAGATGTTGCTGCTATTCATTGAGGAGCAGTCAATTTGAATTTTATATTTATAAATTTTATAAAAGAATTAATTAATAGTGGGAATTGTTATTGGTCGAATTTTGGACCACGATCCACCCATTTATTGAAATATTTATTTATTTAGTCGAGGTTTCGAAGCTTGGAAAGGTTAAAGGTTTCAGTAAAAGTTTGTGCTCATAGCTTACATCAAAATTTTTTTAATTATAACATTCATAAAATAGCCATAATAAATAGAATACTAACCGAACCAATCATCTATGTAGACAATAACATGGTCATCCTTAAGCGGCGAAATATTACATAGTTTTGTTTTCGCTGACCAAGAAAAGCGTTTCTTTATGCAATTCGCGGAACTGTCAAAACATAGCCACGAAATAGAAGTTGTTTTTCTAGCATTTGTTCTGGTGACAGCGATGAAGTAATCACTACATTTACGATACAGATTGCGGGCAGAATGTAGGAACCCATACAAATGTCTGTCGAACGTGATAAATTGTATGCTGTTTTTCGAAGTCTTGCCGTTTTCACGAAACCTATCGGATGCAATGCTTATTTTTGTCTGTCTTAAATCAATTCTGGAAGTCTGATAACTCCTACATTTCTCTATACAGAGCAGTTCTTTCGAGGAATTTTTATGTACCGATTCGCGAAGGTTGTTTCTTAAATACATTCTTCGACCACGATCACGATTTCGACAAGGTATCGAGTTGCCAAAGTAGCTTTTATTCGCTTCGAATCGCTTTTGCAGCTCTTCACACGTAAGACAATTGATATTACGCGAATTGCAATCTACATTTATTTTCGTTTTATTATTGAATTCTTTTGTAAGTTTTTGTTTAGCGCTAAGTGTTTCTTTGCACCAGTAGACAGTATTATATCCGAAATTCGAGAAGTCTTTGTCATGTGCAGTTTTTTGCATGTTGAATTTATATGTTAATTTTGTTAATTTGTCTGTTTTGGGTTTCTGTTTTCAATTGTTATTTGGAATTTTAATTTTGAGAATGAATCAGTTCTGATAATTGTATTATTAGCAGTACTGTAGTATTGGCAGTAACAGCAAGAAATGTGTTTCTTTTGGCCTGAAGTTAGCTATGGTAAAAAAATATCCAATATTGTAAGATTCCTATTCGTCACTAAAAAAAAATAAATAATAAAGAACCAATAATTGAACAGCGCTGACTCGAAATATCGATACTCTAATGATCAGCATTCCATTAACCGTTTTGAGCAACATATTTTTGACATAAGGTGGGTTATCTTTTAGTAAAGTATTATTTAAATAGTTGTTATTGCGGATACCATTTAATGCCACTCACTATCCTTTCCCTTCTTTCCCAAATTTCCAACATATAAATAAATACACATAAGCAATAAACAAAATTATTTCTTGATACATTTTTTTCAAAAATGTAACTGATTTTTTTCAAAATCATCTGTTGCGAGTGTAAGTCATAATTTGTTGATGGTTTTTTTCGTTTTTGTTGTGTTTTGTTGTTGTTATGCATTGAAACCTACAGTCACTTCTAAACAATGGTTTATTTGTGAATCTTCGTTGAAAGTTTCAATCTCTATCCGTTTTTTAGTGTGTAATGAATATTAAATTGTATGTACGACTATTTATTAGTTAGGTATTTCACATTGCAAAACCTCTGAGATGGGATTCATAAAAGATTGCTAAACTAACTGGAAACTTCTGAAGTATATGACGAATAAAGCTACACAGCCGAAAAAGTGCTATCTTTGGCTGTGTGTAAGGTGACTTTGTGGCAGCACAGGCATCGCTATTTTATAGCTCAATAAATTTTCTTCCTAAACCCCATTTATGCAGTCATATTCCAAGCTTACTTATAAGAAAAATACAGCATAAATGGCAAAAGCTTCTCTGTTGTGGTTGTTACAAGTTTTGTTTTTAACCCATACAAATATTTTTGGTATTCTAGCGAATGATATATATACAAGCGCAACTGTCTAACTGTAGTACTTTTTTCATAAATTGTTAGTTTTAATAATGAACTTAACCTTAGACTAAATCGTTTCCGTGTTGTTTTTCGTGCACCGAGGTCAGTGAAGTATACTTTAAACTAATTGAATATATAGAACACATCATTAAAAACAACTGGCTACGATCGAAAACATATTTTCATTTCATTTCATTTCATTTCATTTCAATTCATCGTTAAATTAAAGGAACCAATGAGTACTATTATACATTTAAAAAACATTAAGCTATATATTTGAGGAATTTATGAAGAAGTCGATTTTCAACCATTTCATTTATCTTTGACTTAAGAATTCTTATTTGTATATAAAATTATTATCACAATTTTATAGAATCCCAAACTGTGACGCGTATAATTCATAATAAAAACTCATCAACTATAGGTTATTTTACATTATATTATTTTATAAATGGAATTAGAGTTTGTTTTTAACCGGTCATATTTTGCAGTGCACAAATAAGAAAATATTGCAATGAAGTTTTAATCCATACATAAAGCGTAAAATCATTAAAACTATTATAATGCCAAGCGAAACGGAGAGACAGACAAAAGCAGACTACTTCTCCAATGATGAGCACGCAGTTAAGCTGAAGTGGAAAAAGAGAAAGTGTTTTACAAAAATTTTACTTCATCGAATAAGCTTGCTTTCACAGCTGCCAAGCTGGAAACGCTCATAAAGGAACACATTGTCCATTGACTCTATCGGCTAGGATAGTTACTTATCCTAAAACACTTTTAATTTATTTGATCCTTAAGTCTAATATTAAAAAGTTTATGTAAATTCATTATATTTGTGATTTGCGCTCTATTGTGCCGACTTATAATAAAAGATTTAAATGTTTATTAGGTGCATGCTACTTAATCAGTACACAACTGGATATTGGATATTACAAAATATCAAACCAATCACGCGAATTACCAACAAAAAAATCAAATTTCATTTGGATATTTTTGTGCATTTTATACAATTCCGATTTAATAATATGAATTCACTTTCACCGATTGAAACTTATGAATAGTGAAATTTTTGAGAAAATCCTTCAATTTCAGTCTTTTCAAAGATAAAGCATTAAGATGATTTGTACTCTGTGTAAATTGCATATAATTTAAAATTGAAGATTTTCCCGCATTATTTTTCAATGCTTTCCACTTCTTTTTGAGCGGAACGACGAACACGACAGCGAGTCTCAACACGACTAAGTTGTACATACATAGCTAGAGTTACTCTATGAGAACTGCAGTCATATCTCTTCGCTTAATACGTCGTCCATCACCCAGCGAAAAAAGCAAGACACCTGCTCGCAAAAATGCACAGAATGGAATGATATTTTCGAGTAAAGTGATTTTTATATACGAATACATATATTTATGTTCTTACAAGTTACTAAAATCTAAATTTAAATGTTTTCGTATATTTAAAAATACTTTATAGTGCGTAAGAATCCTAATAGATATATATTCTATTGTGTATATGTAATCGTATATATTTTTGTCAACTCTTAAACTCTTTTGTCTGTGTGAAAACCACTCTGCAAGATTTCCTAAGTATCCAAAAGGACCTTCAGCTACTTCAAATACAATTCTGCAATTTTTAAAATTGTACCTTATAGACCTATAAGCCGATATAAGTTAAACCTATGCGTTGATGAAGCAATAAAGTATTTATCATACTAAATACGTATCCTTTTTACAAATTCTTGCGAAAGGAATATATTTAACATAATAATAATATAATAAGTGACACCAATCAGACACATAATTGGACCGTTATCAGTCGCTAGATGCATTAGAAATAAAAAATCTTTGGTCAAGCTATAACTCCTTAATCAAGGCAAATTTAGTTTGAAAAGTAAATAGTTTAGTTTTCCAATTGGTAAAGTGCAACGATATTGCGTTCTATCATAGTTTTCGCATAATTCACGCGACTCTTCACAATTTTTGCAATACAAAATATGTAAAAAGCTCAACTACTGATTTTCTGAATGACGTGCCTTTTTACCTTGTATTTGTTAGCACCAACCTCTTTAGTCTTAACTGCTTGCATTTTTGCCAGTGATCTCTATCTTCACTCTTGTTCACTATTGGAATTCCCTTCAGTTTTCTTTTCGTGGTAGCTCCTTAAAAGAATTTACATCTTTCTTTTTTTTCCTTCATTGCATTACGTCTATACAATTTTTTCTTTTACTTCGCTTCAATTTTTAGTTTCACGTTTCGAACAAAATCTAAAATCTTGCATTTTATTTACATTTTTTAATCTTTTTGTTTGATTTCTATATAAAGTTTTAGGTTTTAAAACACATTACAAATTTAGTGTATGAATATAACATTTTTTGTTTTGTCACAAGCACAAACGACCAGGAAAACACCTTACAAAAATTGACACCAATTTACCTCATCCGCCATTTTGGGATTTCTTCTGATTTATATCAAAACGCATTGCCAGTATTAAAAGAATTTATATTTTATTTCCATTTTTATAATGAAATGTTTTTCGCGGAGACTCCATCATTTTAAAAATGCATTTTCTCCTAAAATCCTGCACCGATCCTGATGATGTATATATCTAAAGAAAGTTAAGAGACCTTATATATCTTTAATATTGAGATAAATATGTACTCAGTGAAAAGTTAATAAATGAAAAAAAATATAAAAAAAATCTAAAATGTAATTTTTCTTAAAAAGTAATAGGTTTTCTATAACCGTCTTACATAAATGAAAGATAATTTCAACCAACCATGCCCTGAAAATATTACTAGTTTCAGAGATATAGGTCCGAAGTTTTCCGGACAAACAACAACAACAACAAAAATCGGAGCTGCATCAGAGTCCCCGACATGCTCCCATAGTTTTTTTTAAAAAATAAACGTGTTTAGATAAAATATACTTTTTACTTTAATGAAAGATAATTTTAATACCTTCCCAATAGGTTTTTTATATCATTCTAGTTCTCTGGCAATTCAATGTCATCTAATGTAAAAAGGTGCAAAAATATGGCGAAATGATCTAAAGAATACACAAAATCTGAAATTAGACGAGACGAGACGAGAGCAACTTTACCGGTGCGGAACCACTACAATGTTGTTTTGTTGTTGTTTTAGTTGTTTATGCCAGTAGATAGCTTGTGGCTAAAACAGGTGCATCAGGTATGCCTGAATATATGCATGCAGATCTGCAGTTGAAACACGTATGCGAATTTTTACTCTGACATTTCTAAGCATACAAGTTAATTTGACAACATTACAACAACAATAAGCAGAAAGGCAAAGATATATTGGCAGCACTGAAAGTTTCCATAAACATTGAAATTGGCATGCGTAATATTCCACTTGCATATTTTCTGACATTTCTACAGACTTCCCACATTTATTTGTAATAATAATATTTTAATAATTTTACGCACATTCAAGGGATCCAAATATAACCTTCTTCTTTAGTGCATTCTTTTCACAACATTATTGTACTGAATGTACGCCGATTTCACTGCTAACTAGTTTAATAATTGGCTTAAAAGCCGTAAATTAAATGCGTAATCTAAAATTACAGTATTGCAAACAATTTGCGAAAACCTTATCCACAGTAAGATTTTTGTTACTGAATCCAAATGAATCCGCAGCGGGAGTGGTCATCTATCTTGCAACTGAAGACAAATTATACGCATTCAACACAAACTCCCAGAATTTGGAACAGTTGTCCGAGTTGCCTGGAATCATCATTGGCTGTGAATATCTAGCGTTGGAGAATGAAATATGCCTTGCTACAAGTTCGGGCGAAGTGTTACTTGTAAATCCAGAAACGAAAGTTATCAATGAGGGAACTTTCTGTGAAGTTGGGATTGAACATATGGCTTGGAGCCCCGATCAGGAAGTCGTTGCCTTCGTGACCAAAATACACAATATTGTTGTAATGACTTGCGCGTACGAACCGGTTTCTGAGCAAACTCTTTCGGATCAGTGCTTTGGATCGGGCCAGTTCGTCGCTGTAGGATGGGGCAAAAAGGAAACACAATTTCATGGTTCCGAAGGCAAGCCTGTTATAAAAGAGGAAGATATATCCACTCCGGTGGAGAAGTTGTGTCAGGTGGTTACAAATTTGTTTTTATATTTTGGATAAATATATTACAAAAATTATATACTTTATTTAGGATATTAAAATAGCGTGGCGAGCGGATGCATCATATTTTGCAGTATCTTATGTTGATAAAAAAACTGGCAGGACTTTTAAAGTATTTGACAAGGAAGGTAGCCTTAAGTATACATGTGAAAAGCTGGCTGGGCTACAGCCGGACATCGCTTGGCGCCCATCAGGCACATGGATCGCTATGCCACAAATATTGCCCAACAAAAGCACTGTGGCACTCATAGAGAAAAATGGTTTGCGACATCGAGAAATAGTTCTGCCGTTTTCTTTGGAATCGAAGGCAATTAGGTCTTTGAAATGGAGTCTCGATTCGGACATTCTCTGCTTGGAAACTATAAATAAGTTGAATGGTGATAACATATTGTACTTGTATACGGTCGGGAATTACCATTGGTATTTGAAGCAAGTTTTGAGTTTTAATTCGGAAAATCCGATTGCAGTATATAATTGGGATAATAGAATTGGGGAGGAGAAAACACTGCATGTGATTCTAGAAAACGGACATTATTTAGTTTATAAGTAAGTAAAATAGAATAGTTTGCATGTATGTGTTCGTAGTTTTTGTTTTCGTTTTTTTGTAACATTTCAGGTGGCACTTCAGCACCGATAAACATTGCTTTGGTGTGGTCGCTGTTATCGACGGAAATAGGTTGCTCATTACAGATCTTTCCAAGACAGTGCTGCCTCCACCGATGTGCAATCAAGAGTTAGAAATTGACTCTTATGTCAATGCATGTGGTTTCATTGAGAATTGCCAAAATGAATTGCTGCTTTTTGCTTATGATACTGCACACTGTGTACACATATTTAAAACTAATTCTGAGCATCCAAAAATGTTTACTAAGATGTTTACTCTATCACCTAATATAAAACTGCAAAACACACCCTTTGTTATTGCTAATATTTCGTGGTTCAATAAACAAAATCTAATTGCCATAGAGACTGTAGGGAATTCTAGCAAAGCTTTACTTATGTCTCTGGATCAAAATCTGAAGATTTATTATATTAAGAACGCACTTAATATTAAAGGCATAGTTAATGCGCTGTGTATAAAGAGCATTGAAACGGCACGATTTCTTGTGCAAACTTCTGATGGCCGTATTCAAGAAATTTTTCTGACCGGAGATAACCACCTTAAGATCGATAAACTGTATGCGCAATTGACTCAAGGAGCAGCCGATCACATGGAGTGGTTCACATCACGAAAATTGGAAGATCAGGGGCTGATATCTCTGCGTACAAATCAGAATCTTTATATTAATGCGCAAAGGATAGCTGATGACGTGACATCGTTCTGTTTGGCAGGCAATTATTTGGCTTTTACTAAGCTAGTTGCTCTTTACTTTGTGCATCTTTCCGATCAGCGAATTGTGAGTGAAAGAAAAATCGAACGCGGCGCTAAAATAGTAACCATTATCGACAAGGATTCCCGCACTGTTCTTCAGCTACCAAGGGGGAACCTGGAGGCAATAAGTCCCCGTGTATTGGCTTTGGAGATTGTGGGGGCTTTATTGGAGGACAAATGCTATTATGCAGCCATGGATATGCTGCGCAAACAACGTATTAATTTAAATATCATTTGCGATCATAACATGGTTAGTTTTGTGGAAAATTTGAAAGTATTCTTAAAGGAAATTCATAATTCAAATTGGCTTAATTTATTTCTCAGCGATCTACAAAATGAGGTAAGTAATCCAACTTTTATTCTAAAACACACTGTGATTACTCGTACAGGTTAGCTTCTAATATAAATTCGATGTAGGAAATTCCATACTTTGAGTAAATAGATGGGTGAAAAATGTGATTTTTACAGTCTGTATTTGATTTTTATATAACGTTTGATACTGTGACATTTGTACATAGTATATGTATGTATATACTATAATTTATTCTCGTTTTATGAAATTTCGTATTTTCAGGACTTTACCACAACTATGTACGCCAGCAATTATAAGACAGGATCACAAATTTATCCCGAGGGTTTCAAAATTGAACAGAAAATTGCGTATTTATGTGAGAAGTTATGTGAACTTATGGAGCAAAATTTCGAATCACGTTTTCGTCTGCCCATTATTACTGCCTACGTGAAAATAGGTAAGGCGGATAAGGCTTTGGACGTTATATGGAAGGAAAAACAACGCGAGGGTTCGAGTAATGCCGAGTCTAAACAAGCCGAAGATGCTTTAAAGTACTTGCTCTACTTGGTAGACATAAATGAATTGTACAACCTTGCACTTGGCAGCTATGACTTTGGATTGGTGCTCTTTGTTGCACAAAAATCACAGAAAGATCCCCGAGAATTTCTGCCATTTCTAAATGAATTGAAGACAATGGAACCCAATTATCGCAAGTTTACAATTGATAAGTATTTGAAGCGTAACGAAAAGGCTCTCTACAACATAGTTCAGTGTGGGGAAATGAAAATTGAAGAGGCGATAGCGTTTATTAAGCAGCATGAATTATTTCAACAGGCTCTGAAATACTACAAGGATCAAGCTAAATGTTATCAGCAAATTTGTCGCGTTTTTGCTGATTATTTACGTGCAAATGGAAAGTTGGAAAATGCCAGCATTATGTATGAGCGGAGTAATGACATATCGCAGGCATTTCTGTGTGCAAAAAATGGTCTGGATTGGAAGCGCACATTAGCTCTGGCAAAACGGAACGGGATGGATACAGAAAGCGTGTCTTTGTGCGTTACAACTTATAATATTTCCCAAAGCTTATCAAACATTTTTAATGATCGTTTATATTCGTAGATCGTTAGTTCCCGCTCTTGAAGAACACGACATGCATTCAGAGGCATTCGACATTCTTAGAACGTATGGAAATAACCCTTTCGAAGCTATAAAATGTTTGCTAAGGGCAAGGCTTTTCTTAAGAGCAATTTTTGAAGCTCAAATGATGCCGGGCGATCATAATCTTATTGGCAAGTTTTGAGTGCCTGCCATTTAAGCAATTTGAAATCATTTTTTTTTTGTTTTTTGGGTTTTAGATTCTGTTATCAAATCGGATCTTATGACATACGCTTCCCTACTCGAATCTAATCTGTATGCTGATCAGGACCTGTTTGTGAGCTACAAACAACGCTTGCTGAGAATTCGGCAAGAAAAGCTAAAGAGTGTTGATCGTGACGAAAACAACTACGAACACGTGGATATCGATGAGTATGATCTGATATCAGACACAACAAGTGTGAATTCATCACGATACACTGGAAGCTCCAGAGGCAGCACGGGGTATGCATGTTAAATTATTGTTTACGCTCCAACGCTTAATTATCACTTGCACTCTCTCTTTAATTTATTTAATTATTTTTCAAGCAAAACATTCCGTTCGAGCAAGAATCGCAGAAAACATGAACGTAAGATATTATGTTTGAAGCCAGGCAATCCATTCGAAGACATCGCCCTAGTCGATGCGCTTCATAGCCATATCACGAAAGTTTTTGCCCAGCAACAGCATGTTCGAGATATTTGCAAGGCTTTAATGGAGTTGTCAGAAGATAAGGTGGCCAGCAGTATCCAGCACCTTTTGAAGAATCTGCTGATACTGATTCAAGATTCGCTGGATGAAATCTGGATTCCAGAAATGTTGACAGCACATCAATTTTTGACAGGTCCTAATATCGACTACACTCAGTTGCGAAATGAGCAACGTTATTCCATGATTAGTGAGTGAAAATATATTTTTATTAAATATAAAAATTAAATGTTTTACTTCTTATGTCGTTAAGCTCCACAAAAACGTTTCAAACCACAGCTGATTATAATTGACTGGGAGCACGTAATATTGCGCTAAAAATATTGAATATTGTTAACAAATTGTTTATAAAATATTTTTATAATTGTAGAGAAAAGTTGAAAAGTTACAAATAAATGATTTTATATACATTAAGGCGATTTAATGTATGCCTAAAACATTTCTTAGTTATTATTGTTCGATGTTATACAAAAATATGTACATATATAAAATTTGATTATTTCATTTAGTATTTACATCGAACACAAGAAAAATGCGTACTTCCACAAAATCTGTCCATCGACTTGAAGTTAAGATGCATCATTCGTCGGACGTGATTGACGCGTTGGACATGCAACTTTACAGCTAAGTGTAATTAAATTTTAAACTAACTAATAATTGGAGAAAATAATGAAGTAATGAGAGAATGTTACGCTTCGATTAATTTTGCGTATAAAATAATGATTTAGGTAAGTTATTTTATGATTTTATGAATTTAATACATACTATATATTTTTATTCACTATATGTACATTTTTTATATACGCATATAATGTTTGTATATACTTTGCATAGACAGTGCATACATTGTCATCTTTTTTAATGTATTGAAATAAATAATTTTCTGATAAACTTGTTACGGCCCCCTATTCAAAAATCAATTAAATACAACAAAATTACGCCCTATTTTGTTTGAATTATCAGTGCAATAAGAATGAGTCAACGTAGACGGGAATTTTCTCCATTTTATTGAACTCATGTGCCTTAGATTAATTTCTCTTATTAATAAAACTGATATTTTCAATAATATATATTAAATTAATTTAAGTGTAGTTTACTTACATACATCGGTATTTTTGCAAAAACTATTGTTTGAAATATCTTCCTTTCTAAAACGTTGTGACTTTTTGAATTTTAAAATGTAAATAATCATACTTGTAACATCGGAACTCAACAAGATTATGGATGAAATATTTTGCACAAACAGTTGCAGCCTTTCCAACGTCTCAGTTATTTTATCAGTTGTATTGAGTACGTGAAATGCGATTATATTCATAGGAAGATGTTTAGTTTTGCAGAAAGGTGTTTTAACGTTCAAGAAGTTCGCAAGTTGTTTTCAGAAACATGATTATATTGGTGTAATATCTATTATATACATAGTATAAAATATATAAATACTAAAAACAGATTCTCGATCATAATAAACATATGTGTTGTAAGACAATAGAAATGTTTGTCTTAAAATCTAAATTTCCCTCGAACTAATCGTCTATTTTATTTATTCAGAGAGATCAAGAATGATTGAAGATAACTGATTATTGCAAAACCTTTGATCATCTTTTGCGTATAAACAATGGAGTTTTTAGTGTATCTTTGAATAAAAAGAGATGTCCGCTAAATTTTATTAGGAATTTGACATTTATTTTAATTACCATACTAATTAACCAATACTACGGGATGACCTGCATTGTCAATAACATCTAATATATCACTTTACATTTCATAGAGTAAAACAAGAAAAGCGTTCTTGTTTTTTGAGTAACTCTTGTGAGGTTGTAACTATTTCAATTCAATTCTCATTATTGTAAACTGTGCACTTCAGAATTTTGTTGATGAAGAGGTTTTTCGCAGTTAGTGGGCAGTAGCTAGTCCATCAATCCGTTGTAAATTGCACTCAGTTTAAAGATTGATCGCATTCATAGGACCATAGAATAATTTATTCTCTCATTGATTGTATATATTCGGTTTTGTAGGAGCGCTCTCTCTCTCGTTTAGAGATTCAAACCAATATAGTGTTCTCTCCTTTAAACAGAGTCATCTACGGCTTCCCAACTCATTCCAACATCGTGTTTATTAGAGTGGGAACCGTCGGTCGAATCGGTTGAGTGTGTTGTATACCATAGAAACGGAGTGAACGCTGGAAATGAAAAATGTTGAATTTTGATCTTATTAGCAAAATATATTGTAGCTAGTTTTGGACAAACGCGAAGTGGCTTTTTCCTAAAATACGAAAATGCTAATATCTGTGGTAGTTGAAGCCCAGATGAGTTGAGCTGAAGAAATTAAAGGATTGCCAGTAAAAGCTAAAAATAGAAATATGAAAATTTATTGAATAAAATGTTAAAAGTTGCAAATACAACAATTAAAAACAAAACGCAATAACAAACGGGAAAGCAACGTTTTTGTTGTAACAAAATCTATGTGATTGTATAAATTATACTTCGATCGAAAAAAAGGTACTCGTGTAGCTGGAATTTAAATTTGCAATTTAGAAACAAT
The DNA here is from genome assembly GCA_949629155.1 of Myopa testacea. NCBI lineage: Eukaryota > Metazoa > Arthropoda > Insecta > Diptera > Conopidae > Myopa > Myopa testacea. The sequence goes on along the minus strand of OX451345.1, from coordinate 54,570,229 downwards.
CTTGTGTGGTTAATTTGTTTTTGTGAGGCAGCTGAAAGTCTAGTAAACTATTAAAAAATCGGAAACAAATTCAAGAGTAGTTGCTATAAACTGGATAAACGACTTTCAACATGGCCAGATTTTTTTGTTGTCGACTAAACTAGTCTCTCTATCTCTCTTCCTCTTCATTAGAGTGAACAGAAGCCCATTTATTAGCCACCGTCCGTCCGTTCATCAACCACACAGGTATATTAATGTGACTGCAAGTCTTAAATACCTACGGGATTCTTTATTTATATTTGTATGTTATTATTATAAAGTTATATTATTGTTTTAAGTCTGAAATGTTTTTGTTAGATTTATTAACGTTCTTTTTTATTCTAATTTATTTGTGTTATTTGCATTATTCCTATTTATCCGAAATTTTCGACAATCGGAAAACATGTTCTTATATACTTGTGCAACAGTTGTGTTTAATTCCTTCTATTAACAGTTGACTTATTTACTTAAGGAAAAACGTTGCCTTGTTTGCATCGATTTTACTTATTATAATAACCTAATAATAACTACCTTGGATAACTAGAAGTGAGACAAATTAATTAGTTTGAGTTCATGAATTCAAAAATCAAGTTTTTATTGCATTTAGCTGTAATAGTTTCATGTGTATTACATTATTGATAAATACAAATTACAATTACAATGCAATACAATTTATGTAAAATTATAGCTTATGTCTATTGTCTGGTAAGTTTTTTTTTTAAGCATTTCTTTGAAACTCGTACTTCGGCGCAGCATGATGACATGAGTCACCATCGCTAATGTTGCGCACTCTACCTTTCTGGAGCTTTGTTTAGCCTTGTTGGCCACCATGATTTATGCATGTACTCGTATATTGAATGTTCAAACGTATGATGTATACAATATAGTTGTGTAAGCGTGTATTGTAGCTGAGCTTGCGTTTTTCAAAGGTTTAGTTACGTTATTCACGTAATGTGAAATTACATCGAAGCTCCAGAAAAAAGTACCCTTATGGTGATGACTGTTGGTGCGCTCTCCTCTCATCGGAGACCAACGCTCCCACCCCACCACCACACATGATCTGTTTAAACATCGCTTCTCATTCACACACAAAACCCATTCTTTATCAATTACATGCCGTAATTTTTTTGGTCTATTTGATCGCTAACTCAACTAATTCACTTGATGTACTTAATTTCTTTTGTAATTAAATTAATATCAATCAGTTTAGTTTTGCTTTAGATGTATGCCAGAGATCATGCAGCAAATGTCATAATTCACTTGCAAATCTAAATAAATTATTAAATTAAATTAGGCAATTTCGCCAAGCATTTAATATTGAAACACATTTAATTCAGAGACTTAAAAGATTTGGAATAAGTAATATGGTTAAAGGTAGACATGCTGAAGTAAGAACTTTAATTTTTTACCTTCAACATATACAATAAATGCATTGTAAGAGCGTACAAAAAGAGTTCCTACACTAAATCCAACTTGTGCCATATAAATTAGTGTAATTAAACTGATTTAGAATCAGTTGGGAGTGGAATTGAGTAGTTGTTGAGTGAATGTTACAATAGCAAGAATAAGCTTAAGAAGCGAGCATTGTATAGAGCATTTATTAAAGTTAATTGAGAATTCGTCGTTGAGTTCATTGCGTTTCTGTTTGCTTGAAAAATTCATCACATGACTGTTCCCAGCAACGATTATGTTCTGATAATTTAAACACAATTCGCAAACAAGGACTCAAAGTTCCAACATCAGCGAGTATATACTCTATCGCGTCTATTTATCCGTTCATCTTGATCGGAAAAAACATATATGAAACTTGTCTTGCATTAAACTTGACTTAGAAAAATGTTCATTGCTATAAACACAAACAATTGGCAAAAATATTATCTATTATCTCCGAAACTATATGATAAAACAGTATGGGCTCAATTTAACAGTTGCAATAACTAAATTTCGTCCCAACTCGAGTTAAGCGGTTTCGGTTTGTGGCCACAGAAATAATTGCAACGGAAAATAATAAAATTTGTAATGTTATTTCAAGGTTTCTGTGCCACTTGAATTAATGATTGCAATATATTCCCATAAAAGCGAAATTTCGGAAGTATTCCGTGCCTAAAAATGATATTATCACTATCTATGTGTTTATAGTAAATATGTATGTATGTATTGTGGCAAATATATATGTACAATGTTTTCAATGTCAGCACTGTTATTCCAAACACATTTTGAAGCCGGCCTCGCTGTGTATTGATATTAAAAGAGTGTTAGTTTAAAAATTGTATAATGCGTTTAGTTAAACATTTTAATTAGAATCATGGATGAGATTAACAAGAAGACAAAAATATACAGCAGACGTCAGCAGGTTGGGTGACAAAGTGCATAGTCCTACAAACGTTGGCAATCTTGAATTAAATGTGCACCATCTGATTTAATTATTATTAATTCAAATGACATTCTTAATCGCTGGGAGTGTTCCATAAAAAGTTTTGTACAAAAATCCAATCGAGTAATTGCTTAACCAGCGACTGGTTCTTCCCAAAACTTTTGCTCCTAGCCACATGCCATGAATAGAAAAGAGCCACTGCTTGAGCGTTGTACTCACGGAATACTGTTGCTCGAAGCCAAATCGAGATGAGTCAGAATTGCATGCATTTGAAAAAAATAAATAAATAACACAGTCTGTTGTTGCGAAGTCTGGAAGTTGATGTGATGTCTGGTATCTCCTACTTGAAAGGTAAACGATCCTCATCACGGTTTTCATCGGTTTATGAATATGTATCTTGTCTGAGAGCGAGCTGCAAAGCAAGGAGAAACTTTTACTTTTATTTCAGGCATTTCTTGAAGCCGCCAACCAGGTGAACGCTTTCAACGAACTCTGTTTAGACAAAGCAGCAGCCAAAGAAATATCTATACTCATACAGATATATAAGAATGGGATATACTCTGTTTATACAGACATAAATATATATGGAATAAATACATAGTAAATAGTGTTAGAGTTAAATCACTCTTAATTTCTTAGCACAAGTGGCAGCACAGAATCTGGAGGTAGAAACGTATTGAAAATGTTGCAATTGAAATAAAAATATTGATCGGTCTTTGAACAATTCAGTTATCCGCAAAGTAAAACTCATGTCTATTCATTGAACTTTATAAGGTTTATTTTTTTTAGTCAAAATAGACGCTGGCATGTATTTTTGTCCATTGGACAATATAGTCATGTTTTCTTGTTTGTTGTGTAAATTTTCCGTCCAAAATAAATATTCATGTATTCATAAAACAAATTAATACGTTCATATATGGGAAAAATTCGTTAAAGCCAGGGTTAATGCCAGTCTGGTGTAATTGTAATTTTAACATACATTTGAACATTGTACACATAACATTAATACACATAAATATATTATATACAAATGCAGGTACATGGTACACAATACATATATGTATGTATGTGTGTAATAATTTTGTTTTTAATTTGCTAGATTGAAAAGATCCCCTAAACAACGGTTTCTTCCTCTACTCCGCTTTTCGCGTTCCAATAACTTCAATGGTTGCATTGCTATCTATAGAAATAAGAGAGAGAGAGAGAGAACATGTTACGTGGTTCGAAGAAACAAAAACTAAATCGGCGAAGCAAATGATTATGAACCCAATTCCAATGCTGGAATCGGTTCGGTTTCAAATTGAGATTTCACTTCACACATCATCATGAGCAATAATTTTGTTGCGCACTGTGCAATAGTTTGTTGGCCTCCATGCTGATCTGACATGTGATTTGTGTTTAGTTATGAAGAGTAACATGCAGATATAGTTTCTAGTTGCATTTGGTTTGCTCCGATGTTATTCCAGTACGAAATGTGATTGATTATATAAAAATATTGCAAGTATCGAGATCACCGAACACTCCATGTTCATTATTTTTCACTTTGCATTTGACAAAAACGCATTCTTTTTCAGTTTTAACTGAGGTTTTGTAGTGTTAACTTAAATTGTATGTAAATAATGTGTAATAAAACGATCTTTTCATTGCAGTATGACTTCGCAGCTACGTGATTATGTGAGCATATTTTAAACTGATGTAGCTTTTGAGCTTAACAGAAAAATAGACATCATGCACCAGGCTGAAAAAAGGGCCAAATTCCAGTATAGAAAATCTTAATAGTCCATTTCAAGGAACCAACGACAAAGTTATTAAAGCCGTTACTATTCCGTTACTTTAATCGAAAAACTAGAACTCCGATTTTTACTCCTGGGGTCGTTCGATAACAAATATGCAATCGTCTAGTCCACGGGATTCAACCCGATTGGCGGCCGTCTTTATAATAGTTCACTTGCTAGTAGGTGGGCGAGCCGGCGTTTTAAAGAATACGGAGATTACAGCAACAACAACAGCAACACCTACTCAGCCGCAGTTACATGATGGTGAAACGGAAAACAGTACGAACCCGTTTCCGACCGGTATTTCAACAACAACAACTACAACAACTGAAGTAAGCAATAACGTGAACTTTATTAAAGAATTTATGGAAGGAACTAAAGCAAGCCATGACGTACATGAACAGGCAGATGAATCAACGCATCCAAGCTTGGTCACAGATGTCGATAAATTCGGTATGTTATTTAGTGAAGCTGTAAGTAGAGATCCACTTTCACAAAATACGCAGAGCGAAGATCAGCTCGTAATCGGAAACTTGAAAAATGTTAGCAAAAAAAGTCAAGCCAAGCTTAAGGAAGCTTCCAGTACAACGAGCATAGCAGCAACAGATGAAAATGCTATCAACGGAATTAATAAGGAAAACTCCACTTTAGCTGAGTTCGATATGAATGAAGTTCTAAACACACAAAGTCCATTGATGGACAATAAAATAAGTCATATTTCAAGTATGAACGGGAAAGAAATGCAAGATTCTTCATATGGAAATTCCTCATATGGTGTAGTAGAACTGTTTAACTCCAGCAATACTAAAAATACACCTAATTCCTTTTTAGAAGATCATAAGGCCACAATGGCAACGGTTTCTGAAAACCCGACTCCTAAAATATTAGAATCACTGATAGATAAGAATCAAGTTATTAACCCACAAGTGAGAGAATTCGATAGGACAAGAATTCGACAGGAGAAGAATTTCACTTCGACGAGACAGGAAGGAGTCGGAAATTCTGTTACAGAACAAAATCTTCCTGATAACATTGAAATAAAGCTTCGGGTGGCACATGAAACAACAACAGCAACGATACCAATGTATCTGCCTAAACCTCCACCTCCATTATTGAGGCATAACTATTCACGGTCCATGCAGGACAAACGTGAATATAATAACGAGTCGATCACAATAGAGCCCGTGCGCTCACCTTTAAAAAGGTTAGACACAAGACTGCCTCAAAATGCAATAACGTCGTTAGGAGAGCATCAAAACGTGGCTACCAAAAAACCTCTCGAACTCATAGCTGTAAACACTTCTAACAACAACACAGCCTTAAATGTATCCACGATTCAACTGAACCAAATTGACCACACCTCCCTCGGTACATCCACGAACTCACCACGAGCCACGAACAACGAGCTCGAAGATTCCAATGAAATATTCGCTACCAGTGTAAAGGCCATTTCTGAAAAACGAGCTAAATTCATTCATGACAATTCCACGAACATGAATCAACTAAACCTACCTGATGCTTCCGAAGTGTGGACGTTGGTTGGAATGAAAGCAGTACCTTCTAAAGCAACTCAATCTGCTGCGAAACAATATGAAAACCTCACGAGTAACGAAGGCTTACTTAATAACAACAGCATAACTAATTATAATGAAAAGAATCTGCTTGACTGGACTCAGATTATGCTAACCGGGGACTTGAATAATAAAAAGGTGGAAAAGGAGAATTTTATTGAAAGCAGTACCAATACCAGCAGCAACCATACCAGTGCATTGGAAACAATCATCGAAGAAGAAGACGAATTTACCACTGCCTACACAACGCTATCGAATTTACCACCAACGAATAAAGTAGATGAAGAAAGTTATACCATATCGAATTTAAAAGCGGCTTTGATGCCAAGATTAACCGTTCGCACCACTGTCTCTACTCCTTTAAATGGCGATGGACCAGCTAGTTCAGCAGTTACAACCACAAATAGTCTCATCACAGACAACAACAACATTAAAAAATTGCCAACCGTTAATTATGGCGTGTCAGACAGCCAGACACCCACTCAACTGCCTTCAGTTTTGTCTACCAGTGAAAACTCCAGCGAGAGTGAACTAGAGAGTATTACGATTTCAACTACTGAGTCCACATTGAACAAATCTACCTTTAAATCGCCAACAGAAACATTAAATGTAAACATTGAAACAACAACAACTATGACTACTACTAGTCTACTAATAACGTCAGAGCAACTTGAAAGCGCTACAAGTCCGCTCCCAGAATATAATTTTAATACAAGCCTCCAAAGATCACCCGCTAATGTTAATTACAACAATAACGAAGAGACGGTGAAAACAACGAATAAAGATAGCGATTATGAGGAGAGTACTACTACGAACTACGTCATCGGCGAAGAAACTACACTTGAGTACTCTTCCAGCGGAACAACGACAGTTAGTGATTTGGAGACAAGCGCAGTGAGCACTACCGCACTCGTTCATAACTACGACGTTAGGAGTAACCTTACCGATTTAGGAAATGAGAGCCTTATTAACAGTACAATATTAACATTAACTACGATACTGCCAAGAATTTTGTACGGGGAAAATACAACACCAAATACCACACCGGATGCTTCTCAAAAAGTAAATGAGGTAGACTTTGATACGAGTACAAGCAGTGAACGAATTTCTACAAGTTCAAGTACAGAGCAAACGTATTTAGAAGCAGAGGAGACCACGACATCGACAACATTGTCGTCTATTGAGGAGACATTATTTCTAACCACAACACTAACCACTCCTGTTGAAGTCCTACAAAAGTCAATAACTTTGGCAAATACGCCGAAATTTGTGGAACCGCCGTTGACTACGACCACCGAGACAACGACGGAAATCAAACATCCACTCATTTCAACAGAAACTACACATGAAAAGCAAACTCCAAACGAATCCACGAAGGCTTCAATCGATATGAATTTCATTGACGGTCCTCTTAATAAAACCGCCAGCAGAGCTAACCATAAATCAACAGATAAGCTGGAGGAAACAAATAATTTGAAGCCAGTGTTCTCATCTTCAACAACTGTGGGAACATTTACACCGAGTACCACCACGGAGGTGCCAATGACAAGTCAATTGGATGATAGCACCACTTCGACTTTAACATCAACAAGTTCTTCAATTGAATTTGATGACATATCAACTACAGCAACAACCTACGCATTGCCAACAACAACAGAATCAATAGCAACCACAGAAGCATCACCAAGTGCAATCACCATTACTACTCCCATTACAACGATGCCCAAATTCGATGTGGTGCCGCCTACATTATCTACGGCCACGCATAATATAATCGGCACTATTGATAGTCCTCAATTACATCCCGATTCAGCCGATGGCCCCGAGATGGATGTTAATATCATAATTGCAATCAGTGTGAGTGTCACTGGCATTATTGCACTTGTTCTGCTGGTCGGCTTTTTATATGTGGTGCGTAAACGCCAGAAGCAGATATCCTACGGGCATCGCTGTCGTCCCGTCAGTTTGGATGCCTACAGTCTGGACAATGTTTCGGTTTATAACAGTGTTCGACGCAAAAATGCGATGCGATCTTCTAAACGTTCTTACGGTAATGTAGCCTTTGACGATCCCTCGCTAAGGCACAATGTTCTGAACGCTTCGGAATTGGCGAAATTTATTGAAAGGCGTTCTGGAATTTTTGAAGAATTCAAATATGTTCCGCAAATTATAGCTCGCCCAGATGAGGTGCCACAAGGATGTGAAGACAAGAACAGGTACATTTTCTTTAAAATAATCGTTTACTTGTTTAATCCAATTTGAATCGTCCGGTTCAAATTCTTGTTTAGTGAATAGGGCAACAATTTCTTATCTGTTTATTTCATATACATATGTATAAATCTGAAGTAATCTGAATTTTAAATCTAGAAAGCGCACTTGCTTTCCATATTCCTTTAGTTATTTTCCATTTTTCATTGTCTGACTTTTACAACAGATACGCCAATGTTATTCCGATTCCTGAGACAAGGGTTTCACTTCAACAGCAGAACAATGATGATAAAACGGAATATATTAATGCTAATTATGTCAGAGTAAGTAATTGACTCCAATCTTATCTCATTAATAACATACATAGGTTTAATACACATACTTATATAGCAATACATATAGTAACATTGACTAACCAATATCTGGAGTAAAAATAAATAAATTGCGATTTCAATGTAAACACAGTTTAGTTTAGTTTTTAAATATTTCCTACCATAAAAGCTTATCGCTAAGAATATTCCAAAAATGTCTATTAAAATAATCCAAATTCACTTAGATAAAGTATTATCTAAGAACTTAACAATGTGCGAGCGAGCACGTAATTATTAAACGAGTTTCTTACACTTTTTCTTTTTTATTCTACTCTATACTGTTTAATTTAATTGCTCAGGGTCCAAGAGATTCGCCCAGATACTACATTGCTTGTCAGGCTCCACTCGAAAGCACAGTCGCAGATTTTTGGCGCATGGTTTGGGAACAAAAATCGCGTGTCATCATACAGGCAACTGATCTCGTTGAGAATGGAATCGAAAAGTGTTCCGAGTATTTGCCACCATCGGTTACACTCGACAATCACACTAGTTATGGTGATTTCCAGATAACGCTTAAGAATCGAGAAGTCAAGGATAAATACGCCATCTCGACGATTATTCTGAAAAACTCTAGTAATATTTGTCGAGAGTTAACCCATTATTGGTATAAATGGCCAGATACAGGAGTGCCCAATGAAGAAGCTCCCATTATTGCAATGCTGCTGGAAGCGCGCAGCTCACTTAAATGTTACGCAGCTGAACAGCTTAATGAGATGAAAGAAAGCTCAACCGCGATGAGTCTCAAATCTCAAACATCAACATCTGATAATGATCCAGAGAAGAAAGACAGTGAAGATAGTACTTGTAAATCAAATGGAGACGTTGAAGTCAACTTTCCGAGTGATAAACTGAAAAGTGCGACCAACTCTCAAGGGTATGTTAAAAACCTTCCATTATGTCTTCCGCTTAGTAGACTCATGCATCCATTCGATTTGTTCAGATGTCTTGTGTTCAACTCAATATATTTTAATTCTTACCCCACTTTAGACCCCTAACAGTTCACTGTTCCCCAGGTACTGGACGCACAGGAACGATCATTGCATGTGACATTGCAATACGGAACTTGGAAACACCAAGGCGCAACGTCGATATACCCCAAATAGTATACTTCGTTCGAAGGGGGCGAGCCAGTGCTGTGCAGACAAAAGAACAATATGAATTTATTTACAAAGTAGCAAATATGTATGCAACGAAAATAACAAGTGTATCGAGCGATAATTAAAGATTTACAAGATTCGGAATCACTAGCCCTAGAACTTTACTAATTTTATCTTTAAGATAATTCCATATGTGCAGCTACGAGTATTATTGATGATAAAATTCCGGTATTCGCATATATTTACGTTTAATGTATTCCTCCATATTGTGATATAATATGATATAATGATATTACTATTTACTGTTATTGAATACAAAATTTTGATTAGTTACTGCGTTTTATGTCATATTTATATGCAGTTTTTCCTAGTTTATTTAGCCATTAGAAATAAGTACTAAACTGTAAAAATTATAGGATTATAAATGTTATATATTTATATACATATACATTTATACCGTTTACCAATAAAATACCAAGTAAAACTCTTCGAATATTAATTAATTTTATTTTATATAAAAATAATTAAAGGAAATATTTTTTGACAGTCAAAAAGGCAAAAAGCAAATAAATAAAATAACTACCCTAAAAATTTTACATGAAAAATTGTTTTTAAAACCGAAGAAATTCTTATATAAACATATTAAACATTTTGTTTATCTAGTATAATTGTAACATATAAATTAAACATAAATTAAATTTGCAGATATTTTTGTTTCAACGATGCAAAATCCTATACCAATATTATCAAAATATATTAAGATTAATGTAATTAATTTTTAAATAAACGCCAAAAATTTATATTATTACGCTTCAAAAAAAAACTATGCAGCTTTGAAAAGAACTAGTTACAAGGTGATAAAACCGTTAAATAATGGTAAAGTATGGTTATTTTTGTTCTCTTTTGTTGTTAGTGAAATATACCTTTAAATTCCATAGAAAAGTATAAGCTGTTGACAAGAAATCTAGCGTTTTAAAGAAATTTTGATCAAATGCAAATCACTGCGTAAAATTGGTGAAATTATTGGCAGTAATCAAAGTACCGTAAAAGTTTCTAAAAAAATGGATTTAAAGAAATTGGGAGATCGGCAGCGTTCCGACAAAGAACCTTCCGGATGCAGAAAAGAGACAAATTGTTAGAAGTAAGGAAAATCCTGTTTAAAGCACAGTTCAAATCTCTGAAAAAAATAACCAGAAGAGAGGGAGTAAGCTTGAGCCAGTACCATTCGCGGCGCTTTACCTTGAAATTGACTTTTTTATGCAATTTAAAGAAATATTTCACTGACATCAAAAGAGAACAAAAATAACAATACTTTTACCATTATTCAACGGTTTTATTAACTAAACAACAAGTTATTTTCAAAGATGTATACTTTTTTTAAGCGTAAAAATGAGTTTTTAGTACATTCATCTTAATACATTTTGTTAATATTGGTATCAGATTCAGATATTTTCTTTTTATGAACAATGAACAATTTTTATGAACAATGATATGATCAATAAAATGTGTTCTTTTGAACTTTATTTTGATGCTGACTGTATATCTAATAAGTAAGGTAAAGAAAGGTAATATATCAGGATAAAACTGATTACGATTACTTAATATTATTAATAATTAGTATATCAATAATTACATTAATATTTTATTTATTTAATCAGGGGAAAACAATAAAAAATTACATTAATATATTATTTTATATAGCAATTTTACTATTGGAGAAGTTATTCAATAGTAACAAGTTTTTAATACTTTTTTTAAAACCAGTTCTAGTTTTTCTATTTCTGTAAAGCTTTTCAGCTTAGCTGTGACATTTGCTTGTTGTTGATATCCAGTTGATACCAATATTTACAATACCTTAGCTTTGTGTATAATTACACTATATACAGTTATATAGCTTTAACTATATTTAATACGAAAAGTTTATATTCTATAACCATATAATGGGACAAATGTATACGAATACTAATTTAATTTCAAGTAATTCAATTTCAAAGGAATGAAATTTTTGCGGTCGACTTTATATTTAGCATTTCTCAGCAAAGCTTTAAACTAAAATTGCTCCAATACGCTCAGTTTCCTGGGCTCTACATCCTCATAGTGGCCACGCATGGTGCGATGGTTCTTTAGTGCTGTCCCTTGTATGAAGCGTTCGCCACATATCCCGCAGACATATGGGCGCTCTCCAGTATGTCGTCGTATATGCAACGTTAAGTCGTTCGACTGCGTAAAACTTTTCTCGCAGTATGTACACTTGTAAGGACGTTCGCCGGAGTGTATCCGCATGTGGGTCTGCAGCTTATAGGACCGCGAGAAAGCCTTATCGCAGACGGCACATTTGTGCGGCTTTTCTCCAGTATGAGTGCGTCGATGACATTGCAAGTCGGATGAACGTGGAAAAGCCATGTCACAGAACTCACATTTAAAAGGCTTCTCCCCGGTGTGACGACGCATGTGGATAATGAGATTAGATGAAGACGTGACAGCACGTCCGCAAAACGCGCAGAGAAATTTCTTTTCCAGTTGAGGTTTTTGTATTTGTTTTCCGGTAGAAGGGTCGATTTGGGAAGCGTCATTGGTTTTATCAAGCTCTTCTCCTTTTGTGTGCACTTTCCTAACGTGGGCAGTGAGCCGATCCTTCCTATTATACTTACACTTACACTGATCGCATTGAAATGACCTTTTCAACTTCGACTTTCGCGACGCTTCTTCTTTGGGCTGATTTTCTTGTGGATGAATGCACTGAATGTGCCTGCTGAGATTCTCTTGCCACATAAACTTGAGCGAACATATTTTACAACGGAACTCCTTTTCCAAGTTAAAACACTGAGTGCGCATGTGATGATCCAAAATGTTCTGAAATGTTAGATTGTTAGAAAATTATCAAAATTTCAGTTTTATATGATTTTTAAATCTTGCCTTGGAAGCCGTTCTAAAAAAGCATTTCTCGCATTTCCTGGGCATTTGTTCGTACGGATGAGCGATCAATTGATGCTGGGCTACTTCATATTTTCGTGAAAACTCCAATTCACACAGCTCACAGGAGTATTTAAGAGGAGTGCCTTCCGCTTTAGGTATTATAGCGCCTTCGGTGTCTGATTCCGAATCGTCTATATGTAGCTCAAATCCAAGTTGATTTGTTATAGAATAGTTCCGTAATGAGCTGTAGCTATGATGCTGTGGACAGGGTGATTCTACTTTGATAGCACCCAAATTGGTGAAACCAACATCAAAGGAACTCTGTAGCAAATGTGAACGCAAAGAAAAGATACTTGAAAATTTCACATCGCAAACTTTACACAAGATTTCTTTTTTGCCATTCGGTCCGTTGTTGGCCCGAGTATAACTTTCAGCAGCGGCCAGACACTGAGGCGTCACGTTATGACGCTTAATGTGTACATAAAGCTTATCCTTGCGATGAAACCTACGAGGACACCAAAAGCAATTAAAAGCTTTTGCCTCAGGTTGATGCTGAACTAAATGCCTTGTCAGATCTTTCTGCCAGGCAAACGTGCGACTACATTCCTGACACTCGTATCGATTGGCTTCGTACTACGATATTGGTAAAACTTATATAACGCCCCAAAATTTTTAAATTAAAAAATTACCTTCTTTTTTAGCTCACACTTTTCTGGATGAAGAGTGCGTTCGTGTGTTTTCAAATTATCCTTCCACATGAATTTCAAAGGACATTTCTTGCATAGAAATCGTTTTTGATAATTTTGACAAAGCGTTTTTTGATGAATTTGCAAAAGATTTGCTGATGCAAATCTAGCATCACAAATATCACAAGTATGGGGAAGATCCAACCACTCATGCATGTACTTTTGATGTTCAAACAGTTTGTATTTCCTGTCGAATTCCTTCGTACACAACTCGCAGGCATATGAACGACGAGTGCTTTCCTGTTCTTCCTCTGAATCACTTTCGGTTTCAGAATCACTGATATTCAACTCATAACCGACTTCATTTGTAATCGAATAGAAGCGATCCCAGTGGCGCTCACTGACATCTGCCATAATACGCTTGATCAAGACCTCTTCCTGGTTAATTGGCTCTTCATTGGGGTAAAGCTGCATGGAAATATCGGTAATATCTTCATCTTTTCCGCGTTGACTCAGAGAAACTACGTACTGGTGTGTACGCAGATGAGTGCGTAAATCGGAGATTTTTGTATGCTTAGAAAAGCAAACCATACACTGAATAAGTTTGCAACCATTGGGTTTGCACAGATTCTCATCGACAGCTGAGTGAAAAAGGATAAAATCAAAATTCGTGTGCTAAAACAACACTTACAGAATGTATTGTATTCGTACCTTTTACCCTTGATTGCTTACCAATCCTTGTCACATCCTTTTTAAGTGTCCCCGGTACTCGTTCTAAAGCGCCATGAATCTTCATGTGAGCTTGCATGTTGTCTTTACGATTAAATCGGCGTGGACATAAGTGGCACTCGTACTTCTCGTCGTCAGGAAGATGACAGCGTTTATGACGATTTAAATCCTTAGGCCATATAAACGTTTTATCACACTCGTCACACTGCAGTTTGTTGGCCAATTTCCGACTGATCTGTTGTTCGGGGTCTATATGCTTTATACTAAGATGAGCTTGAAGATTCTCATCCCACACAAATCGCGCAGAACATTTGTTGCAATTCCATCTCTTATAAATATTGCTGCAATCAGTTCTGACGTGATTTTGCAACAAATCAGGGCACACAAACTGCTTAGAACACTGCTCACATCGATGTGGCAACGTTTGCAGCTCCTCATGCTCAGCGTGTTGATGCAGGAGGATTTTTTTTCGTCTGTCAAACTCCTGTAGACATATCTCACATTTATAAAGAACTTTTTGCTGAGCATCAGAGGCCATTCCAATTTCGACATCAGTTTCCGAGTCACACAAATCCAACTCATTGCCGCTTTCGTCCACGGCCAAATAAAAACGTGAAATATTCTGCGATTCAAAACCTTTACATATTATTTGCGCAACGTCAACATCATCTTTACTAAATAAAGAAGCGTATGTTATGAAAAAAATACCAGATTCGCTTTTAATGCCCGTAGAGCCGTCAGCGTGCATGGGTAAATGCTCTCGTAGTTGCTTCAGTAAGCTGAATTTTTCAGAGCATAAAGCGCACTCGATGCGGCGACGAACCTGACGGTGAATCTGCTTGTAGTGCAATCGTAAGTTATTTCCTTTTAAAAACCGCTGACAACAAATAGTACATTCAAGTGAAGTTCCCGCAGGATTGTGACTCTCCTTGTGTCTCCTCAAGTCTTTCCGTCGAAGAAATGTTTTTTCACACACATTGCACTGCAATATTTCATGTTTTTTCGGAAGCTGAGCTTTATATTCAGCACTGTTGAATCGATTGGAACAGTTGTGGTTGTCTAAATTTTTTACCCACATGAATTTACCAGGACACTTTAAGCACTGATATTTCTTTTCTTTATTTCTGCATTGAGTTCGTGTATGCATTTCGAACATCTCACAGCAAACGAATTCAACCTTGCAAACGTTGCACTTGTACGGTATACTGTCGTTAGCATGTTTATCTTTTAGGTGATAAAATGCCTCAAACTTGCGGCTGAACTTTTCAGAGCATAACTCACAATTGTATTTGACTGAGTCAAGCTCGTTATCCGCATCCGAATCACTTAAACTGAGCTCATAACCATATTCATTGATAATATCATAAAACTTCCCGAAACGGTGCTGTGATATGTCTTGCCAAATCTGCTCTTTTAATTCATTCAAATCCTGAATCGCATGTGGATACAACAGTTTAAAAATTTCACTATTCAAATGCAACATATCCAATGCAGATCGGTCTGTGTGGCTGTAAAGGTGAGAGCGCAACTGGTGAGTAGATTTAAACTCACTGGCACACAATTTGCATTCAATTTTCTTAAAACGCTTTTTTGAATACAGACGCTCAGCAAAGTTCCATTCTGGATGGCGTGTTCGTCGTCCACAACACTGACCACCATCTCCTTTTTTTCGCTGATGAACTTTTAAATGGTCATTTAGTTTATCCTTGCGTGTGAAATTTCGTTGACATATATCACACTGATACGCCTGATTTGGATTATGACTTAAAGAATGGCGTGTAAGATCCTTTTTCCAAGCAAACGTTTTGCCACACTCCTTACACGAATATCGTCCTTTACACTCGGAGCTTCTTTTGCGATAACGTGCACTTCGTCGCCGTTTAGGGATTTCTTCCCAATCACTGTAGAATAGAGTATATTGTGCGTTTGTGCTATAAATCACTGTGCGTTTAATCAAGCAATTATTGTATTTAGTATGTGTTGCATATATAATCAAATGTGTGGAAAACATAAATAACATATGTATAACTAATGTATTTAGAAATTATTAATTAAATGTAAACAAACTAATCATTTTACCTATCAGAATCATTGCAATTGCTGCTCTCATAAACACTTTCCGGCGTACTTCTAAGTTTTCTTTTAGCGTTTGTTAATGTTTTTATAGGATCTCCTGTGTATAAAATAAATTGTCGAAATTTATTTCTCAATTTATAAACATTGTACTATTCTAATTACTTAGATCATTTATAGTGCTTTCAGAAATGGGACCTTCATTTTTCAGCTGGATTGTGGAAGAACTGTTTTTGTTCTTTATATTTGCAAGCGAATAGTCGTCTTCTTCATCAAAATTACCAAAAATGTCCTTGACCTCCTTATCCTTTTCCCTGCATCTCTCTGTGTTGTCGAATATGTTCTCCATATTATCCGGTAAAGAAAATGAATCGAAGATCGTATCATCTGCATACTCAGCTTCAACTTTTATTTTAAGAAAGTCTGCTGCATCCGATGGAATATCTATTGGTGCTTCCAGGAGGCAATCCAAAGGCTTGCTTACATGAGGCGTCTCATATTCATTCATATTCATCATTTTTTCATACTGCAGCAATCTGTCATTAACTTCTTGTGCCCTTTGTACAAAGTTATATGCATTTTTAAGCTTTCTGGAACAGTTTCCGCAAAGTTGGCCAGGCATGTTGTTGCTTTGTTGTTTTGTCTGCAACAGTTTCATTGTTAGCAATAATCTTGAAGAAACATATTTTATTAATAGTGTACATCAATTTTAGCAATGTCAAACAACAAATCAGCCAGAGAAGGAAGCTGCTCAGTCTTTGATACTTTTGTTTTAAACTCAGTCTTCTCATGTAATGGATGCAGATGTAAACTAATCTCATAACAAGTTCGGCAGATGGACTTGGAATTGGAACGCAAATACTCCAATTCTGTCCCCATTTTTACTGGACTTGAGATTTTCTGGTAGTTGAGCAATTGTAGAGATAGTAAGTAAATATATCGAAAGTGTTAAAACCTTCACTATTTTTACTGAGATTACTTAAGTACGGAATGTGGCCATTTATTTGAAAAAATCCCGTTTTGTGGAATTTTTGTAAAAATATTCGATCTACATTTTAAAATTTGGAACATATTAACCGATAATCACGGAGCTCTAATTTTGTTGTTGTTTTACGTTTTGGTGCACGCATAAAAATTTTTATTTTTAGGAAAAATATAAATATTTACATTCTAATGAGCTTTTCTTCTATAATCCTGCACCGATTCTGGTGAAATAAATAGTCTTTGATTTATATTGTAAAAGAATAACACAAAAAATCTTAAATCTCATTTTTCTCGAAAACTAATAGTTTTTCGATAAAATATTCTTTCATATAAATCAAAGCCAATTTGAATACCTTTCCAATGATATCAAGAACTTAGAAATATCTCATATAGTTAAGGAGATACAGAGAAGAAATTTTTAAATTTCTAGGGCCATAAATTTTAAACCAAAAGAGAGCTGCAAGATCCTTTGTTGTTTTAAATACCGTATAAAATAACAACAACAACAAAATTGAGCATTTTTTACGCATGTAAATTTGTTCCAGAAATTTTAATATATGGTTACCATATGATAACTTTCAGTGAACATTTTTATTTACAAGAATTTCTAAAATGCCCTTTCATTCGGTTGCATACACTGCAAATTGTGGTGATTTTTTTATTCTGATTATTAAAATTAGTAAAAATTGATTATTTGTATTTTACGATGTCCCTGCTTCGGTGCGCTTTTAAAACATTGTCCCTTGTGCAATTAACCAACGAATTACCAGCGCTTGGTAAGTAGATCTAGTTTTTATTAACACTTCTAATTTCTTCTTAGCACATAGGCGATCTATCCGACGATGGGTTGCACCTACTTTGCGAGAACTTCGTAAACGTGCTAATAAACTAGGTCCTCAAGAACCACAACCACGTTCAGGCTTTATAGAATGGAATTATCGTTCCGAACTATTTGCATTCGGCAAGAGACTGAATGAAGACTTTCAGTTACCACTATTACAAACAGCATTCACCCATCGCTCCTACATACTGAAAGAAGAAAAACGACAACGTGACCTTGGTGTTGAGGATGCAGACATATCTGCTCAAGATAATCGTAAATTAACAGAGATTGGACGTGAGATAACAAGAAATTATGTCCAAGACTATCTGCAGCGATCATTGCCAAATTTACCCGTAGAGGGGCGAACAGCTATTCTCGATAATTTGATAAGTAAACCCGCTTTATCGGAAATAGGCTTGCATCTTGGAGTAAAAGATTTGATATTCAGCTCTGAGTATCCACCTGCAGAAGAGACCCTTGCGAACACTTTTTTGGCCATTGTCGGTGCTCTAAAAGAATCGGCAGGCGTAGAACGAGCTATTCTCTTCATACGTGATTTCGTTTGCACCCGATTAAATCAGAGCGATTTACTAGATATGTGGAACATCGAAAACCCACAGGAGTTATTAAAAAAGGTATGCAAAGACCGACGAATGCCTGAACCGGAACCACGTTTGATTGGCGACTCTGCTAAAAACACTGTGTTGGCTGCGTATCATGTGGGCCTTTATGTTAATACAAAACTCCTTGGAACCGGTGAGTACTTTAAGATATACACACTAAAAATGATCCAAATATACATTTATTTACAACATTAGGATTTGGAGAAGATGTTGACACTGCCATTAAGACAGCTTCTCTAGACGCGCTACAAACTATTTTTGGAATCCAGACTAACATGGTACCTTTCAACTTTCAATTGCAAGTTGAGCCAAACAGCCTAAAAATAAGCACTAAATAATGTTTTGTCGCTTAAAAATATTAACAGCACCATACAAATTGTTTGTAATAATTTACGAGAATTATCGGAATTGTGTTTTTAATTGATGTTTTTAAAGTAAATTGTCTACCCACGAAAATTTGAATTTAAAAGAAAATGTACTTTGAAGTTTGTTTTCACTTTTTGAACTCTGCTGCTACTCTATTGGACTATGTTTGGAATAGACTTCTGAGTCTACAGTTCCAACTTCCACTTAATCAATATCGTCGGATTTGCTTCCTCCAACACCTCCTGCTCCACTTTGACTAGGCGCCGTATCATCCGGCTTGCTTTCCAGTGAGAAGGGTGGAATTTTGCAATCGAATGTGTGACCATCTTCACGCTCGAGTCGAAATGTACCCCACATGTGACCGCTAGGTGCTTGTAAGCTAACATGGCTGCTGTACTGAAAGGCAGGTAAGCGTGGACTCAAAATCGGCTCCTGCCCAACAACACCTCGACCACGAACAGTTTCCAGCGTTCCTGAAAGAGAAAAAATTCTCCAATGGCGTTCACGTAACTGTACACTTAATTCTCCAAGATTTTCCAGTCGTATACAATATCGCCACTAAAATTACATGGAAGGTAAGTATAGTAAAATAAATAAGAAATTCATATAAAACTGACCCAAAACACACTCGATGCCGGCGTCTCACGACATCCCATATAGAATGGTATCACCGTGACTCGTATGTTCTCCGTTGTTTCTTTATGAACGTCGGATAGTTCTAGCCAAGGGTGATTTTTTTCTTGCCAAGCCTTAAGTGTGTCCTGTCCCTCAAAGGGGGGATCCTTACCAGACACACGTGTTAGAAATTTCTCAAACAATTCATGGTGCAAAGGATGCTTTTCCGCTGAAGAATAAGGCATTATATCATCGTGTGCAACATAGTCTAAGCCAGGTATAGCATACAGACTACGATTGGAGTCTTGATTGCCCAGAAAAGTAACGGCTTCAGTTTGTGCTCGCTGTGTAAATACAAATTATATTAGGAACATATTTATTCAGGATTCTTACAATATAAGGACAGTCCCTCGAATCAATTAGCACTTGGTAGAATGTGTGCGCTTTGCCCTTTACTTCTTTGGAAGCGCTTTCACTTGGTGCAGACGAACCAGTTGAAATAGAATTACTATTGCCTACCGCCTTATTCACATTAGCTTCATTTGGGCTATCAACTTCACCAGTCTTTAGTTTTGACACCTGCGTTTTATCTGGAACTGAGTCAGTAGGTTTCTCCCGAGTCCTTTGCAATTTGTTAGGATTATTTAAATCGCGATCGTATACACGTGCAGTCCAAGGAAATAATACCACGCCTCGATAACCAAAGATTCGATGAAGAAACAATTGTCCCGTATCGTATTTTCCATCGATTTTCGGTGATTCTAGTCTTCCCACTTCTGCTAATCTATAAATATATTAAAAACATTTTTATCAAGTTATGCAACGCGATTTGATTAGAGAATTTTATTTTCTGAAATGCATTTATGTTTTATTTCTAAGCGAGCTACAAATATAGTTCGCGGATTCATGATTTCCTTTACGTACTTTGCTAAATTTGTTGACTGCCTGACAATATAGCGCTTGACGCAAACATCGCAATTATACCAAGTAGTCGTTGATCCCAAACGTATCGTACTGAATTTTAGGGTTTGTGTAAATAAACCCATCGTTATAACTTTGATTTAGCTCTTTACTGCCTAAAAATTTTACTGGCACCTCCAACAATAGTTTTTAATTTTGGATGGCGTACTTTTATATCCTTTTAAACATATAAACAAATTTTTATAATTAAAAATTTAACTAAAATTTCCCATCTCCCTGCTGTCATCCGCGGTAGAGATGATCGATATAAGTGCTTAAAATACGATAATTTTCTTCTCGATATTATTAGGGCCATTTTAGGGCCGATTACACACTCATGCTATTGGCCCTCAGGTCAAGTGATCAGCTTTCGCTGAATTCTGGCGTAAACACTACGAACATTGTTTGCCCTCGATTTCTGCTCTCTCCCAAAATTTTGTTTGGTTTCGCAGTTACACGTAGAACAACGAAACAACATTCTTTACAAATACAAGTTGACGTTTCATTCTGTTCAAAGAAGTTTGTCTTCGTCGACAGCAAATATTTTGTTTTGCAGAACTCAACTCTGAAAGCTGAGAAAGCGTAAGGTTGACAACTTTGTTTTACAGTTTTGCCGAGCATTATTCGTAATGTAATATCCGCATAACTTAGGGCTACGTTAAGTCTCAATAATTTTTTGCTATATATTTTGAAACTCAAATAACATAACTTCATATAGTTAAGGAGATATACGGAAAATAATTGCAAATTTCAAAGGGCTATAACTCAGAAACTAGGGGTGGGCGTGAGGATCTTACCGTTTTTTGGGGTCTGAATCACAAGCAACAACACAGTCAGTGGATCCCTATAGTTGTCCAAATTATATAAATAGGCGCGTAAGGAAGTCGCTATTTGAGAAGTCATATGAGGTCTATATAGGTCCACCAACGCTAACTAAGATGCTAACGCCGAGATGTTCGTTGATAAAAGCGACATGTCAAGTTGGGAGCCTTCGACTTCAAGCTTATGCCCAGAAGAATTGGGGCCTTGTATTTTAATTACTAGCGAAGTCTCATCATTGCGTATTTCTTTCGGTAGGAAACTTTATTTGAAACATCTGAAGTATCACCTAAAAATTGGTTGCCAGATGAGCGCATCAGGTCTCCATTTATTTCTTCCTTTCTTGTCTACGGCGGAATTCTTTAAATTAGTGTTACCGCACATTGTATACTTTGGGGGCTTAAAATTGTATTCAGCCTTAACACATCCTCACATTTTTAAGCTTCACAAGATGTATTTTTTAAAAAAATATGACATTTATTGACACTAGTTTTACAAAGTACATGTCTTTAAATTTATAACTACACATAACGTGTTTATAACTATAAAATAACGTATACATATTTTTACAATAGTTTCGTTTTCGCCGGATTCTTCCGATACACAGTAACTGACGAATATATACAAAGTATTTTTTTAAAATACCATTAGTATTTTACTATAAAAATATTGAATTGTATTTTTAAATTACAACTCACTATAAATATTACCTAACGCACTATAAATATTGTAGGTTAAAATGAAATGCTTAAGTTTTTTTCGACTTTGTTGGTGAATCACAGTTATTATTGTAAAAGAATGGTATAATGTGTGGTTCAACTTCTAGTTTTTGCTTTAGAATTGAACTCATTATAAATTCCGTTGATACAATGGGGCATTTTGGATTACCATGGCGAGTTAAATCAACCAACAAAGCCAAATCATTGGGACACGAAATAATATAGTACGAATCAGGGGGTGATTCCTGATCAGTATTAATAGATTGGGAGGTGCGCCGCACTTCCTCCACTTTACCCCCAGACGATTCAATCATACGCACAATTTCACACTGTGGGGGAAAGACATCTGGTGTAACGTAGAAAGACTTTCCGGCGAAAAGTTTTGGACGTAGTGGATTACCCAACACCAAATCCAGATCGAATTTCAGATTCTCATCAACTTGTATGAACTTAATTTTAAACTGATCTGGAGGTAAAAATTTTCCCGCTTTGGCGCTTTGCACAAGCCAGTCGGAACTCAGTACGTAGTCAACGTGGCACACGGCTTGAATTAGCTTGCAGGTACGACTTTCACGAGTCATAACGAGATATGTCGCATCCGCTGGATTGTCAACCGCCAGACCACCCAACGAACTGCAAATAGTTACAGTAAATTTACAATTTAGTTACCAATTAATGTGTGATAAAGAATAATTGAACATACATAACAGCTTTTTTCAATCCATCAGGATTAGCAACTTGCGAAAAAATGACCTTTGGCGGTTTCTCCGTCTGTGGGTATTCAACACAAACAATTGTCTCGGGAATGTCCTCTTCGTATGAATATAACTTTTGCCGTTTTGACTTCTCATAATACGGGTCAGACAGGCATCGCTTAACGCGCTCATGAGATTCTTGCGTTAAATTAATTGGAGCCTTCCAAGCCGCTGCAAAATGGTGAAATGAATAAAAATATCTTTGATTCAATTTTTAAAACATACCCATTAAATGAGGTACCAGGACGTAATCAATACGGAATGGTGCAGTTAAGTTGTACTGTTGGAATTTTGGATTATCATACTGTGACAAACCGCTCAGATTCCCGATGCATACATCACTGAGCCATAAAGCATTGACAATCGGAATGTTCCATTTCTTCGCAGCAGTGTATTTGTCACCCTCGGTCTTTTTAGAGATTAAAACGGTGCTTAATTTTGATAAATACGATGTGTAAATTGCTCCACATTCCTCTGCGATTTGCTTTATCCTTTTGCCCTCTTCTCCCTCAAATCCTTCGGTTGTAAGAAGATACCGTTCCAGCGGTTTTTGAAGACCAAATGGACTGGGGAATGGTAAGTGAAGGCATTGATACGGTGGTAAAAGTTGCTTTTTTAAACAGATGTCACTCAGCCAGTAGGCGGTGATGCAGCGCTTCGAATCGCGCAGAGCCTGCATTACAACTCCATGACGTTGTGTGCGACACAGGACGTGAGTGACTCGAGGACAGTAAATTTCTTCAATCTCTCCGCCGTAGTGCCGTATAGTATCTAGCCACAAAGGCAGATCTTTAGCGTCGGTCTTATCGTATTCCACAATATAAAACGTGCAGCCCAGCAGAAACAGATTTTGTGGCAATTTTAGGTTAGGATTATGACCGTAAAATTGAGGTCGAGGTGGCAGTGGCATGTTTTGACGGCTTTGTACATATCCTGATGTTACACCCGCAGCTGTAACAATTTGTTGTTGCTGCTGTTGACCACCGGTCATAACAACAACTTGTTGTTGCTGAACACCGGGGGTGACAACAACTTGCTGCTGAGTTCCACTTATTAATGCTGGACCTCCAGAACTGCTAGTCGACTGTATTTGCGTCTGTAATATTGGACGACGTAACTGCTGCTGTTGTTGTTGTTGCATTAATAACAACTCTTGCTGAGAACGAGCCACTCCAGCAGCAATTTGTGATCCAGATTGCTGCAGTGCTGCATTATGTTGTTGAGTCATAAGTCGTAAAGTACAAGCTGCAGAAGGTTCTACACCACCTGAACCTCCAATAACACCTGATGAATGTTGATGTTGTTGTTGATTTGTTCCCGTTTGAGTTTGAGTAACAATTCCTTGCTGAGGAGAAACACTTGATACAGCAACGTGTGATTGTTGTATTAGTTGCTGTTGTAGTTGGTCCCCTGCAGTTGTCTGTTGCTGTAGTTGTTGTTGATTTACGCCGGCTGCTTGAATTCCACTAGATGCGCCGCTATTATTGCTTAGACGGTTACTTAACATGTTGGCAAGAGCTGTCTTTGTTTTTAAATTCATTTGTTGCTGTGTTTGCTGTATAGATTGTTGTGTATGCATTTGTTGTTGAACATCTGCAGACGTTCGCGCTGTGGGAAGAACCACAGTTTGAGCCGTTATAATATTACTACCGCTAGCATTTAAAGTTCCTTGCTGTTCGATGATGTTTCCCTCACTGGATATAACTTGCACTGATTGTTCCTTTTGTGCATTCAGTTGCTGCTGCTGTAGTTGTATTTGATGTACACGCAACTGCTGACGTTGCTGAAGTAGCATTTGTTGATTTGCATCATTCGGATTGAATTGAATTTGCTGTTGTTGTCCTGATAATTGTGATGATCCAGCGACTTGTTGCTGCTGTTGTGAAATCGGACTTAAACCAGGTGCAGCTCCTGTGGACAAAACTTTAATAATTAATGAATAAAACTTTAGAGAAATAAAATAAAGTCGGGGAACTCACCAGAGCGCACAACCACTTGGCGCGCACCTTGTTGTTGTAACCATTGCATTTGTTGCTGCTGTGTGAGACCAGCGGGCATTTGGCTTTGAACGATAATGTGAGAGGTACCAACAGGGCCAGCAGGACGAGGGGGTGCACCTAAAGCACTCGCTACTACATTTGGAGCGCCAGCACGTGGCTGATAAGCAACTTGTTGGCGAAGCATAACTCTTTGTTTGCTTTGCTGCAATTTGGCAATGTATTCAGCCTTCTTCAGTGGATCTAATGACATGAAATGAGCATGTGTTTTATCATCCAACTGTATGAATTGCCGCTGTGGCGCGGCACCTGTCGGAATGCCCTGTGGCCATTGTCCCGGACGTACTGCTCGGATATACTGCTGCTGCTGTTGCGTTCCTTGTGGCAGTTGTTGCTGCTGCATTGGCAACTGCATTGTGGTCATATTTGTTAATGTTTGATTTCCTATTATTGTGCCTTGCTGCTGTATTGGTTGTTGTTGTTGTTGTGTTGACGGACTTTGTGGACTCCAATGAGGCTGTTGTTGTTGCACTTGGTTTTGGGGCGATCCTTGTACAATTATTTGTTGAGACTGGTGTTGCGGTGACTGAGGTGGTCCTGATGGTTGTGATATTTGCTGTTGCTGTATGAGAACAGTTTGTTGGAGCTGATGCTGTTGTGACTGTTGCTGCAAAATTAGTTGTTTCTGCTGTTGTTCAGAGTCAGGTTGTTGCTGCTGCTGCAATTGCACCTGTGGTTTCGGCTGTTGTGCAACTATTCGATTGTGTTGCTGAACTACAATGTTGCCGCTGGGTGTAACGATATGTTGCTGTTGCGGTACTGTTTGTTTTTGTATGATTATTTGTTGTTGCTGTTGTTGCCCTGTAAGAACAACTTGTTTTTGTGCCAGTTGTATTTGTTGTTGCTGTTGTAAGTATTGCAAACGTTGCGAGTTATTTATTAGCTGCTGATTGATAACTATTTGTTGTGGCTGAGCGCTTGACTGTTGTTGCTGAAGTTGATTTCTTGACTGTGGACGATTTGAGATGACTTGCGTTTGTTCAAATATTTGTTGCTGTTGTAAGTTTTGTGACTGCGGTTGAGCTTGCAGCAAATTTCCGTCTTGTTCGATTTGTTGTTGTTGTCGCGGCGGGTACATCGGCGGCGGTGGTTGTTGCTTTATTATTTGAATGGGGCTCTGGGGAATCTGGTGTTGCGGAGATTGTTGAAGAGGTACTGATTGCTGATGGTGTTGCGGAGATTGTGGAAGAGGTACTGATTGCTGATGATGTTGAGGTGATTGTTGAAGTTGCTGCTGTAATATTTGCTGCTGCACAACTTGTTGATGCGGTACTGACTGTTGTTGTATCACTTGTTGCTGTTGTACGACTTGTTGTTGTTGTTGTTGCAAGACTTGCTGCTGTACAACTTGTTGATGGACTATTTGTTGTTGCTGCTGCTGCTGTACCTTTTGTTGTTGAACTAATTGTTGTTGTTGCTGTTGTACTCCTTGTTGTTGCGCTCCGACCTGATGTTGCTGCACTGTCTGTTGCTGCTGCTGTTGCATTTGTTGCTGCGAAATATTTGTTTGATTGACAATGAAAACATTTTGATTCTGTTGATTTTGTTGCAATATTTGTTGTTGCTGTTGCAAACTTAATTGATTGAATTGTTGCTGGCTTATGATGAATTTCGGTTTATTAGACGTAGCATGTAACAACGGCTGTTGTTGTTGTTGTGTTATCTGCGTTTGTTGCGCTGCACCAACAGGCTGTGATTGTTGCGCTTGTAAGTTTGAAGTTACAATCATTTGTTGCGGCTGACAAACTGACATATTGTTGGAAATATTTGTGTGTTGTTGTTGTTGTTGTTGCTGTTGTTGTTGTTGCACAATTTGTTGCTGAGGTTGAACAGTTTGCTGAATTATCCGAACCTGTCCACCACCGACCATATTTTGTTGCTGTTGATGCGTAAATTGCAGCTGCTGAGATCCGAGTAGAGCAGATTTTTGTTGCAACTGTTGCTGTTGCATTTGTTTTTGCTGTTGTTGTTGTTGTTGCTGCTGTTGTTGCTGAATGCTCATCATGTGGTTTTGTATGATCTGCTGACCTTGAGCTGTTGATGTATTGATGATTTGTCGTTGAGTGATGGTTTGCTGGTTACCTTGATTAATGGCAGTTTGTTGTTGTAAAGATTGGCGTGGTGATTGTTGCAAATGTTGTTGTTGCTGCTGCTGTTGTTGTTGCTGCTGCTGCTGTAATTGCTGTTGCTTAATTTGTTGCTGGCGCATTATAAGCGATTCATGATTTGGGCTTGGCGCCGAACGACTGAGCACCTGAGCCACCTGTATTGGATCAGTAGGATCGATAGGCTTCTGTGAGGACATCAGCAAGTGTTGTTTAGATTGCTGTTGTTGCGTGTGTATCTGCGGTGATGGCGGCGCGGATATATGTTGTGGACTATGCTGCGACATCTGAATGCTGCGTTGTTGTGGCTGAGTAAATATCATCTGTTGTTGATGCTGCGGTGAGCCGTTCGGTGGCGTTGTTTGCTGTATCTGCTGTCTTTGCTGCTGCCGTCCCTGTTGTATTTGCTGTCGCAGGTGTTGGATAGAAATAGAATTTTGTGGCTGATTTGAACTTTGTGGTGATTGTGGTGGTGGAGTCATTTGAGGAGCAGGCGACTGCAGCTGGCGCGGCGACTGCGGTGGCATCATATTGACCATGTTTATTTGCTGTGGCTGCGGTGAGGGGGCGTGATTACTGATAGGAGATGGATTTTGCTGCACTCTGGAAGCTTGTTGCTGCTGAAGTTGAATCTGTTGTTGCAGTTGTTGTTGTTGCTGTATGAGCTGCTGTTGCTGATGCTGCATTTGACGTTGCAAAGCTTGTTGTTGTGGCGTAAGACTCTGACCATTCTGAATGTGTTGCTGTAGTTGCATTTGTTGTTGTTGCAAAAGCTGTTGTTGTCTAAGGATGTGTTGATGCAATATTTGAGGAGACACTGGTACACTCTGTTGTTGGTGTTGCTGTTGCTGTGGTGATGTCGATTGTTGTTGCTGTTGAGGTTGTGGCTGTGGGGACATTGCTACCGAAATATGCTGTGGCGATTGGATGTGTGGTTGTGGTGTACGTGGCGCATGCGGTGTTTGTGGTGTTTGTCGACCTGTAGGCTGCGGAGTACGTGGTTGCGAAACACCAGTTGATGAGGGCATCCTCAGATCTGCGGATGGTAAGCTACTAGACGTTGGTGTAAGTGGAGTTCGGGGTTGTTGTTGAGATTGCGATATTCTCGGTGGTTGAGGCATCTGTTGTTGCACCGTTTGTGGTGATTTTTGAAATGGTTGCTGTATTTGTTGTTGTTGAATTATATTCTGTTGTGGATGTTGTTGTTGTTGTGGCAGTTGCGACTGTGGTGAATGTTGCTGTGGGTTGGGATTTTGCTGAGTGCTCTTCTGATTTTTATTTTGCAACTGTTGCAACGTGTTCAACTGATGCTGCTGTTGTTGAGATTGTTGATCACTTGTTTGCAAATTAGAAATAATTTGTTGTTGCAAAATTATTTGCTGAGATTGAGGATTTTGCGAATGTTGCTGCCCTGATTTTAATTCCTGTTGAGTTTGTGATGGGTTCTGCTGAATATTGCGCGGTCGCACAAAAATTATCGGCGCTTGTTGCTGTTTCAGAGGCTGTTGCTGAACATTGCTGTCTACAGATGAAGTAATCGCTGCAGAAGTACATATTTTTTGCGAATTTTGAGATGGTGCAGAAACCTGGAACTGAGTTGTTGGTGAAACTTCTTTGATAGAAGGCACGTTTGTATTTGACTTTTGTATTTGCAAATTTGTTTTTAAATTGCCCACTGCAGGGTTTTGTAGCTTTTGTTTTACAATCTTATTAGTATCTGCTTTCGAACCTTCCACTTCTCTTTTAGTATCTTCAAAACCTAAAATCGAT
The DNA here is from genome assembly GCA_949629155.1 of Myopa testacea. Lineage (NCBI taxonomy): Eukaryota > Metazoa > Arthropoda > Insecta > Diptera > Conopidae > Myopa > Myopa testacea. Next base: position 54,541,815 of record OX451345.1, on the reverse strand, counting down.
GACAAACTGAGCTCCGAGAGATTCGAATCAGAAGAGAGCAGTGAAGTCGAAGTGTTCACGTTGCATTTTTCCGTCGTTTTCAACAAACGTGGATGATAAAACTGCACACCTTGCAGTGAATTATTTTTTAAACAGTCGGCTACCCAATCCGGAGTAACAATACTCAACCTGCTCCACTTTGGCAGTGAGTTGGCCTTTGCGTATACCGCACCTATTGCAGCTCCGCAAATAAGATGAGTGTTACATGAAGAAAATGATGAAGTGACCTGTGCGCCGTGAAAGTATAACATAGCGTACAACCGCTTCCTATCGGTTGCACTGACGTTAACAATTGCAGCGGTGACGCCCTTCAGCAACTTCGGTGTGCTTGGATCGAATGGTTTTGTGGAAGCCAATCGTCCAAGATTGGCGCTGTGTATGATCCACTGCTCAGTAACTGGCGTAACATTATACAAATCAATGCCCATAACCAGTTCTTCCTCAGTATAATTGGAAGCACAAACCAAATGTGTAACAATATCAGAAAGGTAGGATTTTGATTGAGCGCCACCATCTTTAAGTAGTTTTTCAACCTGAAAGTAACCCATTTCGCATTAATTATTTAATTGATTAGGGTTCAAACCTTTTCTAATAACCATCAAAATAAATTTAAATATTTTCTAAAATATTATAACACTATCAGTAATTCTGCCAGTGATATATCATAAACTAGATTTAAACCTTTTAAAGTATTTTTAAAAGTCGAATTTCGCGAATAACAATGTTTCTTAAAACTACATTGCTGATTCAGAACTTAAACAAATGTTAGGAATGTGTCGTCTCTCCTACTTTTCGACTTTGTTCATTATTCTTAGCAGGCTTTGGTTTCAATAAAAAAAGGTTGTTGGGGTAATTTTTCATTATTTTGTCCTTTAAAATTCTCTTCGTAGTTAAAAATCTGCATGCGATTTAAGATTTTATACTTTCTCCGTACTCCGACTTCGACTGCGAGCCCTTAAGACTATGATTCTTTGTTTCTGGAGATCACAGATAGCTCTTTACCCCGGCATAGCTTTTTACTAGTAACAAATTTTTATTTATACCTCTGGCACCAAATTGCCACTTATGAAATAACGTATATTGGCAAAAATGTCCTGACTTGATCGGAGATTATCCATTTTTCATATGAAAGTCTGACTTCACTATATAGTGAGTCGTAGAGGGCTATATTTTAGTCCGCCCTTTGGTTTCAACATTCACAAAATATGTTCAACGTTTTAAACACTCTGACCATTAAATAAATGCGTATAAAAATACAATTTAATTAAAAAAATCAAACAAAGATTATACACAAATTTCACATTTTCAAGAATTAAAATAAAAGAAAAAGAACGCCACACGAGTGAAGTGAAAGAAAACTATCAAACACAATGATGGCGTTAAGTACGCTGCTATAAAAAGTAGCGCCATTACAAACAATGTTGCCATATGTACGCTGTCTTACAACCAGTAGATTCAAGAGGAAACACTGGCAATTTCTGTTAATTTTAGGTCAAAATGCAATCTATATTAATTTTTCAAGAACAAGTTTTAAAAGAAGAACAATTATAAAGAGAGAAACAATTTCTAAACTTATTATGTTTATGTTTCTCGTAATGAATACCTTAAAAAATATACTTTCTTTATAAAGCTATGAGTAACTTTGGCTTAATCAGGCGTTTGCCGACCTAAACAATGTTGATATTGGTGTTGTGTTTGGAGCTGATTGTTCATTTTTGGAGAAAAATAAAATGAATGAACAATTTTCGACCAAATATTATTTTACATACATACATGAAATAAAAGATAATTCAATTACGTTTTCACATTACCAATAAAGAGACATAGGCCTGAACTTTAAAAATTTCAAAGGTCTATAACTCTGGAAGTAAATGAGAGCGGAAAAATTGTTTTTATTGTAGGGGTCAGCACTAAGGCCCTAAATAAGACTCTAAAAATTGTTTTGACTTTTAAATTACTTATAATTAAAAGTATTTAAATCCTATAAATATATTTTTTTCTGTGTAGTTTGTGTTTATATAATTGGAAAATATAAAAACCTGCAGTTCTTCGTAACAACATCACTGGACTCTGCAGTTGTCAAACTAGTGAAGTATTCTGCGCCTAGAAGATTGCAAATTAGTAAAAGACTAGCTATTTTCATGGAAAATGTCTTCAGCACTGTTGATCTATTGCGCTAAAAGGAATGGTAAGATAAAAAGAATGTACATGAACATTCGGCTTTATAATAAAGCGCAATACCATTCGTGGAGGTTATATCGGATTATGTCATCATAACTGGGATGAGATTATCATGCAATAATGTCAATTTTCTATATATTCCGTAGGCCAGCGCTTATTCAGTAACTGTACCCAGGTGCTGTCCAGTAAGGAATGTAAAGACATCGTGAACGTACCAAAGGGCTACGTATATGTCAACAATAAGGAGCTAAGCATGGAAATGAAAGATATCACTGACCGAGCCGCGTCTACAATGTTTCTAGGCGAAATATTTCGTGGGTTCGCGGTAACTTTGGCACATATCTTTAAAGAGCCCGCAACCATCAATTATCCATTTGAAAAGGGACCTTTGAGTCCACGTTTCCGTGGCGAGCACGCTTTACGTCGGTATCCCAGCGGAGAGGAACGTTGCATTGCGTGTAAATTATGCGAAGCGATATGTCCCGCACAGGCTATTACCATTGAAGCTGAAGAGCGCGCTGATGGCAGCAGAAGAACTACCCGCTATGATATCGACATGACAAAATGTATCTACTGTGGCTTTTGTCAGGTGAATAAAATAGTTTCGATAATTTTTCAATATAATACTAATTTTCGAATAATTATCTTTATAGGAGGCATGCCCAGTTGATGCTATTGTTGAAGGGCCAAACTTTGAATTTTCAACAGAAACTCATGAGGAGTTGCTTTATAACAAAGAGAAGCTTTTGAATAATGGTGATAAGTGGGAATCCGAAATTGCTTCTAATTTGCAAGCAGACCATTTGTATCGTTAAACCTCGTATTTGAAAATGTAAACTTAAAATATTGTTCCCCAAACTTATGAACATGTAAACCAGTTGAGGTCAATGAACTTATTCAATAAAAAAATTATGCAAATATCTTGAGTAACGAAGAGGATACACATTTGTGAAAAAATTGTGGAATCTTTAATTATTGCATTACTACTTAAAAAATGTATGTTCTATAGTGAAATACTTGGAAAGGAATATATAAAAAATTTAAGTGGAAAGTAAAATTTTGGAACCCCTCTTTCTCTTTAAGTAGTGAAATTTACTGTCCTGGACCGGAAAGTGATTTTTCCATGAATTTCTTTTTTGCGAAGCAAATCCACCACTTGTTTGGTTTTCCATCTTCAGTTGAGAAAACTTTCTCACATAAACGGTTTCCAGTTTCATGACGCAACTGCAGCAAATACTGACGCATTAAGTCTGTAATGATTAAAGTTAAATATAATCACAAAAACTCTACCAAACCAGAAATTACCAGAATCTTGGGCGGACTGTGGTTTAGCATAAACTGCATTTAACGGAAATCCCGCATCCCCCGGAATATCAAACTTTGAAATAGCTAAGCTATACATTTCCTGATTTCCTTGGTTTTTGTTGGAGCAGCGCTGTAGCTTTTTTAAACATTCTGTTATGTAGAGCGTTAAATAAATCAGAACGCGATCAACTTCTGACTGGGAGTTAAAAATAAAATATGAAAATTTGCCCAATTCGGACCACAGGACTTTCGTACATAAAACTGACCCACCTTTATCTCATATGTTCGAAAGAAAACATTGGCTTTAAAAAAATAGAGTGACTCATCAATTATATCATTATCGCTGTTAACACTGGGTGCTGGTCCTCGGAATTGTGTTCTCAAGGGTAAAACTGCCATGTTTCCAATAACTTGAGGAAAGTCCTTAATTAGCGAATGATAAGCCTTTTAGGTCCAATTTTTGTATATGAAAAGGAAAAATGTTCGCAAAATTATATAATCTAGGAATAAACAAAGACAAATTTTCCCCTACCGGCATTATGATATTAATTTGATACGGCTACTCGGTCAGTTTCATCAAATCCTTTAAAATCTGATCTAAGTGATAAACAATCCCAAACTTGTTAAATAGCAAACACGAGAAATGTCTGTACGCAAATCGTGATAGAAAACGAAAATCTGTTTAAATAACTTGGTAATTATACTCGTTAATTATAATATGAACTAATTTAAGTAAGAACTCAATTCACCCAATAATAGGTGCGTTTTTTCAATGAGCTGTTTGGCCATACAAATGACACTTACGCAGGTTTTACTTATGGATGATAGAATGCAAGATTGCGCATATAAAAGTTTTCTGCTGCTCAAGCACGTCATAGGTGTTTTAAAAAAGCACTAGAGTAACAACACACGGTACGATTTTCGGAACATTTTTACGATAGGCTCCAATATTAATATGGTTGTTGTTGTTCCAAAACTGGGCGTGGTCCGCCCACTTCAAGGTGTAGGGTATTTAATAACAAACATATCCAGTAAAAATTATAGTGACAATCGGTGTGTATGCACCAGGCACCTAAGATGTCGCTGTCATACGAAAAATAACTGGAATAACATGAAATATAACTACAATATTCAAGAAATTATTGTTGCACTTACATGGAGGTACTGCTGGGAGAAAGTTATAAAATTATAAAAAGTAGTTTTTCTGCAAAATAATGTTCAAGGCATTACTCAACAGTTGAAACTGACAGGTTTGCCTGAAATACTTTACATATCTCCAAACACCATTTTATTGACAGAACAGAATAAACGAATTTCTATTCTGAACGCAGCCTTTCAATTGAATAATTCTATTACAAGAGTACTTTTCTAGGTGTCATTTGAATAAATAAACTTTTGGCAAAGGTGAAATTTTAAATCTTTCAATTTGTTTTTGGAAAATTGTAATGTAATTTTAAAATATGAACGAAAATACAAACTCTTCGGAAATAAAAGACGACATTGTTAAGCGTTTGGAAAATTTAAATAAATGGCAGGAGGAACAAAAGCAACTTTTGCAGGAGCGGCAGAATTTGCAGCGTCAAATGCTTGGCATGGAACAAAGGAAAATGTATGAAATGCTGGGAATGCTACCCGATGATGCAGTCAGTGAAGCCAAAACAATCATAGGAAATAACCATTCTTCGAATTCGGATGTTTGTCGTAATAATTTCTCCAAGCAAGCTATTGGCAACACTCCTGAAGTAATAAATTCAATACGTTCGACAGAGAATATAGAGCTCATTAAGAACCCAGAACTTAAACCTAAACGGTCCTTCCTTCGTCGGGGAGAAGGTCTCAAGCAGCGTTTTAAAATAGACCCTGATGCATTGCGTTTAAATAATTTACCGCGCTATAAGTTTGCCAACGTCCATTCTCGATTTTCCAACAGTCGAAGTCAATCGTCGAGGAAAGGATCAAAATCTGAAAAACTGGCTGTTATAAACGATGAATTATTAGATATTCAGGAGCGGCGTTTCCAGCAGTTGCTTATTTCATCAAATAATTTGTGTAATTCTACCCCAGATACGAAATTTGTAAATCAAGGTTCGAATACTATGTGTGACTCTGTACCTAAAGTGCACTTCGAGGAAAAAAAAGAAGAATCAAAACAGGCACTAAAAACTGTACTGAGTAAAGGAAGTTATCTGGAGCAATCTGGTTCCTGGGCAAAAGTGTTAGATAATCAGCAGATTAAACCAATTTCAATCCATCAACTTCGTCCAGTTGAATATGCATCGGATGTAGAGGAACCCTGCGAAAACCTAAGTATATTCGAGCTTCTAGAACAAAAGGCAAATGAGGGAAGTATTGACATGAATTCTAGCACTATACAAAGAATTATGGAAAAAAGGGTTCGAGATCAAGACGACCAAGATGAAATTCCCGTACAAAGTCACTTGCACACTGCTGGATTTCTTCCAAAAGTTGCAGAGGTGGAGTCTGTGATCTTGAGCGACACTGACGATGGTGAAGAAGGAACAAATAAAGAAGATAGCGATTATGATAGCACATTGACCCCACAGAAACAAAAAGATAAAACGAAACCAACAGTGCAAGTGCGATTTGCAGAAGTTCATGACACACATGAGTACACGGATGAATCTGAGACGTCGTCCGCAGTTGCCAATGAGTCATCATCATTTGAAATATTTCAACAGTTTAAGCAAGCATTGTTTTCCGCATTAAATACTAAAGACATGGACAATTGTAAAAGTTAAGATATATAATATAAAGACTTTCATTGAGAAGAGGTTATTCTTTCAGATATAAATGCTACTGCAAAGAACCCCGATCGAAGTGAAACAACGATGCTTCAGCAATCAACGATACCTAGTTCGAAAACTTTAGTTTCTGAAGATTTACAAGCTGTAATTAATCTTGTTAGAGCACGGCTTGCCGAGCTGGAACAAGAAATTTCTACATTCAAAGAAAATAATATTCGCTTGATAAAAGCAAAGCAAGAGTTTGAGTTAGAAAAGGCTCTCTTTTCTCAGGAGCGGCTCGAAGCAATGGATAAATTAAAGGACGAGAAAATTCAATTGGAAATATATTTGCACGATGAACAAATGAAAATCGAAAATGAGAAGCGAACATTTGAACGTCAAATGCAGATGCAAAAGACAACTATATCTAGCAGAGATCGTAAAGAAATTACTAAACTCAAGCAAGACCTGGATGAAATGCAATCGCAGTTGAAACAAAGAGAGCAAACTCATATTGCGGCACAGGCACGGCTACGTGCTCAAATTCGGAATTTAGAAAAAGATCAGAAACAGCTGTACGATGAAATAGATCGTCTGACAAAAGAAAACAAACATTTGCAAAATGATAATGTAAGAATAAGTCGGGAGAATAACAACAAAATGCTACAGGAAATCAACAGAAATATTGCAAAGCTAGCGCCAAAGTTGGTTAGTGCGGTTTATATATCAGCAATAAATAAAAATATACATATAAATAAGTCTTTATAATTTTTTGCAGGTTCATTTGAACTCGGAAGAAGAAACTGCTTTTCGGTTTAAAGAGACCACGGTTTCTGGAGGTAAAGCACCAAAAAATAAACAACAAAGTTGTAAAAGAAAGGAAAAACTACATTTAGTCAAAAATTCTAGTGGTGACCACAGACAATCAGATGGCAGCTTGTCTTCGGATTGCGAAGTGTATACAAATGAGGATAAAATATCTAATCACAAAAACTCAGATGGCGACCGAGAAGCTAAATCTAAACAATTGCAGACACTCAATCTACCCGCTGACACAAATGATTCTACAGCATCGCTTAACACAAATGAATTCAAACGGGAAATAATAAATCCTGATGGGAGCAAAGATATATGGTATCCAAATGGAAACCTTAAAAAAATATCTCCTGATGGTATGTTTGTACGAATGCTATATTTTAATAAGGATATAAAAGAAACTAATATAAATGAGGGCACTGTAAAGTACTATTACGCGGAAACCAATACGTGGCACACCTCTTATTTAGATGGACTGGAAATTTTAGAATTCCCCAATGGGCAAACGGAGCATAGGTACAAAAATGGAATCATAGAAGTTCACTTTCCTAACGACTCCATTAAGGTGACTAATCCAGCTGATGAGCATATAAAGGAGGAATGGCGTTTTGCTGATGGAACTATTCTAAAAGAAATGCGTAGTGGTGATAAAATATTAACACTGCCTAATGGTCAGAAAGAAATTCATACAAAATTAAACAAACGACGAGAATATCCAGATGGCACCGTAAAGATTGTCTATCCCGATGGTAGCCAAGAGACAAGATATTCTAACGGACGAGTGCGTTTAAAGGACAAAGATGGGCAATTAATAATGGATTCAGAAAACGCCAAATAGTAATAGTTCCCATGAGATACAACAGATTTAAAGTCATTAGGACAGTTTTTGGGGTCGGTGTAGCAGTAAACTATGTATTAGAAAAAACATGCACGTATTAGGAATTTTCAGGTTTTTTATTAAATTAAAATTTTCGAAAAAATTTACCATTTTGGATAAATTTGTCAATAGTTCTTAAGAATTGTATAAATGTATATCAATCGAAGTAAATTTTGTAGTCTGAAATGTTGTAAATGTTTTTGTATTGGAAGCAAATTAGTTTAATACTTATTCAATAAATTCCAAAATGGACATATTCCTAATTGGATTTAATAAGATAAATGTTATGTCTTCCCCCCATATTAAAATTTTTCATTTAAAATTACCAAAAAGTTTTTGTACTGTATTAGCACTAGAAGTGGTCGATACTGAAGAAAAAATTTTAAAATAAAATAATGTTTCATATATTTGAAAGTGATAAAGAATTGGCTAAATGTTGCCATCGAGGAAAAAGTTATGACTTCAATAAAGTGGTTACAAGAGAGTAAAGCAATAAGTTTTAAAAATAATATAAAAATATACTGTATGTATTCTAAATATACAATTTTAAAGATGATCGTTTTCAAATTATCACTTCACATTTCAAACCATCCCCGAATTCATTTATAAATAATTTATTTCAATATTTTATTTTAGATTTGTTTATTTACATTGTATTTAAGTTTTTACCAAAATAAAACATAAGTTTTTACCAGTTTTAATAACAAATTTATTAAAAAGACTATAGCTTTTCTTCGTTATCATCCTCTTCGGGTGGATCAAAATCTCGAATCTTAACGTCGACGTCTTCACCGTACTGTATAACATTATCTATCTGAAGAAGTAAATCCTGTATGCTTTCCTCATCATCAATATTTAATGGGACAAACCGCACTAAGCTAAAAAGAAATAAAATTTACCAAAAGTATTATTTTTATAATAAAATTAAGTACTTGGAAACCAATAATACAGTGGACGTCCAATAGTACGAATTATATAATGTCAGACCTTTTCGTACTATTGGAAAATTCGTACTATTGGACAAAAATTTTACCCTATTTTATATAAAATAAAACATATTCAAATAGTTTAATTTAAATTATATTTTTATTAAAAACAAAACAAAGTAAAAAAACTTAAAAAATATGCAAATTCATATTAAATCAATAAGTGTGAAAGCATACATTTGTTCATATGCATGTAAATAAATATTAAAAGTACATATAAAATATATTTGTTAAAAAAATCAGTCATTATATTTGTTCGTTAAGGAAATCAGTCATTAGGCATTGGCGTGTTTTGTTTTGCAGTTTAATTTCCACCGCCTTTTCTTGAATAGATCTCAATAGAAGTGTTTGGGAAATTTCAATATTGTTTTCAACAGCCCATTGAATACATGTGTCAAAACATTTTATCGCATCTTCATGTTTAACTTTTGGCAACGGATTCGAAGGAACTGCAATTTGGTCATCATCGCTATCATTATCTTGCTCAATTTCTTCATCTCGGTCAATCATATTCTCTCAAAAACTAACTAAACTATAACATATTCGTACTATCGAGTAGTAAAAAAATTTTGTATTCGTACTATAGAACTGACAATGCAACAAAATTGCCATTCGTACTATTGGACATTCGTAGAAACGAAGGTACGTACTATTGGACGTCCACTGTATATTAAAAACAGTTATTGAAAGTATAGACCGCAAATGATGTGAAAGGGAGCGGGTAACATTAATAATAAAAGTTTGGGATTTAAATGTAAATAGTTCGTTGCACTGTACCGTTTATAAGAAAAGCGATTTCCAAACTGCTTCAGATAAGGAAGAATATGCCTGCCACATGTCATGTATATAATATGATATGCTTTGCGTTTGTAGTCAGTAAAAGTAAAGATTATTACTTTACACTGACAGATTAACACGTGATTAAAATCGAGATTATCGCCCTTAATCGTGCTAACTACGGATATAAAAATTGTTATTTCTGCCTAGATTATCATTTCAAATCAAAAAATTCACTAAATGAGTATGGAACGCTGGGAGGTTCGTGTAATATATAGCAAAACTTATTGTGAATACAAAATTGAGGTTAGGACAAAAAGGCAAAAACATTAAAAAATTGATGTTTGATTGTGACGGAATTAAATTGTTAACGCAGTGCTCAGAAAACAACAATAAACTTGCGTAAGGTAAGCTTGGGTGTGAACCTAAAATAAGTAAACTTAAAAAGCCGAGCATTCTACTACAAAAGCAATCAACATGTTTTGCGTAAATAGAAAGCAACCCTGTTACTATTCGACACACGAAGTGTGTTAATTTTCACGCAAGTGGTTTGGAAACTAAGAATCCCCACGATTGTGGGAATTTTATTCAATAAAATATATTTGCGTGTATATATATTGAATTGATAGCATAGAATTCGTGAAAAAATGGACATCTCGGAAGTGTATATGGTGCGTTCCGCAAAGGGTAACGATATGTTATGCGTTGACAGCTTTCTGTATTATTATGACGACAGAGGATTGAACACTTATCGTTGGTCCTGCAACAAGCGGAAGGATAAAGTATCTCCCTGCAGAGCGAGAATCATAACAAAACTCCTTGATATGGATGAAACGAAACATACTGTGGTAAAGACTTTTGGTGAGCATACACATGGGCGATGTTCTGCAGAGGGAGTATCAAAAGTATTTGAACGAAAACGATTGGCGAATCTTGAGGGAAAGCCCTGTACCCTTGAAGCAAAAGCAGAAAAACGAAAGTTTTTAAGAAGCCTATATGACTGTGAGGATAATAGTATTCCAATTGAGCAGAAGCGAATGAAAGTAATAAGTGATAGTAGCGAAATAAAAATTGAGCACAATAGTTCTTGTCTTGAGGACTCTGATTGTAATGAATCAATTGTGACAGAATTTAAAGACAGCAATATCTATATGCTAAAGACGTCCCACGGACGTGATATGGTTTGCATAGATGGATATTTATATCGCTTAGAAGGGAAGTCAACACAAACGTATCGCTGGGAGTGCACCAGGCGCCGCGATGATGGATGTAAGGCACGTGTACAGACTCTTCGCGTACACGATAGGAGGCATGTATTAAAGCACAAACGTTTAGGACACACACATCCACCTTATGCACAGGAAAAGCTTCTGAAACTATTTCAAAAACATTATGTGCGTCGTCCTATAAGTCAGTCAAAAACTGAGCAAAGCTCATCAAATGATCAGGTTTTTGATAACATAGAAGAATTTGAAGAAATCAACTTGGCCAACAGCTCAGAACTTCTTAAGGAAATGTTAGAGCCCGCAAATGAGAACAACGATTTGAGTGCTACTTATATAAAGAGTGATAGCCTGCAAATAAACGATTTTGAAGAAATAATTGATGAAGATAACTGTAATGAAGGTACACTTAATGAAGAAGATACTGAATTGGAAAAAGAGCCGAACTATACTGAGGATGAAAAGGAGCCTGAGGGGGAAGATCCGCTGGAAGGAAGTGATTATGTTAAGCAACCAGATTTAGACCTTACTAAAGTTTGCTTACTACCATCGTCTAAGGGAAATAAACTGCTCTGCATTGACAATTTTTTATATCATTTCGACTCAAGGAGTGCGCACAGGCCACGTATTTACTGGACATGTATTCACCGTCGCGATAAGGTAACAAATTGCAAAGCGCGCATCACAACAGATGGTGATATTGACAGCGATTTAAAAATTGTAAAAATCTCTGGTCTACATATACATCCAAATGATGCAGATACAATAAAACAGCGTCTTTGCAATCAGTTTGTAATTAGAGCTGCAAATGCAATCGATATGAAGCCAAGTGAATTTTTAAATTCCTCAATCCAGGAGTTAAATGGAGCCGTTAAAGAAATGGTGATCAATTCAATGGGCAAAATTCGCAAAAAAATTTCCAAATTGCGTTATAAAATGAAACAAAAAAGGCTGATAAACAGGTATTTCATTAAAAATTTCTTCATAGTAAATTAATTTATGTAAATGAGTACAAGAATGAAGGTAGGTGCACTTGTTTAGTTATTAATTATTCATATCGATTTATAATGCTTTCAGCATAAGATAGTTTATAGAACAAAAAATATTTATTTTAATTATATAATATTTAATAAACTCTCCCTCGTTTTTGGCTTATCATCAATCTACAATTAGTAAATACAGAATTGAAGAAGACAACGATAGCATCACAAGTCTTACAAGCGATTTGTATTCTGAGGATGATGTTGAACTTCCATTACCAATGAATCTAGAGCAAATGAAAGCAGAAATTCAAGAGGATCCCAAGGAAAAAGGTTATGATTCAGATCTAGCTGCAAATTGCCACACAGAAGAATTTATAAATGAACATGAATTGATTAAAGAATATGAATGCGAAAATATGAATTTAAACGAAAAGGTATATGAAGAGCACTTCAAAGAATCATTATCTGATCAAAATGGAAATAATGCGGAATATGGTGAAGGAGACAAAGAGGAGGAGGGGGAAGAAGAAGAAAAAAAACAAATACCTTCAGATATGAACCTTAGAAACATTTCAACTCTACGTTCCGCTAAAGGAGGCGAACTTCTATGCGTAGACAATTTCTTATACCACGTAAAAAGTATACGTGATACACGCACTTATTGGGAGTGTATAAAGTGCAAAAATAAGGCAATCAAATGCAAGAGTAGACTTATTACAGTCATGTCGCCAAAAGGCTATGTTGTTATCAAGGTAACGAATGAACACTCCCACATTGCTAGCAGAGCAGACGTGGAAAAACGCGTTCTAAGAAATTTGCGTAAAGCTGCAATCAACAGCACAATTTTTCCCAAAGACACGATTTCGTACAACTCTAAAATGAAACTTCTTGCCTATCATGATTTTAAAGAAGAACTTGAAACTCATATGGCAGAAATGGAAAAATTCGCAACAATTCGGACTAAAATGCGTAAATATAGTGCAGAAACGAGGTGAGGCATTTTTCTATTATAATGGTTCTGGTACAAATACATTGAAAGCAAAAGTAAGTTTCGTGCAAACTTGTGCAATGATATAAAAAAGCTCTTCACAGCTTTTCTATTGCCAAACTAGTATCAGTTTATAAAACGGGTTATTTGTTTAAGATCGCCTTTTTGTACTTCGTATTAAGTAAGCATGGGTAATGCTTCTTGTAACTGGTTTTCAATTATTGAACCTTCAGTATAAAGACATTCCTTCACTTTTCGACAAATTAAATATTTGCTGTTATTATATGTGTTGCTCTCTAATATTGTATTAATGAATTAACCGTTCGAAGTTAAAGAGTGTTTGCCACAGCATAGCTAAAAAATGTATAGTGTGTTCGAATTTTCTTATATAATCAGAATTCAGTATTGATTTTTGTAACTTTTAAATACATATTGCTATTTTGAAAATTTTTCAAGATATTTTTTATGAAAAATTAATATTTTTTCAGATCGGTCATGAAGCTCTACTCCGTATCAGATGGACCACCGTCCCTGGCAGTTCGTATGACTTTGAAGGCACTTAAAATACCATACGAATTAGTTAATATAGATTTTTGTGCTGGAGAACATATGACAGAAGAATATGCAGAAGTAAATAGTTTTTAAAACTAAACATTTTAAACGTAGCGTCAACTCATTGCTTATTTATTTTCTTCAGATGAATCCACAAAAAGAAATTCCAGTACTAGATGATGATGGCTTCTATTTATCGGAAAGCATTGCTATAATGCAATATCTTTGCGATAAATATGCACCTCATAGTCCACTTTATCCAAAAGAAGTCTCTAAGCGTGCGGTAGTCAATCAACGTTTATGTTTTAATATGGGATTTTATTATTCCAGCATTAGTGCACACGTCATGGCACCGATATTCTTCGATTACCCACGTACTGAAATGAGTTTGAAGAAGGTAAAAAACTCATTGAGTGTATTCGAAACGTATTTTGAACGGACGGGAACTAAATATGCCGCTGCCAATTACTTAACTATTGCGGATTTTCCATTAGTAACAGCTACATTGTGCTTGCAAGCAATTGGTTTCGATTTAATAACCTTCCCGTTGGTTAAACAGTGGTACGAAACGTTTAAAGCGGAATACCCACAACTTTGGGAAATAGGTAGCGAAGGGATGAAGGAAATTAAGAAATTCGAAGAGAATCCACCAGATCTTTCTAATATGAATCATCCATTTCATCCCACAAGGAAATATAATTATGGCAAAGTTTAATATACGTACATATATATATAGTATTTACATAATTTTTTATATATTTGAGTTAAAAACAATATTTTTACGGTTAAGATTTTTTTATCATTATACATTATAAATAAAAAACAATATTAATAACACTCTGTACAAATTGTTGGAATGTTTGTTTCCAGTGTTTTTGTGACGTTTAGATTGAAAGAAAACTCGACACAATTAAAAAATTCTTCAAAAACAATAAAGGCAAAAAACAAATAAAAGGATACCTACAAAATTAGGATAAATAGAAAAAACTTACCTAAAGTCCTCAATCAACGAGCCGATTGCTTCAGAAAGTTTTCGATGTGACCGACCCCAAGAGGAATCTTGGGTTATATCTCCTAACAAAGCTTTCGGATCTGGATCCAGATACTTATCCAATTGCTTACGAGTAGTTTTGCTCAGTAAATCCATTTTAGTCAAGACATTTACGTGTGGCATCTCTAAATTTGCCATCACACTCAGAGCTGCCATTGTTCCAGACAGAAACTTTGCACCATCGATCATGAATTGGGAATCCACTAAGAAAATTGTGGAAATGCGGAAATTCCATGATTCTAACAACTGCACCAGTTCTTTGCCCATGGAAAGATGTGTAAAAAGTTCAATCTGACCAGGCATATCGAAAAGTATGTAGTCATCATCTGGTTCGCCTTCTAGTTCGTCGTCCGATCCACCACATAGTTGGGATTTCAGCCACTCGGAGTTTTGTATAAGAAACTCTAGGCAAAAAACCAACCCACCATTTGGCCCAAAATGGAGCTCATTGTCATCCATGGCGTCATCAAGTTGAATGAGGTCACGTATATCAACAATCGGCTGATAGTCGAAGTGTTCTGCAGCGGGATCGAGGTTAACTACTTCAATGATACGCTTGGAATCCTGTGCATGGCGCTGCATAAAGGAGCAGTAGGTTGACTGAAGTATATGATTAGTTGAAAGATACCATAATATTAATGAAAATATTTACTTTTCCACTTCCTGCTGGTCCGATTACTATCTGCGCATAACGCATATTTTTGAATATATTTAAGATCGAAGATTAGAAACTCATAAAGTACTTTACTGTCCTGAGATCCTGTAGGTTTACTAGATATATATAGATCTATCTAACTGTGAGAAATATAAATAGCATGTGTTTGTTTTCTATTAGTTGTGTTTATAATAGTTGCCAATTCATTCGAAAATATAATTTGTGGGATTTCAGGACAAGAACATTTTTACAACGTTATTATAATGAGGGAACTGAGGTTGGAATGAATATGAGAACTATACCGTAGGGAAATCGGAGCAAATACAGAACAGCTGTCAAGCTCAGATTTTTTTTTCTTTTTTTTTACCGTTATTTGAGATCGTTATAACCGGAAGTGGCCATGTTTTTTCGGGGATTTCATCTTGGATTTATGACCGTTTGAAGGTCAAATAAATGGTACTAATAAAAGGCACTTATGTCATAAACTTAGTGAGCTATCGGAACAATCGAAGTACTGTTGGGAAGGTATTTTTAATACCTTTCATTTATGTAATATACATTTTTTCCATAAGATTGCCGTTAAGTTATATTGATTTTTGGAAAAATGTGACAAGTTGACCACGAAACAACAATTTCTTTCTTCCAAACGGACACATTAAGGTATAAAACAAATTACAGTTATGGAAAGCTGGTTCTTTTACCTTTAAATTGGTATATAATATGTTATACTTACTATTGTACTACATTTCAATTACAATTCTGCAAAAATTGCGCGTTTTTTTATAAAAATTTTTTCATTTCAAATGTTTTTTCTGTGTTTACAGAAAAGTAAAGCTAATGTCGGCTTTTATGTTATATTATAGTGAGTATAACATATTATATACCATTTTAAAGGTATAGGAACAAGCTTTCCATAACTGTAATTTGTTCTATACCTTAATGTGTCCGTTTGGAAGAAAAAAATTGTTGTTTCAAGGTAAACTTGTCACATTTTTCTAAAAATCAATATAACTCCTTCACAGTCATGTTATGGACAAAAATATGTATTACATAAATGAAAGGTATTAAAAATACCTTTCCAGTAGCACTTCGTTAGTTCCGATACCTCTCTTAGTTCATGAAATAAGTGACTTTTATTAAACCATTTATTTGTCCTTCAAACGGTCATAAATCCAAGATGGCTGACCAGCCCTCGTTAAAAAGCAGCCACTTCCGTTCCTGATGTTCCCAACTAACGGTAAAAAATATGAACAAACTCTGAACTTGGCAGCTATGCTGCATTTATACCGGGAAATCACCCCAATTTTGTTGTGTTTGTTTTTGATGCTGTTTACAACAACCACTTTTTTGTTCTCATATAGTTATCGAGTTATAGCTCGTTGAACATTTAAATTCTTATTACTTTATATCCTAAATTATTAAAGGATTACTTTATTACCGTTATAAAGGAAATACAATTTATTTGAAATACCTTTTGTTTTTATGAAATAAAATTTTGTTGAAAACCTATTACTTTTCGAGAAAAACGATTTTTTACAATTTTAGTATTTTTTTCTCCCACTTATTATTATATTACTTTTTCCTAAGGAAAATATATACTCGTAATTAAAATATTTTCTTAACTTTAGGAACGTAGAGGCTATTAGAGAAAAAGCATTTTAAAACTTGTAAGTATAAGAAAAAAGAATTTAAGTATAAACTTAAAACTTTCGTGGATATTGCAGTGCATCCATGTAATTACAAAAATAATTGTTTAAATATTCCAGAGATATTCCATGAGCATTTATGAGAAACGCCGTGAAAAGGCCACATTTTGCAATTTTCCGACGATTCCAATTTCGGTTAGTTGGACGTTCGCGTAACATTTAACCTGTTCCAACTTTTCTCCAATCCACTTTTAAAGTTGTATCGTGTGTTGTCACCCTCGAGATTTTCAACAAACATGTGACGTAATTGTGCAGGACGAAACACTTTTGTTTATTTACTGGCGCAATCTGTTATTCTATAATTTTTGATTGTCACACATGTTTATTAACATGTCCTTCTCCCAACTGTATTTTTAAAATACCTGAGACAATTGCTTAGCAAAATTAAATAAAATATTGAGTAACTATGCCCAAACTAAGAGCTTTAAGATTCCAATTAAAAATCATTAAACAAAACATAAACTAGAATGGATTGGAAACGTCATTCAAATGTATATCATACCTCGATACGCGAACGTAGTGACATTTATGATAAACACTTATGCAAAATAAAGATTTCCTACAGTTAAATTGTTAATTTCATTTGGAATTTATGAAATGACTTTGCTCAGAGTTAATGTATTCCGAAATCTTCAACGTAATCAACAGCGTATGCTCTCACTCACCTTTGCGAAGTTCAAGTCATTACGTCAGTGGTACCGAGACTTCTGGACCCCCAAACCTACAAATGGGCCTCCCTACGCACACTTTACACAGGTCGGTGACCCTGTGCTGCGCTCCAAAGCAGCACCGGTGCCTGATGAATTGATAAAAAGCAAAGAAGTCGATTTAATTATAGATCAGATGGTGAAGGTTTTGCGCAAGTTCAAATGCGTCGGGATCGCAGCTCCCCAAATTGGAGTTTCATTACGCATAATTGCCATGGAATTTCACGATAGCCTAAGGGACGAGTTCTCAAAAGCTGTCTATAAGACGCGGAATATGTCGACGCTTCCACTAACTGTATGTATTTTTTTAGATAATTTTTAGTTGTAACCTTAACCTTTTAACTTTTTGTATATGCATTTTAGGTTGTTATTAATCCCACTCTTTCTATTACTCACTATGAAAAGCACAAATATCCGGAGAGTTGCATGAGTGTACGCGGCTATTCTGCCGAGGTAGAACGTTACAGTGGTATAATTCTGACCGGCATCGATAGGCTGGGCATGGAAAAAGAGATCAAGTTAAGTGGGTGGAATGCGCGCATAGCGCAACATGAGATGGATCATTTAGATGGAAAGCTTTATATTGATGATATGGATCGATCAACATTTATCTGCACCTGTTGGGAGGCTGTGAACACAAAAAGCGGACGTGTGGAGATACCCTTTTATAAATAAGTTAAATAATGCTAAGGAAATGTTTTTAAATTGAAAGGAGGTGATCGCCCGACAAAATACGGGCGATCTACATAAAAAGTACAACAAATTTTTTGTTATATTATTGTTTATGGTCATCAATTGTGTTCAAATTAGCAGTCATCTAATCAATGCCAAGGAAACTGCATTTGAAAGTATAATAAACTGCATATACTAATTTACTTGTAGCTATTTGCCAAGTTATCAATGTCTATTGAAGTAATGCACTGTCTGGTATCAATTTAGCTGTCTCAAATTATTTTGCAATCGTTTTAAGATAATTCGCTAAACACTATTCCGAGATAAATTTATGTGTGATTGACGGTTCCCAAAGAAACAGTATTTTCAGATAGGCGGGTCGAATAGGGTTGCAGAATATACAAGAGTTAGGAAAATGTTGCTCCAAGAATTAGGAATTTGTACATGTTAGGAGACTAAAATATTTTTGCACTCTCAGATGTATATCCTGCTAATTTTTTTAATCCGACTTTATGGATATTATTTCCAATATTTCTTTCATTCTGGATGAAATAAGAATTCGCTTAAAAGCAGATTTTTCAAATTTCGGAACTGATGTCTTCGGTGCCAACCTGATGGACATGCAATAATATTAACAAAATAACCCACATCTTACAAATATTCTAAATAATTATTTATTACTGTATCTCATAATAAAATTATAAATTCCTAATACATCATTTCTTTATTTACTTTTAATATTACAAATACGTAAGATTACAAATACATTTACATATGCATATACATAGATAAATAACCAGGCAAAGTAGAAAATTAAACAGAAATATGAAATTGAGAAACAAATTTAAAGTCGCTATAATAAATGTTGTATGTATAATGATTTATTCAAATTTAAATTGATAAATGGTTCAATTCATAACAATTATGTACGATGTCAATCTAAATATGTGTTTATTTTCTAATTTTTGTCACATTGTGTATTTATCGCTAATTAGGTACTCGTCATTTTTATACAGATTTATTTTTCCCACAAATTATTGTAATATTTTAATTTGTAACTGCTCAATAATATTTCTCCATACATTTTTTTTATCTGGCTTCTTCACAACTTCACTAACATTTTTGCGATTGAATATTTGTTTCTACACACAAACACACACATTTACATTGAAACTAAAGGTTAGATTTAGAAAGCATCATCAGCCAAAAACTTAATTCTGTTTGGTTCCAACAGAAGGTTATGGATTTTAAAAAAAGTAACCAATAATTGATTATTTTTTCGGCTACTGGTTAATGTTTTAATTACTGGAAATCATTTTAATTCCAACTTACTTTAAAAAATGTTTGAATTCTTCAAAATAATTGAGATATTCGAGTAGTTTCATCAAAGAAAATTCCATCGATGGTGACCATCTCGAACATAGCGTATTACGAAATTTATTGAAGTCTCTCAAGAATCCTGAACCTACAATACATTTTCTCATTTGGGCCTGGAATATCGATAATAAGTCAGCAATTTTTGTAGATTCGATTGTAATACTTATAACGTAATCTAAAATCTGTATGAGTAACAAGACAAATTACATTCAGATAGCGTGTTATATTCAATTACGCTATAAAATGCTATACATTCAGCATCAGTTAAATTTGGTCTGGATGTAATCGAAGTACTCTAAAATTATACTAATGTGACCATATAACCGAAACGCAAAAACAATTGACCATAAATAATGTACACACTTCCTCTAAACGTAAATTCTAGTGTATGTCTTAATTTTAATACTTGTTGGAGAAAGAAAATATAGAGTATTTTTTTAAAAATTATTTCTAAATTAGAGCTGTTTTATGCTTATTCAATTTTATAAACACCACATATATTTATTGTTAAAATACGATCAAGCCTGAGTAGGAATTCGTGTTATTATTATTTACATTTTATCTTTAATACGTTGTAGATAATACATGCCTGGTTTAAAATGGACGCAATCGGGTTGTTACAAAAAAAGGGGGGAAATTAATAAAAAGTAACCTTGACTAATAACGAAACGATTCTGCAAAAGAACTCGTTTTATTATTACGAGTATAAAGCAATAATCCTGTTAAAAAGCGATAATGTTATGAACACCAAATTATGTAATAAAAAGATATTGTAAAAAAGAAAGAAAAGAAATGTATTATATAATAAGATATTACGAGCTTACAATATGTTTTACTAATGACTCGAACTTCTTTCAAGCTAAAATATCATATTTTAAACATAATTTAAATATTATAATATCTAAGGCTCAAGTCTAACTTTCGGTATTAAACATCATCTGATTGCCAAGTTAAGATAATAATTGTTTAGGCATTTTCAATATCTTTCTTCGAAGGAAGCTTTTGTCTGTTTATTGTGGCTTGGTCGCCCGTTTTCGGGATGTCTCACATATGTAAACATGAGAAATTACGGTTTATACAATACTATTTGTTTATTGGGTATAAAAAGTTATGGAGCATATAATTTTGGCAAAAATCATTGAATTAGAGATGTTAGTATTATAAATAAAGTAGTCGGTTAAGTAAATCTGTTTAAATTTACATATTTAAAAATACCAAATATGGATATAAAAAAAAGAACTAAAATATTTGCAGTAAAACATAACTTTAGATTAAAATATTAGGAGACATTTTGGAGACGCCGGCGCCACCAACAAAATTGCGGTGACGATTTCGATTGGTAGCAACACACGCCTTGCGCATGGCAGACATTTGTTTGTTGTTGCTGCGTCCATCGACGCCACCGTTGCCACCTCTGAGAGGTTGCCCTCTTGGAACCTGTGCCTGATCGTGACTCATCGCTTGATCATAATTTAACAATCGTCATTTCTTCATGTTAAAACTAGGCTTTGGCAATGTATTAATAAATGCCGTATGCGTCGGCGTTGCAGGTGCTATAAAACCCAAATCCGGTATCAGGGAAATACACGGTGCTACTTTGGCGGATCCCACATGAAATTGTGTGTTTCTCTCGGACACAATCGGTGTATTTGCTGAACGGCGTTGTGATGGCGGAGCTGTAGAGAAGTCTTGCATTATGCCAATCTGTTGCTGCAGTTGCAGCTGACGCTGTTGGTGATGATGTTGGTCCTGCTGTTGATATAATTGATTGTAGTTGTTATTGTAATTACTAGTCATGCTATTATTGTTGTTGTGTTGTAGCTTTGACACACCGTTAGCATGAGTCTGATTTTGATAGAAACTGAGTGGATTGTTATAGAAGTTAGCATTCTGCCAAGCGGCGCTGTTGAACTGTGGCAACGCTCTGTACTCTGTATTCGCTTGAGGTGTGCTCGACACAAAATCAGACCATTCTTCCTCACTTGTGGCAGTTAATTCATCACTTTTTGTTGTTTGAAGAGCAGACGCATGATGTTCTAGTTGTTGCATTCGGTTGATAGATGAAGTTATAAGAATATTATTGTTGGGTGAACTGAAGTGGTTATGACGAAGCTTAGGTTTGGGTTGATGTTGAAAGACTGGCTCCACTACCGGAACGGAAACAAACTCGGTCCAATCATCGTCATCGGCCTGCTGTTCCTTCTGTGCGATGGTAGCACTTATCGATAGTGAGTTCTGGGGCTGGCTCGCTTGTGTCTGTAGCTCATAACCGTTATGTTGTGGTGAGGATTTGTGCGAACTTGCTTCAGTCTTCGGTTGGGGAAAGAGTTCCTCAATGCGCGCCAACTCCTCTGGATTTATGTTAGCCGTTGTGTCGCCCCATTCAATTTTCGGTTTGCTGCTTTCCAAAAGAATAGCTTGTGGTAGCAGAATAGACGGACTAAGTATCATTTCACCACGACCAACTGTCGGCGTCCTGTTATTAGTAACAATATCTTTGGAACGCATTCCCGCAATTGATTGTGAAGATTGTTGTGTGGTTGTTGGAACATTGCTTGCTTGTAGTTGTGTTGCTGGCACATACTGGAAATCAGAAAATTCTTCATCAACTTCGGACACATCTACAGATGGGATAGATTTATTTAAAACTGCATGATGTTGGTTTTCGTGTCTGTGAAATATATCATTGAATATCGTTGAATTGTCAGTGTTCGTTTGCTGCATATCACTTGGTTGTGCTCTGGTGAATTCTAAAACGAACCCGGGATTGTATTCAACGTCTCGATATTCTTTCTTGACGACTTTTTCGTCTATTATTATGCCCGCTGCTGCTATCTCGTAGTCAAAATCGATGGGTGCTGTTTTTGTTGTTATCCCTACAGTATCTTGTTTCGATGGTGTATATATGTGGGTTTCCTTTAAAGGTCCAGCAAAGGTAGATGTTGTAACCACTTCATCGAGGTCATTGTCACTGAAATATTCTTTCTTGCTATTGAATGCATTCGCGGCAAAAAATGTTGTGGTGTTTATATACAGTGTGTCTGTTGCTGCAAATGTGGCTGTTGTTGCTGTTACTGGATCTGAAACTGAGATTGGAGTTGTTACCAATCCAGTTTCATTTTGGGAGCAGGTACTTAAATCAATGTTGTTGCCACTGTCGTTGATGCTGTAGCCGAGGCTGTCTGTTGATATAATTGGCGATATCGCTGTTGTTGTTGTTGGATCAGTAATTGTTGGTGACGCTGTTGTGGTGTTAAGGTTGGAATTGCTCGCAAGCTTGCCATCGTCGTTGTTGTCGCTATTCGCAAGGGTTGAATGCGATGGTTGTAGGTCAGCGGATGCATTAAATGTCCCAGGCTGCGACGTGTGAACCGTTTCAGTTTCTCGCCCGTGTGTAACTTCTTTAGACCCTACAAGAGAAGAGTATGAAGAATGCACTCAAATGCGATGTATATACATTTGTATTTTTGATAAACATGACACACCATTAAAAAACAATGAGGACTTTTTGGGAAGAATAATCAAAAGAAAATTTATTTTATAGAAAGCACGTATAATTATATACAATAATTCGTGCAAAATTAAAATATATAATTATAATATAATTATAAATGTACATATGTAGAGGTTCGAAATATATGTATATTTTTATTTCAGAAACATTCTGTTGTAATTGTAAAAGGAAAAAAAAAATCGAAATTAGAGAAAAGAAGACATTTTTAGAGGTTTCATACTTTTAACGAAAATACTATAGCGGAGCAATAGTATCTGTCAAAGCTGGTGAGGAAATGTCTAAGAACACTTAATAGGCTGGGCAGCAGAAACATACTTAACACTGCTTTGGGTCCCCGGACACGTGGGCATAGAAGGTAACGAGCTGGCGGATGAGCTGACTAGGAAGGGAACTAGCACTCCCTTTGTAGGGCCCGAACCCTATTCTGGAAGTGGCCCACATCTACACATGGAGGAGAGCGGAAGAGAGGAACTCGCCAGCAGGAGTGCACACTGGAACAACTCTCTCGGACTCAGGCAGGCAAAGCTCCTAATTGGAGGATTTAATCCAAGACGGGCTAACCTGTGTCTTGGCTTATACAGAAACAGCCTAAAAATTATGACCGGGTTCCTCACTGGTCATTGTAGACTTGCGACAACGGACGAATGTCGCAGGACTAATGAAAGGGGCACAATAGATCTTAAGATCGTAGCGCAACTATCCCCCTAATCAATAATAATAATAATAGCGGAGCAAAAACGAATTGCATATGTTCTATAAGTCGGTATTTTAGAACCTTTTTATAACTAATAAATAATAATTTAGCTAGTAATTAGCTCACTTTTTAAAAATTATAATGTTTAATAAATCATATCGTAATAATAACAATATTGAAGCTGAGAAATTTATTTGAAAAACAAAATCATGACGTACTTGAATATATAATTATCTATAGTATGTATGTATGTATGTACATAAATATATATTTAACATGCTGCTAAACTACGCTGAAATAAAATCAAACAATAAATCTAAAAAACGATAAACTACACTAAAAAAAGCTTCCATTTAAGAAAGAAAACTAAATTATTTGTTGATATAACAAAACTTACTACAATCCAAATATTGGTTGTTTGTAACATGATTGGTGGTAGTTCCAAATGGGTTTGCATAAACAGCATTAAAATAAGTAGTTTGAATTGAATCAATATGAGCGTTTGTTGTTGTTGTTGTAAAATAGTTGTGGGTGTCAAAGTGATGATTATTTATATCAATTAAATCAACGTGATGGTTAGTAGTTGTGTTGACAGAATTGGTACAAGTATTGTTAATTGAGCGTGTGTTGAATACAAATGCATTATTATTATTGGTATTATTATTATTTTGATAGTTTGTATGTTTGCAAGCAGGCGAATCATCAATAGAAAGGAGGTTGCGGTTGTTGTTGGAAACATTTACATTGGTGTTTTTATCAAAAGAATATGTTGAACAAGATGGTGCACAAAAAAGATCATCAACAAATGGATCGAGATTATGTTCAGCAAAAACATCCGCGAGAATGTCAGTTCCAGGCGTTCGTATTGATGCGATTCCATTGAGTAATTGAAATGCGTTTACGCCAGAAGATGTTGTGTTCCCATTAGTGGTGTCACATGATGTTGTTGGGTTTTTATTAGCAGCAGCAGCGGTGGTAGTTGTTGTTGTTGTTGTTGTTAAGAAATCCATCAATGTTGTACATATGAAGGAGGAGGAGGAGCAACAGGGGGAGGAATCAAGATTTATTTTATCAAGATTAGCCACCACCATGAGTTGGTCTACGTCCAATAGTAATGTGTGTACTTGTGATGCTAGACACAATTCATCATTAGCAGTTATCAGATCGAATGAGAGAAATATTTAAAAGAAAATATAATAGTTGTTAAAAGAAACTATACACAAAACACAACAGTAAAAAAATCAAGGAAACAAACTATACAAACTTTTCTTTTTAAATAATAGTTCCTTATTAAGGCATATACGAGGAAAGAGTTCATTAAACTCACAAGAGAAAAAGAAAGAGAGGGCGAGAGTGATAGAGCGCAACCAGATAAAGCTATAAACGAATACTTTGCTCCATGCTTACTGTGGCCCGAAATGATACGTTAACGGTATATTAACACTAGATGTGCAACATTTTAATAAAGGAAATATTTCTTACGGTAGTTTAGTTTTTTAATACTTACTAAAGAGTTAATCAATTTATTAGATTAAAAAAAAGAGGATAATTTTTTAATAAAATATACATATGTATGTACATACAGAGGATGGCAATATCGCCGAAATCGTTTTCGTCTACAAACCAAATTTGGCGAGGGACGATGGAAATGCATACGCAATAATAATTACCAAACAATTAACTACGTGGAAATTAATATTTCGGGGAAAATATAAACTTTTCTGAATGTTAGTATATATAATGTTTACCTCATCTATAAAAAAAATCAATGGTTTCTCCATCTTGAAGCTTTTCCTGAAAACTCTGTCTAACGACTTACGTACATAGAGTTATCAATCCTACGATTGAATCTCAGAATCAAGGAAATCGTATACAGCTTAAATAAAAGTTGGATGAATACAACAAGCAAGCATTTGCTAAGCAGAAATTAAATTAAGATAACCTAAATTACCCAATGTACTATTTATAAGCAAAAAAACAAATTAAAAATGTAATAAAAAAGAAAAAGTTTTTGGTCAATAAACGTTTCACTGTCACCCCCCACTCCACCCCAAGCAACCATCAACTAACTTTTGTTAAATAGAAATAGCTACTCAAAAATCCAAAATGAAAAAACAAAGAAACAAATTTTAACTAATAAAGGAAGCTTTTTAAAAAACATACCATTTGTTTTTGTGCCAAAATAATATTTGTTGAAATAGGTCGATTAGATAGATAGATATATTTCTCACTTTTGAGCGAGTAAAAGAAGGAGTTTCCCAACAGCAAACCTTTCAGTTTGTTGTTGTTTAGTTACAAATAACAAGTCCAGGCCTTTCATCGCTTGGTAAGCAGAGTTCAATAAGAAATTAAACTAAATTAAAACTTGAGTGAAATAACATTTTATACTACTAAATAGAATAGAAATTATAAGTGAAATATATTTTCCTTGATGAATTTGTGTGTGCGTGTGTTTGTGAAGTAATTTTGATGAGTTCGTAAGTGATTTTTGTGTTTTCAAATTAAGCACAGAACAATTCTTATTATTAAAGCGGACTGATTTGGTTAGGAGCACCAAAAAAAGGCTAAACAGATTTTATTCAATTCGGCACAATGCACATTGGGCTGAGATTCAAAATAAGAAATCAGTGTTCTGATGTATTAGTGGAAATTTGCACTCAGCCGATTGTGCAGTTAATTTGATGTACACGTGTACAACAAACGTGGCTAATAAATTAGGAAGCGTTAAGCAATCGGTATATTAACGAAATAAATTGTTGATTGCAATAAGTAGGCTCGCAAAATAAACGAAAAGACAGACAAACACCAAACTCAATAGTAACATATATGACAAAAGAATCTCTTTTTATTGCCCCCCTTGTCAATCGCGCAACTCCCTTGCTTTGCTCTTTTGACAATGTTAACACTTTTTTATTATTTTCTATTATTTAAATTTACGCTATTTCTTCATGAAGTTTTCGTATAAGTTTTTCAACGTGTGGGTCTCTTACCATCGAGTGGATTAACCAGACCAGAAGTGTTCCAATCGAACTCTACAGCCGGAACATCAGATTTCGATTTGTTCGCTGTTCTCTGTGCGGCATTGGAATGTGCTTTATCGCTGTGCTTGTGCACTTGTTGAGGTTTTAGTGGTTCCAGAGGATTAAACGTGAGGTTCGCTGCAAAACGAGGCATCGAACTGTTCCATTTGTCTCCGAAAAGCTAAAGCATAATGAGGAGGTTTTAAATGATTAAAATATATATCCATAAATTTCATTTTCGGCATCTCGATTGGAATATCAATGCTACGAATATTTTACTAGAAATTTTCACGTTCTGCAAATTACATACTTACAATATTTCTAGAATCAATGCCAAGCGATCTAATGAGAGAATGTCGGATGTCAGACTTTGTCCAATGATAACCTAAAGCTTTTGCGTTATCCACTGCATCTAGCTTTAAATGTTTTGTATTATCTTCAGGTGGAGACGTTTTTATGTTTTTGGTTCCTTCGTTAGAGTCTCCACTGGTTGTATATATGTTTGGAAACATCATCTCCAAGATGGGCAACAGTTTATCGTTAACGTTATTACTACTAACTGGATTTGGTATATTTATTGACTGGATGTGTACAGCATCAGGAACTGAAGGAGCTGGTGTAAATGTAGCATCTGAAAAGTCGCCGAACTCATCTTCGCTGTCCTCCATGTGTGTGGTTGTAACACTGGAAGTGGGTATTTTTTGTATCTCAGGCTCTGTTTCCTTGCCTGCAACACTTTCCAGGTTGGAAACAGTTGCGGCATTAGTGAAATCCTGAAAATCATCAAATTCGTCTTCAAAATCCCAATTCTGCGTTTCCAGTGGTTCCTGTAGTTCAGCTTCTTCTATACCATTTGTAGTGTTTACATCGGACTTCGATGCACACTGGAAAACAGAGAAGTCTGTAAAATCACCGAATTCGTTGACCTTTTCTTTTCTTCTCTCTTCAGGATTTTCTTTTTCTCTATTCGTTTCCATATCCCGTTTGCTGCTTATGAATTCTAAATTATCCTGATTGAGTGGAGGGTCCTCTTTGACCCAGATTTCATTACTCGGCGTATCGAGAACAACGTTATGGTTATCCTCATTTATTATATGTATGGCAAAAAAATCATCTGCGTTCTCATCCTCAATATAATTTTTACCCTTTTCCGGTGAATGGCCATCATCATCACTGCTATCATCTGCGAGATCTTCCAGCTGCACTACATCAAGAGGGAATTTCGAAGTTTCATTTGGTGATGCCTTGTCTTTATTATCAGCCAACGTTTCAATTATCTGAGTACTGTTTCCTTGGTCATCTAGCAGTGTCGGAGAAGGTGAGGAACGTGAGCATGCACTAAATTTTTCCGAGCTTATACTCAAAGTGTCGAACTTTAGTGATGGCAGGCTTAGGTTGTCCTCGGTTTTTATTACCGAGTACTCTTCCTCCACATCATCCGACATATCACCGCCGCCAGGGTCACTGTCCTGTGATGCAGTGCAGAATTCTTGAAAGTCCTCCTCGTCTGCCTCTTCGTTACTAACAACGCCATCCAAATCAAGCGGCGGTGGACTGTTTGATTCTAAAATAGCAGTTGCAATGGCAAAATTAAATGCCTCTATAGGCTTCATTGCTTTTGCCTCTTTGTTTCCTTGGAATTCACTGTAGCGATCCTCCGCCATAGTAGGAATTTTAATGCAATCACTGATTGATTCGAAACAATTAGCTGAGGCTAACTGTACAGGAGTTCCTGGTAGAGATGGAACTAGTAACAAAAAACAAGAGATAGATAGAGACACAAATTCAAAAAACTTCAATACCATCTGAATTAGTTTCAATATAAGTTGATGGTGGAGTTCCTGCAAAAGCGTTGTAGCCTCCGTCATATTCCTCGTCTAGGGTAAGTGAAGGGGGTAACACTGCCTCGTCATCTCCTTCATCCCTGTCATCATTGAAATCTATGGGAGGCGGTGTGCTGCAGAGTAGGGGCGGAATTGAAGGAATGTTCGCCATGTTAGCGACCTCGATAGTATACTCTAAAAAGTAAAACACTGTAACACAGAAACCGATGACACCACTTAAAGAGCACTCTTACCTTGGTAAGCAATTTACTTTTAAAATAATTAGCTCGGTCGCGTTCAAAATCTATATTAATTGAAGTCAATAGCTTGACTTTTTGGTTCTTGTAAATATTTCATGTGCAAAAAGATGTTTAAGACTTGCAATTACTTTGACACCGATGTCTTTAGTTTGCCTTCATGAAAGGAGTTTGTCTAAAAAAGAGTACAAGTTAAAAATAGACAGCTACACTGATGAATGGAGGATATAAAAAGAGCCTAGATTGAGTACAGTTTTACTTTAAAGTTCACTTAGTTGTGAAATCGTAAGAAAGATGTTAATATTAATAACTAATATTTGATTATGTACAATAGTTAATATTTTCCTCCTCTGGTAAAGTTTTTTGCGTAAAAACAGACGTGAAGGGTGAAGAAAAAAAAATACAGAAATACACCTGAACTCAAGAATAAATTATGACTCAGCAAAGCATCAAATGGAGTTGATTTTAATAATCTTTTTAAAGTAAACTTCTAATAAATAAAGATGATGCTTCATTCTAAATAGTATATTTATTACTTACATTTAAATTTTTGCGATCCTCAAGCTATTCCTCGATACCAAGCTAGGTCATTGTAAGCCCATGCTGTTTATCTAGAGCAAGTAAACATTCCTGCATTGACAAAATGCATTCCCATGAAAGTAAAAAATCCTTGATTAATCAGCTTGAATTTTGTTTATGTGGAATTGAAACTAGCTGAAGTGCTGGGAGCAACGCAAACAAACCTAAGTTGAACACACTTTATAGGATGCATGCACATACTACTTGCTTTGTTGGCCTTTTCTATCAACAAATAACACGATTTATTTAGATTGCAATTGTACATTTATATCATTTCCATAGACAGCTACTGCAGCTGCTTGAACGTCCACTATATAGTTTTAGTTGGCCAAGTTGACGTTTTCTTGTTGAACACTTTGATGTAGGTTCAATGTTTTGTGATGTAGCAATTTTTTTAACATCTCAAATTTAATCTACTTGAAATGACTAATTAAGAGACAATGGTAATATAACTGTAAACAAATAATTTACAACTGGATAACAGAAGGATATTCACTAAATTTTAACATTTCTTAAATTTCGATCGAATTTTTTCACTTCCTTAACGAAACGGTGTGAAGTATTATAGAAAAAAGTATGACACTTGCGGCAGCGCAGTATGCTGAGAAATAATTACGGTGAACAGTCGAAAGGTGCAATTTACATTTGAGCCAAAATAAAGTTTTTTGACGGGAGTCATGTATTGTTGTTTTTGCTATAGGGTGAACAATGAGTAAATATATTGTGACTCTTGTACTTTTTTGAGGACTCTTGAGATTCGCAGAGTTAAGTATGCAGAGATCTTTATTATTTCTCAACACAAAATAATTTCCTTGATTTCCTGCCTCCGGCCGGCGATGAGGTTTGTCTACTCGCTTAAGAGAATGGATAGGTTATCGCATCTCTTTGGGAAGATGATTAGTACAGATTTTAATACGTTCTTACAGCGAAAGCTGAGAGCTTAGCTTCTACACTCATGACTCCGAGCGCCAGAGAGCAAAATTCTTCCATTAGGTTTATACAGTAAATTTTTTTTGACGCTGACGCTGTTCGATGTGTTTCAACACTAAGGTTGAGAACTTTGTATCGAAAGCAATAAAAAATTCACAGTTTTGCCAAACAATGTTCGTAGTGTATTATAGGCATATCAAACAAGGGAAAAGAGTTACCACCTTACACTGATTTGCAACTTGAATTTTTGCAAAGTAAAATCTTATTAGGGTTATCTTATTATCTTATTTAGGGTTTTATTATTAAAAAGTCCCAAAAACGTACTAAATGTTATACAAATTACACTACATGACGCCCTTTAAAGTTTTTAATTTATTTTAAGCAACATTAAATAATTTCTTCGATGACTTGTACACAGCAATTCTCAACTCTTCTTGTGAAGATTGATACCCTTACAAGAAGAACAAAATTTGTCATGAGTGTGTGGAAACTATTCCTGCCCAATGAAACAGGTGTTTTGATTGTTTGTTTTGATTGGTCGGCCCATATTAAACTGCAAACATTGGTTTAATCAACCAGTCCAAAGAAATTACCTATTTTACTCTTTCGAGTAAGTCAAATCTGTTTGCTTGTTATGTTACATGGCAAACATGAACAGCGCACAGCAATCAGTCTAACACTTTCCGTAGTATTTATACATAGTTAGAGTTGCTTTTTGGAATTATTTTTATGCAATCCTCCTTTTTCCGATATAAGTGCTGCTTTTTCACTCCAAAACATTCCTACTTTTTTATTACACCACACAAGAACCTTGTTCTGTTTGCAATTTGCACTATCAGAGTGCTTGCTGCGCCAACAGTTTTCGTTTTCATTCACGGATGAGTGATAACAACTTTGAACAGAAAACGAAAGCAATGTGACTGTTTGATTGAACAACTGCTTTGCGGATATTACACTACGAACATTGTTTGTCCTCGATGACCATTTCTGCTCTCTCTCAAAATTTTGTTTGGTATTGTGACCGTTATATTTTGGAGACCCTTTTAAAAATACCTAACCCAAGAGACGTTTTTTGGGAATAAATCATCTCGTTTTTCGTACTAACAAAAAGCATAGCATGCAATTTAACGTGTAAAAGAATGTGGGGACCTATGGCGAAAAAGGAAAATGAATTTCTTCGTGAATGTGTTGAACTTTACATTATAACATTTCTAATATTGTTGGGCCACGCACACCAACATTCGAAAGTAGAAATTTTATCAGCGTCATCAACGAGTTGACTAGAAACTAAAATATTTTACATCAGCGCCATCTATGTATGAAATACAAAGTAGCACCAGTGGACAAGTTCTTAAACGCCCTTGCTAGGATTACAGAATTTGCATGTAATCTGGCCTAATCCGAAGTAAAAGGAAGCGCACCTCTTAATTAAAGTATTAAGTATTTAAAGTATTTCTACTCGCCATATTTCTTTCCTAGTGTTGTCAATGCAGCAATACCAACATTCACATGTATTGAACGACATGTCAAAATGGCCGCAATTCGAGACTCGGCTTCGAATCAAAGGCAAAAGTAAAAAATACCGAAAACAACAATGGCGTGTCGAGTAAACAAAGCGTCATTTTATAATTAATATAAGAGTTTTGACTTATGTTCTATGTAAAGTTGTGCATGATCAGATTTCTACAATAGGGATATCAACAGTTTGTCGTTAAAGTTGTTCTTTAAAGTTTTAGCAAGATTTGTGAAGTGAAAAATTGACAGACCGCATAACCTACAACGCGAAAACAAAAACCAGAGAAAAGTGATTAAAAGCAAAATGAAAGAAGCGCCAACTAAAAACTTGCCGCCTAAAACTTCGACTGGAACTGTTGTTGGCGATGGAACTCCAGTGAAAAATAGTAATAATAACAATTATGTTAGAGCAATTACCAATGATGAAATTCTAAGCACGTTACTTAGAATAAACAATTTCGATTCGATATCAAGCATCAAAGATGAGTCGCTGGACATCGATTTGTCAGCCTGTGTCACTATTAGCGATCCTAGTGGAATAATAAATGGTAATAGCCTGTCGTCGAGTGATTTTTGGCGAGTACTTGATGAAAGCGCACAAAATCCAGGTCAACTCGACAACGTGAACAACAGCTATGAGGGCGGTTCTGTTGCTAGTAATCCCTCCAACACCCAGGAGATATGCAGTGCGAGTAATGAGAGTGTTGCTGCTTTTATATTGAAACCGGAACGACCTAGTTCCTTTAGCGGCACCTTCTTGCGTCCAGACCCGCCAACACTATCTATCTCGCCGTTGAAGAAGCTTTCAAATACTTTGCCAGCCGAGCATTTAAATAAATACGTCCGCAAATCGAAAGCAAAATCAACAACCGCAATTGTTTCTGATCTGATGCTTGCGGAAGGCAAGAAATCCAAAACGGTGCCTGCACCCTCAATACTTGTAAAGCAAGAACCACCGGAGCAGCTCTTGGATGATGATAATGTAAAAAAAAGCAATTTCAGCTGTAATAGCACTGAAGTCCTCCCTCAAATGATCTCAAAACATAGTTTTAGTTTGTTTAAAACGCCCGTGGCCGAAAGTACCAAAAAAAATTGTGAAAGCAGCCAAACTCCAGCGACTCCAGAACAAGCAGCCGCAACAACGAACGCCAAGAATATTGATTCAACCTCTAATAGCGAAGTCAATGGTAGTTCCTCTGCGGATGCAGTTGTTGAAGAACTACCTGCACCCGCACCAGACCCACTCTTCAAATGCGAAGATTGTGGCGGTTTATTATTACAGGGTCGGCAAGCATATGCTGTCCACGAAGCACTATCTCATAAAATACTCCACAAATGTAGCGAGTGTCCAAAGGAATTCGAAAATGAGGCTAGTTTCAAAAAACACGTGAAGACTCATCGTACAGTGGAGTCACGTAAAGATGCCTGGAAAAAGTGCCCCGACTGCGGCAAATGGTATGTAAAACCTTTTATACATCATGTATTTAATAATTGGGTAAGATATGTATGCCTAATTTGTGTTTCTCTACAGTCTCAAGCTCGGCAGCATGTGGATGCATCGCAAGATCCACAGTGATAACAAGAAATACGGCTGTGATATTTGTGGCCAAAAATTTGTACAAAAAATTAATCTAACACATCACTCGCGAGTACATACCTCGGAGAAACCCTATGAATGTCCGGAATGTCAGAAAAGGTTTGAATTGAAAGTAACTAATGTTAAGATATAAGTTGATAACATTTTTTAAAATTTCAGGTTTCAAGAGAGATCGCATCTGCAAAGGCACCAGAAATATCATGCTCAGACACGTTCCTATCGCTGCGAAAAGTGCGGCAAAATGTATAAAACTGAACGCTGTTTAAAAGTGCACAATTTGGTGCATTTAGAACAGCGTCCCTTCGCATGCACGGTCTGTGACAAATCATTCATTAGCAATTCAAAACTGAAGCAACACTCTAACATTCACACGGGGGAGCGACCCTTCAAGTGTAATTACTGTCCACGGGACTTCACAAACTTTCCTAACTGGTTGAAGCACACCCGCAGGCGTCACAAAGTCGATCACAAAACCGGTGAACATTTAGAAAATATACCGTCCTATTGCTCGAAGAAGTCTGCAAAGTCAGCGACCGCCAAAGTGGAAAAAACACAGCCATCATCCAAAGCAAAAGTTACCACTTCGGCTTCACAGACCACGATAGACGGCCAAAATATCAGTGAGGCTCCCGTAACAAAGACACAAGCTAAACGAAAGAAGAAGGTAACACCACAGCAGCTCGAGCCGCAATCTATAGTAAGCGCAGACTCTTCTGTACAAACGGAGTTAAAAGAAACCTCAGATATCCCGCAACAGGCTTCGGTAGTAGTAACTTCCAGAATACCAGCTAAATTAATAAAATTGAAGCGAGAACGTAAGCAACCGACACCTAAACAAGTGCAGAAGTCCTCAACTCCTGCGACAGTTATAAAAAAAGAAGTAATAGATAGCATAGAAACCACAACATTGGAAGAGCATCAAGCAGTTAATTCAACAACTACACATTTCCCAGATCTACACTGTCTGAGCATTACTTCAGCCGAAGAACTCATCATGGAGCAAGCCCTTGAGATGGAGGAATGCGGCTTGTACGATACACCGGCAACTTCTACAGTTGTAGACACGGACAATGCAGTATCGGCGGAATCAGCGGCGGCACTACATTTCCAAATAAAAAGGGAATACATCGATATAAAGGAAGAATTCAGTAAGTTTTGTAACTATTTTGTGTATTGCTTAGTGTGCTAACTAGTTTTCCTTTACTTTCCTTTTTCCTCACAGACAGTGCTAACAACCGCCTCATATGTTCATCGCTCGAATCATCACCGTACTCATCGCCAGCATCTACTTCAAGTGCTTTGCCGATAATAGTGACCACAAGAACAGCAACAGAATCAAACGTCACATCCACTACCGCCTCGTCTTTTTATATGCCTTCATTTACATTGAGTCCTGGCTCGGCGGTGGCAAACTCGAATATTCCAACGGTGATGAGGATGGTCACAACGGAAAATGGGATTCCAGAGTCAATACAGCAACAAATTACAAAGCAACAGCAACAAGAACAACGCTGCTCAGTGCAACCCAGTGCTCAGGCTTTGTTTAGCCAACTGTATGTGCCGATTAGAATGAGTATGCCTCTTCTTATGCACCCTCAGCTAAGCACCACTCAGCAAGTTCTTCCCTCCGTCGACACCTTGATTTTTACACACTCCAATTCAAATTTCTTCCGAGGCAAAAGCACAGCTCAAGCGACCGCTCATAATAATTTATAGTTACCATAATTTAAACGCAATCTGTATTTAAGGTTTGTCTTAGTCTGTAGTTTTAAATGTGTTTAATTGGTTTTGGTGTTTAATTGGTACTTTTCAATATGACACCGTTATAACTCTTCAAAATTTAAATTAAATGTTTTTGTTGCATTAATAAACTCCCATTATATACATTTTACTTTATTGATCATTTCGGATACCAAATAAATTTCATACAAAACTAAACTGTTAAGTGTTAAATTATTGTAATGGTAGGAAGTACATTTGTATATTAAGAGTAAATAAAGAGTTGTTTAAGAGTAAATAAACTATTGATTGCACATTGAACTACAATTGTAACTGAAAATTGTGCAATTTTATTTAATTGTAATAACGAATATATCGGCCAACCAACCGACATTCTTAAATTTAATTAAACTTCAATTTTCTGTTTATCCTGTTCTGCCGCGCATTTTTTTAACTAACCACACTGCAGTCAAGTAGCCTAGCTGATATTTTGTAGTAATGTGAGGATGTAAGCACCGATGTCTTCATCCTGATTAGTCCACGTTATAAGTATAGTTTTGTGTTGGGAATCCTTTTCGTCTTCCTCAATTTTTATCTCTACCGTTTCAACGACAATCGTACAACTTTCCTGTAGTG
The DNA here is from genome assembly GCA_949629155.1 of Myopa testacea. NCBI lineage: Eukaryota > Metazoa > Arthropoda > Insecta > Diptera > Conopidae > Myopa > Myopa testacea. The sequence continues at coordinate 54,505,892 of OX451345.1, read as the reverse complement.
TCACCGTCCAGTCGTTGAGTTTTTCCTGCAGCAATGCTTGTAAACGCTCGCCGGTACGAACCTTAGGGCCAGGGTCGTCTAGCTTGACCTTTGAGGTGAAGCGCATTACATGTCGATTTATGCCAATCTCCTTCAGTACCTCGGTCAGATTTTGTAGCATTATTCGATTATCCTTCATGACTAGCACACCATGAATTAAGCGACGACGCTTGGGATCTGGTGGCTGTGCGTTGTACATTCGTGCCTCTGCCTTCAGCAGTGATACAGATGCATCAACGGGTATTTTGACTGGTGTGGTGATTATGCACGTCTCGCCATTGGCCGGCATAAAGGTCTCAATTTTGAATTCTTCGAGAATTTTTGTACGCAGAAATTTCATCTTATCGGATTCACCGTGTACAAGCATTACATGCTTTGGTTCACAGTTTTGAATGAGTTGCATGATACCTGAAGTATAATATTAAAATATTTAAAATGTACACGATTTATATACGGTTACTCACAAAATTGAGTGTACACCTACTTCAAATAGCAAAATGGTGAATACTGACCGCATAAGGCAATGGAAAATTTTTTTAAAAATTCATAAACAGATGAGGGTCCTACTAAATAGTAATCAACATAAATTCTTTGTTTTTTACAAAGAATACCCCACAACAATTCAAAATGTGGAAACTACCGCTAAATTCAGGTCACAAAATTGAGCATACACTTGGAAATTGCGCTAACAATTTTTACTTCTTTTAATCAAGAAGGCGCTGAAAAACATTTTGAAGTTTAACTAATAAGTTAAGTTAAGTTTAACTAATTTGGGTAAACTCAGTGTTTTATATTTTGCGTTGTGTTCGTAATCGCGCCTATAAGAAAACAAACAACTCTTGGAATTAGAGAACTAGTAATAAAACTCTGTTGCCAATGAAAATCCTTTCGACAAATTGGTGAAACCAATGGTAGATCTCATGGTACCGTAAAAAAAAAACATTAATAAGTATCGGTATAAAGGAACAATACGAAATTCCGCAGGAAGAGGTCGAAAAAAATTGCTAACAGCAATTGATGAGCGCAATATTGTTTGGAAAGTGGAAATAAATCCCAAGATTAGCGTTCCTGCTTCGAAAAAACAATTTCAATGGGCGTATCGCACGCAAGAAGCCATTCATATCTCCTGCAAACAAAGAGAAACGATTGGAGTTTGCTAGAGCTCATGTTAACAAGCCTCTGAGCTTTTGGGAGAACATAATGTTCACAGATGAGACTAAAATAAACCTCTGGGGCTCAGATGGAAAGCAAATTGTTTGGCGAAAACCGAATTCTCAGCTCCAAAAGAAGAATTTAGTGGCCACTGTGAAACATGGCGGTGGCTCAGTAATGTTATGGGGTTCTATCGCAGCTAGCGGAGCCGGTACGATGGAGTTCATCGACACAATCATGACCAAAGAAAGTTATTTGGACATTTAACGGCGTAATTTACGTCAAAGCGCCGAAAAACTCCAACTCCCGTCTGTGTACGAAAATGGCTGCAATATAGTACATCAAAGCAACACTAAACGCCTCCACAGTCGCCGGACATGAACCCCATAGAGAATCTGTGGGGTGAAATCAAGTCAAAATTGCGCAATGTCCATCCCAGGAGCAAGACGGTCTTAAAAAGAGAAATACGAAAAATATGGGGAGAGATATCGCAATCTTTTACTCAAAAGTTGGTTGATTCTATGCCACGGCGAATGCAAGCGGTAATATACGCAGGGGATGGTCCTACGGACTACTAAAATTCGAAAATTTTTAGGATTAGAAACATTTTTCTTTAGTTTACTTTTATTGTATGCTCAATTTTGTGACCTGAATTTCACCTTAATTTTCTTATTTATAAATATGTTGTATTTTCTTTGTAAAAATAAATATTTATGGTTGTTACTAACTAGTATGGGGTCCGTAATCTAACGTTTTTTTTTTCAACTAGTACTTATTTCGTGAATGGTATCGCTTAGCTCATGTCTGATTTGACAGATAATTAGCTTTATCCTTCCGCTGAACGAATATGGTTGTGTATGAGTCACTGTTTGGTGCGGAGTTTGGTCCAGAGTCATAATTGGGCCATTTTTCTTCGAAAATGAGCAAGGAGTGGCCGTTACAGTCAATGGCGATCGTTATCGGGCCATGTTGAAGAGGAGGATATTGGCAACATTTGGTTTCAACAGGACGGCGCTACGTGCCACACAGCCGAAGCTACACTCGCATTTTCAAAAAAAAAAAAAAAAGTTATTTGGCGGACCCTATAGAACCCCGATCTGTTAATACAAGTTTTTAAAAAAATTTTCCATTGACTTATGAGGTCAGTATTCACCATTTTGCTATTTGAACTAGGGTGTACGCTCAATTTTGTGAGTAACTGTAATACATACGAGTACACTAAATTCTGTTTTTACACGGTTTTGATATAACACGGTTTGAAAATAAACAAATTTTAAATTTTTTTACACGATTTTATTCCATTTAGCACGATTCCAAATCTTATAGTCTTAAATTTTTTTTGGTTAAATTTAATTTTTGCAAAATATGTTTATATCACAAATTAGGGGGAATTCCCTTTTTGTGGATACAAGCAAATTTACTGGTCAGAGCAATTGTAAATAGCACAAATAAAGGGGAATTCCCTTTTAGATCATACAATCACATTTATTTGTGACAGCAACTAGAATGTGTTAATATTTTCTGAACTATTTTTTTTCTTTAATAACTATGCTTGTGTAAAAACACATTATATATGTGATTTAATAAAATAAACCTGAATAGTTGTTCTTAAAAAATCCTTGTTTTTCACTAATTTCAATAGGTTTTAGAAATAAGGAACCAATCACCTATTTTGCATACGTATAATGTCTTTTTTTACACGGTTTTTTTTAACACGGTTTTTCCTGGAACCAATTCCCGTGTAAAAACAGAATTGAGTGTATATCAAGGTTAAAAGGCAGACAAATAAGAAGTGTTAGTTTTCTTTTGACTTACCTTTGGCATCAGCGTGCGCTGAAAAACTCATATACTCTACCGACATTTTAACCTCAACAACTTGGCGGTTTTCAAACTCGACCTTCTTAGCACCACTCAGGATTTTATTGCCCACTGTGCCTTGGACACAGTATCCAGGCATAATTACCATATTGTTCTCATTGGGTGCCCATTTTTTAAAAATATGCAAAGAGAGCCCGGCGTGCAGCATACCTGGCGTGGCAAACACCACCATCGCGCCAGGATTATCAATGTAAGATTTGTCGAAAGGCTTTATGTGCTTGAAGTCGAACATATTCCGTTGCACAAACGTCTTCCGAATCTTCTGATTTGTCCAGGTTATGAACATTTTGTAGTATGTGTTCGCTTTCTCCGTGAGACCAACCGCAAAATAAATGGGATACTTAAGGTTCATGCGTTCCCAATAGGTTTCCAATAAAATGCAGAGTTCCTGGGCACGACCCAGCGCAAACACTGGAATGAGAACTTTGCCTCCTTTAGCTACACATTCGTGTACTTTCTTTAGAAAATCTCGTTCGCGACATCGTTTGGAATCGCGTATTGTTGTCGCATAAGTACTCTCCGAGATCAGCAGGTCTGGGCGGCATTTATCAATCCATGCTGCTCCCAAATGTCGGTCCGGGGTCATGTTGTAGTCTCCAGTATACACTACCGACTGTGAACCAACACGAATCCAAAACATTGCAGCACCCAACACATGTCCGGCATAATAAGCCTTTATTTCTAACTCATTGTCCACCATGACGCTCTGGTGCAGAGTTACCGCAATTACCTTCTTCATACAGTCCTTAATCATTTGCGTGGTGAAGAAGTTAGACTCACCCTTGCGTTCCACCGCAACTTTTCGCATATCTTCCAACAGAATCGGCGCGATAGCCTTTGTCGGATGCGTCATATATATAGGACCAGAGTATCCGACGATCTCAGACATGTACGGTAATGCACCACAATGATCTGGAGATAGAGAGGTGATAATAAGAAGAAAATTGTTTTCCGTCCTTCTCACTTACCGAGATGAAAATGTGAAATGATCACACAATCAATATGACTGGTGATTGGTCCTTCCGGAACTATGTAAGAAAAGTCTGGAAAGCGTCGCTCGTCATTGTATCCCATATGCATGCCGCAGTCGAGCATAATATTCTTGCCACCCATGGAAAGGAGCAAACAACTACGTCCCACATCCTGGCCAGCACCAAGCGGTGTTACTTTTATGTCTGGCATTCTCCGAATGTCAGGCGAATCTGTAGTTTCTTTAGTAAGTTCTTTTACGCAAGTCTCATGGAATGTTATAATTCGATTAATTTTTTAAACGGCACCAAAATCGCAGATCAACTCATTTGCAACAGTAAAAGCGGAAACTTCTTAATATAAACTCCTGTATTGGAATTTGCAAAAAATCTAAATTTTTGCTAAAGTGTTGCCACTAGAAATAAGCTTTGACAGATAAACAACAGAATTTGGTGCCGATTTGGCACAGAATTACGCTTTAACAGAGAGCGGAATTATGTTTTTTGGTACCGAATTAAGCTTTGACAGATAAACAACAGAATTTGGTGATCGCTTATGTTAATTTTGTTATTTACTTTATTAATAAATATTTATTTTTATAAATAAATCGGCATAAATCGGGGGCCGTACTCCTTGCTCAATCTTGTTGTTGTTTTTGCTGTTGTTGTTGCTTTTGGTGCTGACACTAACAACAACCTCAAAAAGGGGAGGCTAAACCCTCTGAAGCGGCACAACGTCCAACAACTGCTCCGGATCCCTTAAAGATATAATCGCAAATATCTCGGAAACCAAGCTAGCTAGGGTATTCATTGCGGGGTCGATGGTTAAAGGGTAAAAAAATATAATCTTTAAGATAAAATAGGCGTGGTTGGGTTCCCATAGTATTTTTAAAATTTGCTCAATTAGTTTGATTTAGTGAATCACAAGATTTTTTATAATAATAAGGGGAGGTACACCATAATTTTTCCTTAAAAAATGCATATTAGGTTTTCTTATTGCAATTATAGTTCATTTTTAATAATTTTTCATAAAAATCATTATACTTACGTTCCAGCAACGATATATACAAACCACCCAATCGTTGCGACTTTTGTTGCATTTGCACGCACGTAACCTGAAAAGCAATTGTGTTTCTACGGAAAATGGACAAATTTACTCGTTTTGCTTCTTACTCGCTGCTTCCGATCACTTTAACCTGTCTTTTACCGATGCAAGAATCCATGCCCCGATGTAGAACATTTTTACAGGGTAGGCTATTGGACCAATTTGGACAAACGCGTGTTCATAGCTATATTACGCGTTTACATAGTTAAACACATTTAGCATTAATAAACACAGACACTTAGTCTTCTATTGCGTCGAAAACTATAGCTCAAATAATACGTTTTCTCATTTGTGTAGTAGACGGATTGCTATTGAAGGTGAAAGGAAATCTATTTTTGAAAACTGAAAGCGTGAGTCGAGCACAAGCGTAACCAAATTTAATCACTTACTCAATCACAAAAATTAGATTAAAATGCGCACCTATGCTGTACTGTTCTTAGGCTACGGTTCATGAACTTGATCTTCAGTTCATTAAAAAATACTGCTTTTGTATGGTTAAAAATTGTAAAGTTTTGTATTATGTAGGCCGTGGTTACGCCACCGTGCAAGCTTGCAAAGTAGGACTTTTTGTGTTGTTGTTTTGTGTGTATGCCATTCTCTCTTTCATACACAAAATATAAACAAAAGATATCGACTTTGCACGGTAGTCTAACCACGGCAGCATTGATCCAGTATATTTTGGGTTTTTAGGTAACAGTTATCGGAAAGCAGCGAGTCAGAAAGACAACGATTAAACTTCTCCATTTTCAGTAGTCGATTTTTCACTCGTTCAAAAGTAGATTTTTTGTTCTGCGTGTTTTTACTTCGGAAAACTATTTTATATGTTTAAATTTATTTAAAATAGTTTTCAAGTGTGTTTTCTCTATCAAATTGTGACGTGTTGGTATAAATTGTAAAACAAATTATACAAATAGTGTAAACTTTCGAGTTATTGCAAGTTATAGCAAATAAATTTGCAAGGTTCATTCTATTTGAAAACGAAGACGAAGTCAAACGAAAAAATTGCAAGGTGAGGAATAATGGTCGAAGTCAGACTAGGCCTCTTGAGGCCACCTCAAAAAAGCTACTAAGTTGCTTCCTGTGACACTAAAAACAACTATGCGAGTGCTGTTATATTTTGTTAGAAATAAATTTTAAAATTACATTGCTTTAGGGAGCGTTTATTGAAGCACTTAAAAATGCTTATATTTTGGAGGGTTGCATTAAAATACGCCACCGACTGGAGTTTAGGTGCCAGCGTGCAAAATAAATGCGTGCCATAGTACAATATTGAACATTTCTAGGACTAAAAATGCGACAGGAGTTTTCCATTGTTCACTGATCCCTTCACATAGTTTCGCAAGATGACCTAAACACAAAAATGATTATTTTCAATAAGGCGTCATTTCCATTGCAATAACCTCAAAATGCAATTGAAGTTAATTTTGTGACAATACTGCTCATGAATGTTTAATCAAAAAGGCATCATTATGCCTTCTATGATAACAGTTAACATTATCTTAAGACAGTTAAGAATTATACGATTGCAAGCAATAAAACCTTCATGATGACTAATGAAGTATTGCAATAGATTCTGAACTAGACATGAAGTCATTATAGCCAAATACGTGAACTTAATTAGGCACGATTTACATTTTAAAATCTTTAGCAATTAAATTGATTCAGACATGTCTCTGTAGTTTATGATTCAGACATGTCTCTGTAGTTTACATAGATAAAACACAATTTGAAGACCTATGTTTATAAAACTTAACAAATATTAAATTTTTATGTATTCCAGTTTGGATTTCATTGATTTTATTGTATTTTGGACGTTTCCTCAGCCGAAGTAAGTGTTCTTTCTATACTGTTCTCACACACCCAGCATGAGCAAAAGCAATGGGCGGGTTCCTGGATAAACCGAAGACCGTTAAACATAACGATTATGGCGAAGGTAACAAACTCAACTTTGGCGTCAGCTCGATGCAAGGATGGCGCTGCGAAATGGAAGATGCTTATTATGCGCGCGCTGGCCTCGGCAATAATTTAGACGATTGGAGTTTCTTTGCTGTTTTTGATGGGCATGCGGGTTGCAAAGTATCAGAACACTGCGCTAAGCATCTACTGCAATGTATTATCAGTACCGACGAGTTCAAAAGCGGCGACCATGTAAAGGGAATTCGAACGGGCTTCTTGAGCATCGACGAAGTGATGAGGGAGCTGCCAGAACTAACACAGGATGCTGAAAAGTGTGGCGGCACTACGGTCGTTTGTGCGTTTATCTCCTCGACGCAGGTGTACATTGCGAACTGTGGCGACTCACGTGCTGTACTTTGTCGCCAAGGAGTACCTGTGTTTGCAACACAAGATCACAAACCAATTTTGCCCGAGGAGAAGGAACGCATTTGCAATGCTGGCGGCAGTGTTATGATTAAACGAGTGAATGGAACCCTGGCCGTTTCGCGCGCACTGGGTGATTATGATTTTAAGAACGTGAAAGAGAAGGGTCAATGCGAGCAGTTGGTTTCACCGGAACCTGAAATATTTTGCCAAAGTCGTCAGGATGCAGATGAGTTTCTAGTGTTAGCATGCGATGGAATCTGGGACGTCATGAGTAATGAGGACGTGTGCAGTTTTATTCATTCGAGGCTGAAAATCAGTAATGATTTAGTGAATGTTGCTAATCAGGTTATAGATACTTGTTTACATAAGGTAAAAGAATTTATTTAAAAGCAACAATCGATAGAGATGTGATGATGGCTATAATTTCGTATTTCAGGGTAGCAGAGATAATATGAGCATCATAATAATTGCTTTCCCTGGAGCACCTAAGCCAACCGAGGAGGCGATAGAAGCCGACAAGCGGTTGGAGAAACAAATCGAAAAACTCACAAGAGGTTGTTTAAATCGACTTTTATGTTTTTAGTATTTAATAGTTCAGTAATAGTTAGATCTCAGTTTAATCGCGATTTGGTTATTGATGTTGTGTTGTGATAGCAAATTCTTATTCTTACTATTGTTTCAAACAAAACAAGCAAGAACACAAACTTATTTAAACGATAGCCAGATGGGAAAGAATTTTAAGAAGAAAGAGTTGTAATCTACAGCCCTAAAACATTATGAATGCCTATTCTAGTCACTTTTAAAGAAGTTCCTTTATTATAATATATAGAACAATTTATATATTTAGTGTTTAGTAAAAATTTTTAGAATAGATATTAATCTAAAACTATACAAAAGTATTACTGCCAACGGTTTTGGAATTCATTAGTCACTGAATTCAAATCCTATACTAAAGTTTTTAATTATGAGTATTAAAGGGAATTTACAGTGAATAATAGTGAATCCACTTCGAATAGAGTTTTAGATTTTTCACGGGATGTGAAGAATCAAAGTACTAAATAACTATTACTCGATGACGTGTAATTTTAAATCTAAATATTGTTTACCAAGCCATATATGATTTCCAAAGTAAAGTATTAATATAAACCCTTGGTTTAATTCTTGTTGTGGTTTTTTAGAGCGTTCCTTATTATTTATTTAACGCTTTAATACATTAGTAGAATAAATTTAATGTAGTAAAATTTTTATTAATAATATAACTTGTGATCGAAAAAATAACGAATAATAACAAAATATAACAAATTGAAAAAATAAATTAATCGTACTAAATATAAACGAAAAAATATTTAAATTTTTCATTAAACTGAAAATGAAAGTTGAAAAAATATCAACGGAATAAGGAACCATTTTATTATATATCTACTTGTAAATCGGAATTAAATATGTTGCAAAAGGATTGAATGCAGCCTTTGACTGAAAATTTTACACCCATTTTAATACTGTGAAAATCAAAATAATCAGAAAATAATAAGAAATACAGATAATTCTTTCAAAATAAACTAATATTTGAGCAATGTAGGGTTAATATAGGTCTATACAAATAAAGTTTGTGTCTGGATAGAATGATTCTGGTTCTTTTAGGAAATTTATTCGTTTTTTCGCAGAAATTTAATTCAAACAAGGAGTGTGTTTCTCGATATTGAAATGGAGTTGTATAAATGTAAAATTGTTCGAAATATTGACTACTCTCATTTTAATACAAATGTATAAATGTACGATTAAATTTGTATTTGGGCACCCAATTTCGAAATATAATATATTTGTATATAAATATTTGATTTCGATTTGAGTTTTTAACAAGAATTCACTTAGCTAATATTATAGTGTTACAATGTAGTGAGAAATAATAATAGTAGTGTTGAAATCTGAATACTTCTCAACGAAATGAAGAAAATGTAGATTCTGTTCTAGAAAAATATATTGTATTTATTAATTATGTGTTTGTATTACTGTGCTGTATCTAGAAGTGCTCGTGTTTATTAGAAAGGCACAAACCTTATGCTCACATATTACACTTCAATATAATACTTAAGGAATTGAAATCTAAAGAATTGTCAAAATGTTGATGAAGTATAACACAGTTTTGTATTTTCTTTATTTAGAAATACTTGGAAAATACCAACAAAAGTGGTCGGAAAGTCGACAGAAAACTTGAAATATTTGCAGAGATATCAAAATTGTTACAAAATCTATACGGAACTATTTCTCAAGCTTTCTTAAGCTCTCTTTCATTATAATAAAAAAATAATACAAAGCAATATTTTTAATAATCAATTTCAAATGATGCACGGATTCCTTTTGATCAAATAAATTATTTAATTATGAAATAGTGAAATATTTACATAGTGTAATTAGTTGTTAACCAAACAAATTACAATCTATACAAATAGAAGCAAATTTTATAATAAACTCGAATTTAAAACACAGAAATAATAAAAGTACAATTTAATTGTTATGCAGATAATTCCGCAAGAGCCATCAGTATTTGCATTGCATTTTATTTTCATATTCGCTTAACCACTCATTATTATAATTATTGTTATTACTGTTATTTTTGTTATTATTATTGCTCTTATTGTTATTCTTATTATTTCGGTTATTCTTATTATTATTTTTACGATTATTATTATTAATCGTATTATTATTATTACTTGTTTTATTATTGTTCGCATTTTTAATTTTATTATTCTTTTTTTTATTATTGTTAGTACATTGTTATTTATTTATTATTATTATCTTCAGACTTAAAGCATTCGTTTGCTTTTTGAGTTTTTTGTTGCCTAAGTTTTCTTTGAAAATTATTAAACAATACTTTTTCGTGTTTGAAATATTTGGAAAACATAAACGTAAATATAAAGGAGCAATAAGCAAACGATACGTTTTAATGGCGTTAATGAGTGAGCATAAGGTATGTTTGGTTTGGTTATTTTCTTAGCTTATTATGTTTTTTAACTAGTTTGTACATTCCTTTCATATACTAGATCATTCGCAATGTATGTATTTTTATGCATGCAACATAGTAATGAAGTTATTTTAATTTAATTGCGACTTTACTTCGTCTGGCTGTTTAATTATGGTTTAATTGAGTATACAATAAATTTTTAGCTTGCTTTCGATAAAATAATGATGTTTTAATGTATGTTTTCTTATTCTATCTAAATTTGTTCGTTCACAAAATTTGTCACTGTATTTAAATGAAATTTATATTTTCATGTTTTTCAATGTTTTACATTGTAATAATAATTGAAATTATTAAAATTAAATTGAAGAAAACTTTTAGATGTTGAAACTAAAGGTATATAAAAACAAAAAAAAAAAATACAAGAGGTAGAAAATACTTATGAAATGTGTTAAAGAAATAACAGTGTTCTCTCGGAATTGCTTCCATTTTTTTAATTAATTTTAATCTTTGTTAAAAAGTTTGTTATGCTGTCAAAATCATCCACTATACATTATTCCATTATAATTATATTAATACATTTGCACTAGAATAATTTTTCAAGCGATCTATTAATGTTCGGAATTAATTCAGCCTAGTATATTTTATTGACAGTTTCGTAGTGCAGATTTTTGTGTTTTCTTTATTGTCTTGATTGTTTTTGAATTACAAAAATTAATATTTTGAACAGACGAAATTTCTTATATACATACATATTTACTTATGAGTATTATCATGTTTGTTATTGTGATTTTTTCGTTTTGTTTACAGATGAACTGAATTGTAATGAAATCACAGAATACTATGATTTGCTGGAAGCTCTTCACAACAGAGAAATCGAAGGGTTGCCCCCCGGTGGTGGTTTATATTCAAAGTAAGATTTATTTTGACCTTGAAACAGGTCGATATATAAATAGGTCGTTATTAAATCGTTTGCTTTGTCCATTTTTAGGTATGCATTGATTGAGCAAGTCTGGAAGGAGCTCAAGCCCGAAGAGCAATGTGAAGTACGAAATATATTCTTTAACTTGTAGTTTCCAAAATATTATAATCGTTCAAGATGATCATGAACATCTCCTATAATTTTTATCCAATGTTTGATTTAATGAACTCACTTTTATTCATATTTATTTTTAAAAAAATTTGTGACTACAAAAATCAAAATCTTAATTGCGAATAGATATCTGGCATCTTTCATTTGTCGACTTAGTTAAATGTATGTATTATTTGTAGAGGGTATTAATAGAAGGTTGAAGTTTTATGCATGTACATACCTATGTATTTCTTTGTGTACCATTTTAATGCATTATATTGGCATATGTTTTCTTTTATTTCATTGACGAGAATAACTGGATAAATACCTCAATAATATAACGTAAATGGCTAAATTGTCTTTGTGTGATATCATTAAACTGTTTGTCCTTAAAGTCTATGCTAATTAAATTCCAATGGATTTGATACTGAAATTGTTATTTAAATAATACTGAATTCGGAAAAAATCTATAGAATGAAATGCATTCACACCTTCATTGGTTGTAATGTTATAATGTATTAAAATCTGAATTTATCCAGTTAGGCTGCATGTCCAATACTGTATGCTATACTGTAAAACTTACGCTTATTTAATTAGGTAAAAGTTCTATGCTAGTGTTTGAGTGAGGTGTTCGGCTTCTGTATTTCTTATGCAAGTGACGTGGTCTCGAATTCTAATTTTAATTTCAATGAAATTTTTATTTCATGAAATTTATGCCCTCGAAAATATTGAAAAGTATGATGTATTTTGTAACGAGTTTTCGTCATACCGTGTCAAGTTTGGTTTGGAATCTTTTGTTGATAAACTATGTTTATGTACTGAGACGTAATGCCTGATATCTTTTAATGCAGATAAAATTTCGTTTCCATTCTTTTTTTGTGCAGTAGAGAAGAAAACTAGCTACAAATTGTAATATCTTTCATTGCAATTGGATAAAAGGAACAGACGCTAGGGGGATGGAACCCTTTTCGCGTGGCGTATTTATATATAGATTATTATGCTTAGGTTAAACTTTAAGTATGGTTCTTGCAACATGTATACGTATTCTACGGACGGATGCGGTATCGTAAGTTGTCCATGTTTTTTAATAATTTTTCTGTATCCCAAAATTGAACTGACTATGATTGTGTGGACATTTGCGCATAGTTTTGTGAATTTTATAAAACTTATCATACCGCTTTCGTATATGGCTTCATAAACACTAACAACACTCATGACAATAATAGTATGTAACATAAACCATTTGTCCTTAAACAAAATTATCTAATCTCTAACTATTTTTCGTCTGTAATATTTTCAGAGTCCATCGCATTGAACTTCGGTTATATATACTTAAATGTAACTTTGATCAAGTGCAAAATTCAAATGAAATTACCAAATAATTTGTAAACCGACAACACAAACACACATACACACATACATACAGACAAACACAAAAAGAAAACATAATTAAATCTAAGAAAACAAAAAACTACTTAAAACCCGTAAAAAACCAAGCAACAAATTAATATAAATATAAATACTACTACTATTTTAAACAAAATCCAAAAAAATACAACTCCATATATGCAAAAACACGAAAACACAACTACATTTAAGTGCATTGTAATTGGAATGGTAAACCTAATCATGCCACGCCTCCCGCGTGAACTAAAAACCTCTTCAAAAAACACATAACCAGAAGAACCCCTCGATTATTTTAACTCATACACAGAAAACAACAGGAACATGTAACTAAGTAACTCCTTAAGCAAAAATGTATATGCATATCTAACCAACTCGAGTATAAGTTTCGCACACACCAACAACACTTTTCGAACACACCAACACCAACATACGCTGCGATGCAACTCACAATTAGTTCTGCAACCAAATACGCTTTGTTGAGTTACTAGAACAATAATACATCAGCTACACTTAGATTGATTAAGATATTTTTATTTTATGTCATCTAACTTTTGTTGTAAGTTTATTTATAGAAAACATCAGAACGATATTCAACCTAAAATTGAATGTCTGTAAAATGTTCCAGCATCAATCTTTTAAACAATATCTGTGCACAAACAATCGCACACAGCTTCGATTGATATGATGTCAGACGCCGAGAACCGTTGTCGTTAATAAAGTAAAAGTTGAAGAGCTTTGAAACTTCAAATATCCGAAATCAATTCCAAACTTAAAACTTTCGTTGAACGGCTTTCGTTTCGGACAAAATATCGAATCGCATAATATTTTGCGCAAAGCTACTTCTTGCTCTCACTCTATTAATAAATAAAACTTTATCTCTTTCGTAAACGGTTTTTTTTAAATACATACCACTTTTTATTTGATTTTTTCTTTTTACAACTGATTAATTGAAGCCAAGTTTTTATTTATTTCGAATTAATTTGTTTTAACTCTATACTTGTAAGAAAAAAAAAAAAAAACAGAAACAAGAATAACAAATTCCTATATCTAAAAATGAAAGGATTTTATAATTTTTTTTAATTAACAAAAAGAAAATCAAAAGTTTGGAACACCTAAAAACCGAAATACATATTTGTAAATTGAAAAAAAAAGATTTACGCTAGAGTTTGTAGTAAATGTTAATAAAAAAATAAAAATAACTAGAAAAACGTGGAATCGATTGTGTTCATTTAATCCCGAGTCGAATATCTTCGGATGCAGGTAAATCGAAAATTCTTCAAGATACTCTAATTCAAGAATCCTAAAGCAAAACAAAATAAAATAACTGCATATCAAATTCATTCTTTCTTGCTTCAATAACACTAGAGTGAAAATCGCGAACTCTTTTAAGGCTCTTAACACTCTTCAAGAGTGCCCACATGTGTCCGTATTGACGGTATACCAATCGTATCATCTCCACAGGCGGCAAGTGTTGTCCTTCGACGCTGTGATAATCACATCGCCGCCGTAGTTGAAGGCACAGGAGAAAACATCCGACTCGTGACCGGATAGGACTTGGGAACACAGACCGGTCTCCGTTTGCCACAAACGGGCCGTATGGTCTGCGGAAGCCGTCATCACCACACCACCCGGTGGACTGAAGCACACCTTTTTGACCCAGTTAAAAAAGGTGGATAATTAAACTAAGCAGAGCGAAATCAGTTAAAGAAACTTCATTCATCTAACCTTCGAGACTTCATCGTTGTGGCCCACTAACAGCGACACCAGATTCAATTCTCCGCGCACATTCCAAACACGCGCTGTACAGTCACTGCTGCTTGTGGCCAGAAGTTTGCCCGTATAATCAAATGCAATGTCGAGTACCTCGTCACGATGTTCGGTGATGTGGAACAAATTCTTATCCAATCTACGCAGATCCCAGACGCGAGCGCTGCTGTCCAAGGAGGAGGTGGCAATGAGCTCGCAGCTGAAATTCCAAATGCAGTTACTCAGCTCAGCGGTGTGGCCACGTAATTGGGCGACTATCCTGAAAGGATAACAATGTTTGATTTAAATGGAATGTAGTATGTACAACTATCAGGTGTATAACTAACATGCGTTCTGAATAGTGTAGATTGGGAAAGAGAGAGAGAGGGAGAGGGAGAGGGAAAGGGAGAGAGAGCGTGTGTAATGTAATGAATGAATTTGTACCACTGTATTTTTACCCATTCGTGCGAATGTCCCATATTGCGGATGTTCTATCGAAGGAACCAGTCAGCAATAAATTTCCATCGCGATGAAATTTGCTGGCAATCACTTCGGCACCATGATAGTCCAGCGTCTGCAACTCGTGGCCGACCTCCACATGAAATATGCGCGCAGTTCCATCCATAGACGCAGTGGCAATTGTGCTCGAGTGTAACGGATGGAATTCGGCAGCCACTACTTCGGCTGTGTGGCCGTGCAGTGTGTTGACACAAAGACCACTTGAGCCGTTCCACACTTTGACAGTAGTATCGAAGGAAGCAGTGACGATTTTATCACTAGCGATACAAAATTAATTAATGATCGATTGATTGAATGCATTGAATACATAGTATTTGTAATTAATGAGCTAACTTTTTCAATTGAATTGAGAGAAGATATATGTAAAAATAAATACCCATTTACGGTTTTACTTATTATTTTTAGAGATTTGAGAGAAATATCATTCAACAAATAACATCTGAAGAATGAATCCAACGAACATTTTCCGGGTTTACATTTAAATTTTTTTAGGACTTGGATGATGGGGGTGGAGAGGAGAAGGGAGTCTGATGGGATTTAGAGTGCTCCTTGCCTATTTATCTGAAGCATTCAGGCATTGACTGAGTGATGAGCAATGTTTAATAGAATCCAGTAGCAGGTGCGACAAACAATCATTAGTCATCGAAGGAAATCAATAAAAATGGATAGAAACCTTAGGAAGGAACACGAATCGTACAGTTTTATAACAATTTATGCTGTTTTGAGATGGGGGGAGATTAAAAATCTCCACAAAATCGATGTCTCCACTCTTTATACAAAAACTGATGGCAGATTTTTTTGAAAGCATGAGGCCATTGAAGAATCATTGATGTAATAGCGTATGACCACGATATTTAATTGCCGATCTACCAGTATTCATCTGTTTCACTTTATAGTCTACTGTTGTATTCAGTTTAACGACTAATCAAATGGGTACTTCGAAGGCCACCAAAATATGTAGATACTGATTAATAAATGAAAATTGTATGTTTTTTACATTCATAATTATTAAATGAAATAATATGAATAATAATAATAATTAAATATAATAATTAAAAAACTCTGTTGAATACGACTTAACTAAAGCATTCTGGTGCTTACACAATTAATCTGTTAATAAATATCTTTGTATCTGTTTAAATATTATATATAACTGAAGTACCTATGTACATATGTAGCACATTTAAAATTATAATTTATATTCTTTCGAATTTAAATAATTTGAAAATGAAATTAATATATAATAGAAATATAGAATTTAAAATAATACTTAATTGTTTACAAAACATACAATAATTGGATAAAATTAAAGCTGAAATAATTGTTAAATGCAGCTATTTTTCTACTGCTTTTGGATTTATTTTTTATTGCTTATTGAATTCATCAAAAAGTTCACTGGATCTGCTGAACCTGAAAAGGATCTGCGTTCAGTGGAACTCACTATAAAAAATAATAAATACTAAATCTAATGCAACTCTATTAAATTCAATACGTATTAAAGTTCTGCATAAATTGCTTTATTTTCAATATTCAATACTCATTTATTCATCATTCCTTCGGTCCTGCTTAGAGCGTAAAACTATAGCACACTTTAGTGCTCTGTGCCAAACAACGTAACTGAATGCACACAACATCAACTAAATGAACAAACACACGCTCACACATAAATACACACACACAATTTCATGTCTGTGAGCATTTAAATTGGATGTACGAGCACATGTATACTTGATACACTTACCACGCTGGGAAATTGAAACCAACCGAGAAAACGACATTATCGTGTTCCCTGAGGACGAATTCCTCTTTGGCGGTATTCGTGTTGATTACGCGACACGTTCTATCATAGCTTCCGGTTAAGAATCGGGCGCCGCTGCGGTCGAAGCTGACGTTCGTCAGCGGGAGGATGTGCGTCCGCAGACACTTGAATAGATAGAATTTCTTCTTGAGTGGTTCGCGTTGTTTCTGCTGCAGCCTGCAAACGGCTTGGCGGAGAGCTGCATGAATATCCTCCGACGACAGCGTCGACGATGGCAATAATGCAGACGATGATGACGACATCGATAATGCTGATGTGCCTACTTTTGTTGTCGTTAACATTGTTAGGGACTTAGTCGCTGTTGTTGTGGGAACAGCAACAGCAACTACTTCGGTTGCTAATCCAGCTGACATTGGAGAAGATGCGTCTGATGTGGCCACTGATACGGTGTACGTTGCACCCAATGATTTGCTCGTGCATGTTGTTGGATTGTGTGTGTTTGCCTTGACGTTGGCGTTGGCATTGGCGACAACTTGTTCGCAGTTGTTGCTAATGTTTGCACTTTGAGTTGCTGTGTTTATGGAGCGTGCAACTTGATCTGGATTGCTTCTGGATGGATGCGTTCAGAAAGTTACAGTATGTGTTTAAGTGTCAGAAATCAATTAGAGAGACGAATACGTTGTGTTGCACTCACTTCAAATTCAAGTCCAACAGGTCGATGTGCATGATTTTCTCCCCCGGCTTCTCATCCTTCTTGTCAGCACTTTCTTGGCTACTTTGATAAGCTAATGCGATTCCTGTGTGAGTGTATATACATATTTATATGTATGTATGTATATATGTGGAAATGTGTGTGTGACTCAACTTAACACTTTAGGATTTTAATGACTTGTGGATTTTCTGAGTTTGAATGAAATTTTCTTATTTTCTGTGATCATGATTTATAAACTTCCAAACTTTTGAAAACATGTGTCGTAAACTTGTAAGCAGTTGAGAATTAAGTGGAAAATATATTGTATCGGAAATACGAGGATGCTTCAAGAAAAAACCAAGAAAATGCAACAAAAACTTACCAGGTGGATAGTAACGCAAATAAATTTTAGTTAAACTCATTGTTAGGACGTTTCGTCGTGTGTCTTGCTTTTTTTTCCTGGAGTCTTACAAACTAAAAACTTTCTACAAATTTATGCTATGTACTCATATTTCTTGTCCTTTCCGTTCATCTGCTAAGTGATTTATTCCTTATACTCGGATAACAACAACGTCTCGACTGCTTTACTTTATCAACTAAACGAAGCTTCTGTGTTGGAATTCGGTAGACCGCTTGAAACGGTAAAACCTCCGTTAGACGTTTGATCAATGAGCGATTTCAGGTAACGTTGCTATGCGTTTTAGTTTATACGAATATATTTCGAAATTTTAATTAATCACGGAGAATAGTTTAGCTTGTATAAAATATATTATAGTTTAATCATAGTTTAGTAGCGTTTAATCATATTAAACCCAATGATGGCTCTTTTATATTTTATACCTGAAAATGGAAGAGTATATTTTTGTATTTGTAGAGAGTATTTTTGTAATTCTGAAAGTAGTTTCATTTACTTTGAGTCATTAGTGAGAATATTATTAATATTATTTTATTAGTCAAGTAGGGTGTGATGGTATATGTTAATCCATTCAGTTGGCAGTTCTTCTGTCTGTCCGTGTATTTCTTTGCCTCTTGGAAATACGTCGATAATAACAATTATCAGTGAATGTATGGTTTCATCTGAGTAATGTTCCAAAAATATACTCCTAGAAAAGCATTTCAAAATAACGAGAAGTTTTGGCAGAGCTGTAAAGCTTTTAGTGGTCTATTAAAACTTCTTTAGTTTTTTTCCTGATTGCGAGCTTTTGGTTTAGTACACAGAGCTTACCAAAGAGGAAGAAAGAAAGAAAAACCCAGAGGCATTTATTTCTGCTATTTTGTTATAAACGTATAACGGAAAATTATCTATAAAATGCTCGTCTAGCAGAACAAGCGAGATACTTTTAAGCACTTTGTTGATGAAACATTTTCCTCAAATTATTCTCGAAAGTGCACGTTAGTTTTCTCACTCACCTGCCTTCACTCTTCCTCATCTCTCTCTCTCTCCCTCTTTCTATATCTCTCTTCACCTAATCGATGTCAAACGAAAATTAATAAAATATTCCTCAGGTTTTATTTGCTTTTCATAGACACAATCAGAATATTTAAAATGCAGATTTTTGTTTTTTTTTCTTTGCATAAAGTTGAAATGTGACAAACAACTTCGCGATGTGTCCTTGAAATCCTTATTACTGATTTCTAGAAATCATTATTATGTACATAGCATGTCTCAATATATTTAAAATTTGACTAAATCTAAGCATTTCAGTACACTAAAAAAAATCTTAATTTAATACGTAAATAGAAAAATAAATTAAAAATTCCATATTAAAATTGTCCATGGTATATTATCATAATTTTAAAACACACATATATGTACATAAATTTCGAACTTATGTACTTTCCTTTTAAATAAAATTTTCTTTTGTGAAATGAAAAACCCTGGAATTCTTCAAAATAAAATTGAAATTCTCTTAATTCGCTTTATTCACAATAAGCGGTCATAAAAAAGGAGGCGTAATAAATCTCAGACAGGTGAATGTTGTGTATAATTTATGCAGACTATAAAACGATCCTGTTGAATTCATCAGACGCAAATTTTAATCTACTCGAAGGCGTGTTTATTATTATTTATGGCAGTCGATATTGTAGCCAATCTCTTGGAGTCTCCTGGATTATGTTGAGAAACCAGAGTGTAATAACAAAGAGTTAATATTTTCAAGTTGTCTAGATAAGGATTATTAAAGAGAATATATTAGCCACCCACCAGGAGTGGGTGACTTTTTTGGTAGCAGCAAAATAACAGAGAACAAAACTTTGGTGTTCCTCGTTAAAATAATAATAAAATACTGATGATATTCGGGGAAGGAGGAGGTCGTTGCGATGTTTCCAGCCCAGATTGTGATTGGATTTTGTCTTTGAGAATGTAAAGAAACCGAACAAAAGCAGAAACCTGAAATATGTACTACAAATTCCTGCAAATCATTCCTTTGCATAAATCTGGTAATAGATCAAATATAACCAATTATCGGGGTATCGCCAAGTTAAGTGCTCTGCCCAAACTATTCGAAAAAATAATAACTCACCAAATTGCGCGTCAAGTGAATGCAGCTTTATCTCCTGTTCAACATGGTTTTCGTCCAGGCATGTCAACTACTACAAATCTATTGAACTTCGTCTTCCGTACAATTAATAATTTCAAATATGGCAAGCAAACGGATGTTATCTACACGGATTTTGCTAAGGCGTTTGATGTTGTAAATCATAAGCTACTAATGTTAAAGTTGAAACTGTTCGGATTTCCACAAAACTTGTTAAAATGGATTGCCTCTTACCTTCAAGGTCGCACGCAGATGGTATTGCTAAACAATAGAAAATCAAGAGCAATTCCTGTTACTTCCGGTGTCCCTCAAGGTAGCCACTTAGGACCTTTATTTTTCTTAATTTTCATTGACGACCTACCCACGGTTATACATAACAGTAACACGCTGATGTTCGCAGATGATCTAAAAATTTTTCTTTCATTCAAAAATAAAACTGATACGTTATTGCTTCAAAATGATCTGGACAACTTAGTCATATGGTGTAATTTTAACTGTATGAAGCTGAATCTTTCCAAATGCAAGCAAATGAGCTTCTATCGTGCGGCCCACATTAATGTCAACTATTCTATTGGAGGCCATTATTTGGATTCTCTTGAGCATATGGATGATCTTGGTATTACTATGGACCAAAAACTCAGATTTCATATACACATCAACCGTATAACTAATAAGGCTTATAGCATTTTGGGATTCATTAAACGGTGGGCTAAGGAATTTATGGAGCCACAAGTAACGCGGATTCTATATACCTCTTTGGTTCGTCCTATATTGGAATACGCCTCACCTGTGTGGTGTCCTAACTACAACTGTTATATCTCTCAAATCGAGTCAGTTCAAAAGCAATTTCTACTCTTTTGCTTACGCAATATCTACCGGAACAATTTGCAGAATTTGCCATCTTATAATTATCGATTGGAACTTGTTAATCTTCCGTCTTTAGCTCATCGGAGAATTATGCTGAATGCAATTTTTGTTCTGAAACTACTTTATGGTCATATTGACAATCCTTATCTTCTGTCTAACATCAATATTAATGTAGCTCGCCGTGTAGCCAGAAGACCTCAGTTTCTACAACTGAGTTTCTGTCGATCAAACTATCTTCAACACGAACCACTTAGGAATGCTTGTGCCGACTTCAACTATGTTAATTGCAACATCACTTTCTCTGATTCAATTCATTTAACAAGAATCAAAATTCTTCAATTCCTAAAAAATCAACAGTAAAATATTTACTTTTCTATG
The DNA here is from genome assembly GCA_949629155.1 of Myopa testacea. NCBI lineage: Eukaryota > Metazoa > Arthropoda > Insecta > Diptera > Conopidae > Myopa > Myopa testacea. Next base: position 54,484,493 of record OX451345.1, on the reverse strand, counting down.
TATTAATCTTTTATTTATTATTTACCAAAAATGTTATGTAAACTATAAAGCCTATGGCTTAGTTTTAATTTTTAAATAAATAAATAAATAAATAAATAAATAAATAAATTCTGGATGTCCTGGTGATGGTGACTCTCTGGACAGGACGAAAACTGCAATAGCCACCACTAACATGACCTCATCTCCTAAACTTATCTGTTCATAAAAATGTTTCGTCGACTACAAAAGCACAGCATAGCAAAAATAGAGAAATAATAGAAAATGTGCAAGTGGATTTAACCCAATAGAGGATCCTTTATATATAATACATTATATACTATGCATAGTTTTGTATATTACATTTGTGTCTGTGTTTGTGTATACATTTTGTACAGTTGCATTTTTCCGGCAATGAGAATAATATCCTGAGTAATGCTATGGATCCAAAAAACAATAATTTGTTTTAGCCACTTGCGACCTTTAAATGGAACTTAAGGCAATTTAAGTAGGAGTTAAGTGAATTCTGCGGTTGTGTATTGTGTGTGTGTGTGTGTGTGCTTTTGTATTTGCGTGTGAATATTTGCGGTTATCTGTTAGCTAATTGAATGAATTCCTTATGATGGAAGTTTGTTTTATCGTTTGAAATAAATTAGTCATTTAGTGACAACGTTTTTCAAATAATTTTCTGAGAAAAGTGCATTAGATTAGTAGATACAGAATTTATTCAAAATAATTTATTAAATTAAATGAAATGTCATGCTACTCGTATTTTAAGCAAATTCTTGATTCTGATTATATTGAAATTATAAAATTTTTATCTTATAGTTTTTGCTATTTTTGCTTAAATTAATGCCAAAGATTATAGTTCCAAAAAAGAATTCCTTTCATTCTTATCTTTCTAATACTTTTTGTTTGGTTTCAATTTTAAGGTTTGACGCCTTCAACACGTGAAGCACGTTATACGCATTACAGAAAGAGTCATCGGGTACAAAACTACAAAAGCAGAAAATGAAATTGTTTCCATGGAATGTAATCAGACTGAAAGAATTGTCACAAAATGGTACAATCAATTTTCAATTGATTTCTGTAGTCACTGGATTCGTTGGAACCATTCGAATCTATTCTGCAGGGCGTTGAAGTGCGTATGTATGAGTATGTACATATATAAATACATACATAAGTGTGTGTGTTTGTGTGTGGGTGTGCGTGAAGGTGGGTGTAACATTTAATCCCAAACAGTAAGCGTAAAAGTTCAGCGTTCAAAATTAAATGGCTCGACTATAAATTGAATGTGTATAGTATGTTTAACCTTTTGTAAAGTTTTCAGGGACAGAGAGATGTGTCCTCATACACATAAAAGTAGCAACAACAACAACAACAACAACAATACGAAAACAAAAGCAGGAACAACAATGTAAACAATACCAACAACAACAACAACAACAACAACAATAATGACAGTGATAACAACAGGCCATGTTATTGCGTTAAATAACTTTGTTAAAAAACGTGGGTTGGCCAAAAAGGACAACAAGAGTTTAAAGGATACGCTTGAAAGCCTGATCAAATGTACAACGTGAACGAGAAATAGGAGAAGCACACAAAAGCGTTCGTATGTATTTAAGTGTGTGTTAGTGTGTGAAAAGAATCTGTGACAAAGTGTATTTTGGACAACTTTTTGAGTTGAATGAGAATAAAAAGCTAATAATAGAAATTATTAAAAATGTACTTATGTAACTTCATATTTACTTGAATATACGAGTATAATGAAGGACCTGGGATTACTTCGGATTCCAGTCCGTAATGGACAATTGGACGTATCGTATCAATAAATCACTTCTCTGGTATTCATATAAAAAGCGACGACCCACTTTAAATAAAGATTCCACTCTATTAATAAACAAATAAATAAACTAAAAACATTGTTTTTCAGCTTCTACATACTCGTACATACTTCTATGAAGCATTTTTATTGGTCTTTCAAAAGCAACTGAGTACAAGTTTGAGTACAAGTGTAATTGTTGTGATGCTTGAAAGAATTCCGGAAAGAAAAGGAAGAATGATATTCATAGTAATTTTTTAATCTTCAATAAAGTCACTTAATCAATGATTCGATCAGTAAATCATGCAGTGGTCAATTTTTCTAGCAAGGAATAAGCTTTTATTGAGTTCCGTATGGAGGTGAAATGATTAAATGAAACTGAGAAGCAAGAAAATTCAATAGTTTATGGTTTCTAGTAACCTCCTTCATGACCTTTTGTCACTTCTATCCGTTGTTATCACACGCACGTATGCGAACACACACGAAAGGGTAGCATGGCAAGGATATCAACGAATGTGTCGCGTTTCGAGGCCACTTCAAAGGTGAACACTTACTACATATCTACACCGATTTTCACATCATGTGGTTAAGCTGTGTAATAAACTTTGAATCACGTTCGCCGAAGTTGCTCTGCGATTTCAAATGCAAACTAAGGTGAGGATGATGATCGGGTTAGGTTACTAGGAGGTGTTTATTATTTGAACACAAATCATCATTGAAAACGATGCCTGCTACGAGTTTGATAAAGTTATTGTGTAAATAGTTTGGGTGAAAAATTACCAAGGAAACCATTAAAAATGTGGCAATATTTATTTTAAGGCCAAAATTTGACAGAAACTCTGACGCACAAAGCAAAGATATTAATGACAAACTCGAAGTCTTTATTAATTCGTTCCTTTTTCATCGGTTTGGATGAGTATCGAAACGCTTTCATTATTTTGCTGTTGTTTAAGTGAAACTTAAAAACTATTTTTGGTATTTAAACACGGGTAAAGGACACAGATAAGGTGAAAGGTCACAGGAAAGACATTTGCGTACAACAACACAGGTCACGCGTATACTACTCGAGCATATTTACGCAGTACATGTTTAGATCACATCACACGATTGCCAGCACTGGTTTATTTAAAAGTTTTATTTGAAGTTCAATCAATGCGGCGCGTGCCACGTTTTTCACGCTTGCTGCTTTTCCCAGCAGGACGAAGCGAAGACAAACTTTTGACATGCAATCATTTTCAATTTAAACAAACACATGCGACGAATGGTTGGCTGGATGGTTGGATGGATGTAGTGTGCCTTGTGTTTGGCGCGATTGTAGTGGAAAAAAGTACTTGAAGAGCAGCAGCAGCAAGTGGCCAACGTAGCAACTGGAAAAGACGACCGGAGGGAGGGAGCCGCGATAACAACTCTAATATTCTGATTTGATTTAACTTTGGCATGAAGTGTTTGGGTGCGAAAATATAATGAAGAATCTCCATCACCATCACCATCTGCGATTTTCCATGTCCAGTCCATTTGCTAGTCCAGCTTTAAAAATTAGAGAGAAAAATTTTGAGTATTCGTCCTTTAAATGTACGTAAGAGTAAAATGTTGAAAAAAATTTAGAAAATCTATTTCAATTCAATGAAATTAAATGCCAAGGAAAGAGATTCAGATACCAAATGCTATATTTATTTTTTAATTACATCTCTTTTGAATTACAAACATATTTTATGCTTGACAAATTTTGACTTGGTCACATCTTCATCCCGTCTGTGTAAAGCTTGTAGCTGTCATCTCTCTCTCCCTCTCTCTCTCTCTCTCTCTCTGACTCTCTCACTCCCTCAATCTGTTTCAGTGTTTAGATGTAACATCATAAACCATAAAACGTCATCAGCTTTTTCACTGCTCAGTCGACGGGTTGATGATTTATAGTCCGACTCTAGCTACGAAGCATCCAGCTGGGGGTACCCGGTTACCCAGCTGCCGACACCGCAGCAAGTTTTGTATATGAATTTAATTATCATTAAAATCAACATGAATTTAATCCCACATCTGCGGTTCATGGGTAAGAAACTCTAAGTTTTCCAGAGTGTTTTTATGGTTAAATTATTATAGAAAAATTTTAGACTTTAAGTGAATTCATACGAAGATTAAAGACTTAATTTCTTCTGGACTATCAGCAAGATTATTATATATTATAAGAGAGTGGAGTCTTGAGCGAACAGTGATGGTGTCAATGAGTGACTAAAGACTCTTTCAACAACACACGAAAAGGTTACGCATTCAATCCTTGAGTATTAGAATATTGGAAAGCTTTATTTTTCTATACACTCAACTCTCGTTTTACACGCATTTTTTTTACACGATTTCGAAACAACACGGTCAAAAAACTGGAACCGATCCTCTTTTTTTACACGATTTCATTTTTTCTACACGATTTTCAAAATAGGTTTCCTTTTGAAACTCTACACAACTTCCACTCTTGCGTGTTTGAATGTATGTAAATGACACAAGTTTACGATTTTGTTGCTTCTGTATTTTCTTTATTTATTTTCCTTGAATAAATCATTTTCTGTGCAATCTGAAGCAAATGATTATACGTGGTTAGTTACGCGGAATGGCCAGAATGCATCAAAACTGAAAACTCCATAGTGTCCCACTCAACTGGTGGTAAAGCCTTTCGCAATTTGCAACAGTCGGACATCGATAAATTATCAATTGAGAGGCCTTTAGAGGACAATGATCTAAATGACATGTCGAGGCAGTCAGTTCGTGGTGAGGGTGGAAACCACGGAAGCGAAGACGAAATACCATAATTAACAACTGAATAATTTCGCGACGGTTTGAAATTTGGCTCAAGTATGGAAGAACATTTTGTCAGCCATGATCCCAACCTAGCCTCGCACCTCTATCCTCACACATTTCAACGTAATTCGCAGATGTGTATGGCCAGATATCAGGAAATGTATAAGCACCTTAAAAAGCCAGCAACCTATTACAAATTTTTTGAAAAGGCTCGATTCAAGGTCAATTGAACTTTTCAATATATCCAGTGATTCAAATCAAGACTATTTAAACTAAAAAAACTAATAAAGAGTGTAATTTAAGTAATTGCCTGTGTTAGTTTTTGGTGTCGTAATTGTATTCTTTTTTTATGGTATTTTTAAAAATGTGCAAATATTTAAATATGAATAAATTTAGTTTCCAAAAGTTCTCTTCGTTTTCTTTTTTACACGATTTTCCAAAGAAAATTGAGCAATTTTTTGCGGAACGAATCCCCTGTTTTTCCATAAGGTATGTATATTTTTTTACACGAATTTTTTTGCACGGCTCCTCGCTGGAACGTATCTACCGTGTAAAACGAGAGTTGGGTGTATATCACTCTTGCTGTTTGTCTGCTTTGAGTCTCTTTTCTTTCTTCTAAATATCTTGACCGCTTTTAATATTGTATGTCGACATTTGTCCCTCTTCTATTTATTATAGTAATTTTGTCAGGCAATACATTTAATTTTGGTGCAAATAATTTTAATTTTATTGACCTTTTTCAAAGGTAAAATTTAAGTTAAATTGTAGAAAAATATGTATACACCTCTATTACAGTTGAATGACTTATTTTGTGTATTTTTCGCAAAATTGCGTGATTTTCATTTCTTCAACAGAGAGTCATCTCGGTGTCAGTGGAAAAATTTACTGTTCCCCAGCGGGAAATTCGTGGAAGTTCGCAGTCTGTCAGAATTGGTAAATATAGCAGTCACTTTAATCCGTAACGATGTGTGATTGCGTATGTGCGTGTTTCGCAACCACATCGATAATGATATCGATAGCGCTACGCGCAAATAAAAATATAAGGGAAGAAATGGGTTGGGATTCACAAGGGTTCCACAATAGAAAACATGTTTATACGTTCCTAATATTGAGGTGTCTTTTAAGTGTTCAAATGTTTTTCTCTTTTCTTTTTATACCCTACACTCGATGAGTGAGAAAAGGGCCACTTTATTGTGTGTCTGTGTGTGCATCCAGAAATAAGAATGGCTCTCTCCGTTATTCCGTGGTCTCCGTTATTCACCCAGTTTCCACATTTAACATCTGTATATCGAAGAAACTCCGTAGAGAGAGGAATGAATATTTTTGTGGTTACTTTAATAAAATTGAAGTATCTTTCGAATAGAAGCACTCGTATTGCTTATAAACGTAATAATAGACGTGGTTTCTTAACAAGCGTTTAACAATATCAGCATTAAATATCGTTTGATTTAAGTTAACGCAAAGTAATAAAGTGAATGAAACACCTTCTTCTTCCCTCGCTCAGTTCAGTCTTTTACGGAAGCTGAAGATAGCCCTTTTTTCCTATTAAATTAGTATGCATACATTGATAAAGCGTCCACATATCTTTAAGCATGGCGACTCCAGTATGAACCGAAGTGTGGATGAGCGTGAACACACGTTAGATGTGTGTCTATTGAAGTCTATAAAAGTACCCGTCCAAATAATGGAAACGTGTTGGCCATCGTACCTGTAGTTAGAGTATATATTTAGTTATATTTGTAACTAGGCATGAGTGCCTAGTATTGCCCTAATATAGCAATAAAAACATCAAGTGCTTCTTTGGAAACCATTTTAAACGTCACTGTTTATCACACCGCTTCTACGAAACGTGCAAAATGGGGCTGGTTTGTGTCTGGGTGTGTGTGTGTGTGTGTATGTGCTTGTTTGTGATATACAACACTTTCTTGCCAGGACCTCTGTATCAGCCTTTGTATTGTTTCGTCCACCATGCGTGATGTAGGATTCCGCCCTTCAACTCCTTTATTCAACATACGTATATTGAATTCTCATTTTATTTATATTCGTTTTTTTTTAGTCCTGCTCTATTATTTTTGCCACATTTTTTGTTTTATTATTCGAGCAACATGTTAGTTGATCCAACGATACGAAAATGAAGTTCTTGTGTGTTTCTTTTTAGTTGCTAGCTTTTGTGGTAGCTTTAAATATTCGTGTAGCACGCGTTTTGGGTGAATAATAAATTATTTCGTTCTGGCTGCTTCTCGGCTCTGCGCTGCTTCTTCTCTACGGAAGCAAGAAAGAAGTTCGTAACAGAGCAAAGAAGGTTCAGCGTTGTGGGTACGTTCGCGAGCGTGTTTAAATTTAACACGAAGCATTCGAAATGAGCAAGTTTTTTTCTGTTTTAATTCTTAAATTTATTGCAAATCATTTAACAGTCGCTGTTGTGTGGCGTCGACGACAGCCTGATTTATGAGCAGCACTTAAAAACCATTCAAATTTATATCCGCGCTAAAGATAATTTTTTATATGAAAATTTCCCATGTTCTCAGAGCGAAATAATTTATTTGGCTTGCTTTAAAATCAGTTCCATTAGCATAGCTTGTGGAACGTGTGTTTAACCGGGGAATGCAGTGACTACGTACAACGTAAACGTTTAATCTTTAGCTGAAAAGCAACATTTTAACCCTCTGTCTTTAGTTGCAAATAAATGTTAAAATTAAGGTTTCTCGGTGTTAATAATGCAATCCATCCTGAAGCCATTCGGTGTTAAATTTTCTCTGTGAGCTTAATTCTTCACTGGCAATTAATTGATTAACAGGTGTCCCGGGACCGAAGGAGGGGAAGAAGAGAAGCACACTTAATGTAAACCCATTTAAGAGGCTCCATTTAAATCAGTTTCCATTAAAAATAATATATGGCTTGAAAAGTAAAAGCTAAGGTAAAAGTTTTGAGGAAAGTTTTGTTGAAAAATTGAAGTATACTTTTGGTTCATTATTTTGATATCCTTTGTGTTGTTCTTGCTGTTTCTGGCGTTCTTCTGATAAGTCATTTATTTGTATGGGAGGTCTGATTCTTAATTAATTATTTGTTTTATATGAAGAACGAATTTAGGGCCGTACTTCTTGACAATACATTGATTCATCTCCTCTTCTATCCGCTTCTCTTTTCTCCACCCCTGCAGAAGGTGAAGAAATCGTATAAAAACACCAAACTTTTGGTGAAATTTATTTCAGAACAAAATAATTGATATGCAGCGACTGTCTAAACATCAGTCTAAAAGAAACTAAAGGAAAATAAACACACTTAGACGACCTCACAGACACAGAACCACAATCAACAATTACAGACACTTACTCACTTAGACAGCGTGTACAACCCTGTACGAGTATTCGTACAGATTAAGTGTCATTTAAGATGTCACTATAGATTTGGCAAGACGCTGTGATGCACCACCATATAATGGAGGCGGCGAAAACCAAAAGCAATACGAAAGACAACGAATATAACACTACAGAGAGCTCACACACACACACACACACACACACACACACACACACACACACACACACACACACACACACATATATACATATACTCGTACATATCCACTATGATGAGCCATGTCGTATACGCGATTTTATTATAAAAATTAAATAAAATTAAACTCTCAGCTCATAATTTTCATCTATATACAATTATATGTAGCTACATCAATTTGTGTGTATGTATGTATGTGTGCGAGGGTGTATGTGTGTTTGTTTATATTTTTGGTGAATAATTGTTAAAGTTTGTGGCTTTTACCATGTAAATTCTGTCAAATGTTTTGATTGAATGGATGCTAGAGTAGTGTTTCTCTACGCTCTGCTCCTCGAATCGCTCAGACTGACTGACTCTCTTCTTGGTTGGTTATTTAATCTTCGGTGACCCATTTCGTAGTGCTGCTGGTGCTGCTGCTCATCGTGATCGATTGTCTGGCGCTGTCATTTGATTTCGTCTAAAACAAATAAATAACAATATCCATGAAACTTGTTGTCTATAACTTTTCAGCTGAATTTTGTCGATTTCGATGTTTGTGTTTATCTTGCATCGACGATGAGTTTGATGAGTTCTTTAAGGATATTTTGGAGTTTTTTATGGTAGCTTGAGCTTGTTGTAGGGCCCCCTCAGTTTATTGGTTGAGATTTGAGTTATGTTAATTTTACTATAATAATAAAATAAACAAGTAAAATAAATTTAAAAGAAAAACAAACAAAGTGTTGCTATCTTCGAGCGTAGTTGTTATAGCCTGCTATACTCTCTCTTTGCAAGTTATCCGTAGTATTGTAAGTGACATCTAACGGATTCAAATACCTATCGTTATCATTTAAGTGATATTCTCAAAGTGTATACCAAGTCTATTCATGTAGTTGCTGCAGAGAGTAACTAATTTAACGTTGCCATAGAAATTATTCTCGTACCTAAATCAAAAAAATTGGCAAATGGTTTTCCCAGTAAATCTGTCGAAAGATAATGAAAATTACAACAACAACTACGTTGCATTTTATGCAAAATTGTTCAATTGAAAACTGTTGACAGCAGTTAAATCGGTGCCATCAGTTTTGAACCATTTTCCAGAAATTCTCGTCCTTTCTGCCTTCTTCCCAACCACGCTCAGAGAACACTCAACGACGGTGGTTTCACGTCAAAATTTACCCACCCAAAATAACCAAGCCAACCAAACAAAAGCGAACCCTGCAAACTAACCAAACCAAGCTATCAAACCCAGCAACCCAACCAAATCTGCCAACAACAACAACCGAAATAATAGTAGTAAATAGTAAAAGTAATGAATGAAAGCGGGTTGCGTTGCATTTGCAGTCGCAATCGAAGTCGAAGTCGCACTCGAAGTCGCAGTAGCAGTCGAAGTAGCAGTCGCAGTAGCAGTCGCAGTAGCAGTGGTAGTCGCAGTGGCAGTTGCAGTCGCAGACATCATCACAGTAGCAGAGTCCGTTTTATGCACTGCATTCAGTGGAAATTGCAAGAAGTTATGTTGACAAAAATTTCGAATTTCAATTCAGAAATGCAGGTTCTAAAAGAATATTCGAAATAGTTTTTCCATGAAGAGCTCTTCCATTTAATTACACATCATCTCATTTATTCACATCAGAAATTATTGATTTCTTGCCATGCATTTTCACGAAATACAGAGTTCAATCCGTGGAATATTGCTGACAAGTATTGAACATCCTTTAAGTGTTCGAGTGTTTGACTGCCTTCTCGTATGGATGTTGTATATGTGCTAAGTGTGTGTGTCTGTGTGTGCTTTGTGTGGTCTGCTTGTGTTGAATTTCCACCTTAATTGAATACACTTGAGATTAATTGCTTTCATTGAAGTGGTTGTTTCTGAAAAAATATCAAACATGTTTGTGTGCCATAATCGAGTTTATAACCGCAATCAAGAGTTTTGTATACTCTACACACGAAAGTGACAGGCAGAAAGAGCTAAAAAGTACATAAAAGTAAGAAAGCTTTTAGTATCTATAATACTTAATTCAAAAATTGATCCGACCCGCAGAATTTTATGTTATTTATTCTATTAAGAATTTGAAATGGTAAAAAGATATTTAAAAAGAATATAATATCTATACTTCTAGCATACTTTTACTCATATTAACTAATGTAAAATGAAAGGGCGTGGTTCACCATTTCAGCATTACCTACCCAATTCAGATATGGTACAACGGATAGCTTATGATGGATGGGCGGATGGATGGATAGCTTAGATCAATTTCATCCATCAATAGAAAATTATAGGCCAAAAACTTCTGTCTGAGTTATGTCTGGTATTTGAACTGAATACTTCACCAAACAATGGACATCCCACTTTAGGATTTCGAATTCTTAGAGAACTTTGTAAAGAAAACATCTATAATCGTTGTGGTTACTTTAACGAAATATATGTACCACTGACCCATTTTATACAAATCTTTCGCTAATAATTTCCGGAACAGAATTGAAAATATAATAGTTTCTTAATAATAAGTTTCTTTTGTAAAACAATAAGTATCACAAAAATCAATAAGATAATGAAATGAAATTTAAAATAGAGTTGCTGGAAAAAACTCCGAATATCGATAGGATTTTGGGATTGGGTACTTTTGTTTGTTGCAGAACAGATGAATGACGCTGTGGATCAATAAAATGCGATATTATAGATATGATTAGCGTCGATGTACCGTGATTACTTCACAACAACAACAAGCGCCAAGTTCTATTTTAAGGTCATTTCATTTCGAATGATTCACGCCGTGAAAACATAACAAAGAAATACAGGGCAATAATAGACTAGGCAACACTTCGGCGTAAAGCCCATGAATGGATTCGTTTTTTGCAAACACATAAAAAGCTTTAAAATAAATACCAGTTCTGCTTCCGTTGCTCGAAGTCAGCGGCATCTGTTTTGTGAATAGCGTGAATTTAATCTTTTCGAATGCGTTTTGGGGATTTCGAATGTTTGCTGATTCCCTTTGGCTTTCTCTCCAATCTTTAATGACATTTATAGAATAGGGTAGAGAGCCTTAAGCGTGCGTGCGTGCGTGTGTGTGTGTGTGTGTGTGTGAATCCTTCCTTAAGGTTGCCGTGGGATTCGGTGTTTCCGAAAACCCGAAAGGACGACGAAGTCTGACAGTCAAACGCGGCACTTTTATCGAAATGTTGACAAAGTTTCTCGTAAATTACTGCAGGTTATCCTTATTGTGATTTTCGCAACAATTCCTTTATATAAAGTCTTCATATAAAACTATGAGTGCTTAGAGAAATAAGGGCCGCACCAAGAACACATCATTTATGAACAGCTCAGTAGGGCGAAATGAAGACGAATCACGACTGCGAGAACTAATTGTGATGGAAGAAATAAAAATAAATCGGATTTATTCTTTCTATCTCAGTTATAAGACATTTTCGTCTTCATAAACGTTAAACTCTATTCCACAATTGTTTCCATCAGGACACTCTGCTTAATGCTTCAATTTCATCTGAAAAATTAATGTTCACTTTTAAATGTAATATGCATTTTCATACATGATCATCTCTGCCTGGATCCAGATCTAGAAAACTATAAACTCCACTGCATTGTCTCCATTTTTGTTGGCAACGTTGGTTTGTCGCCCTTGCTTCGCTGAATCCTTTCGTCCCTGCTTTGCGAGTGTTCCTGACTATGAATTGGATTGTAATTTATGTGCATAAAATTTCCAGCAGACTTGGTTGAGTCGGCAAGCGGAAGGGGAACGCAGTAGGCAATAAAATTGGCATTTCATAAAATTAGAAAAGCCGGAAGTGAGCATATACTTCCATAGAGTCTGATATTATTTTGTGGCTGCGTGAATACTTACATATGAGTAACATAATGTTAATGGAATTCAAAAGTTTACAGTTCCTTCAGACATTGCATGTTGTTCATATTGTGGATACAGCATGAACACGAATTTATGACAAACAAAACTAATTAATTGCGTTTGTGAGAAATTCTTGCTCATCATATTTATTATGAGGATAAATTCTGAGCACGCAGAGTTAATAAAAAAAAAACTGAGTGCGGAGGTTTAATATACATACATAAGAGGCCTCTTTTCGCGGCCACCATCTCGTAGTTTGTCTGTGGTTTTTCTGTAGTCACTACGTGCCGGGCGAACTCAATCAAATGCAACGAACTCGGATTGAAGCGCGTCTCTGCTGAATAACACTGATTTTTATACCCTACACATGCGAAGATGAATTCAATTTGTCCTTTCACAAAAGTTATCTTTACAGAAATAGTGGCTGTAGAGAATATATACATAAATACGATACAAAAAAAACAAAAACTTGTAAAGCTCTCTATTAGGGTATCAAAGAACGTAGGGTATTTAATCTTCGGCCATGAATCTCCAACGCTGAAAACGAAGTAAAGAAATGTGGTAATTAATAATATTCATAAATTCAAATTCAAATTCACTCCAAGAGTTTTAGTTTAGTAAACATAAATTAAGTTCTTGAAATATTTAAGCAAAACTTTCGTATAAAAAATTTGTATTGAAAATAAATTTGATGAAAATGTGAAACTTAACAACTTTTAACTTTTTGATTTCAAAATAAAGTATTGCGTTCAGATTATATAGTAAAAATTATACATGCGATAAAGTGTTCAACATTATAAACTAATGCTAAACTGAAACAATTATTTTATCTAATAATCTGATAAAAAAGCTTCTCTTATTTATTTTCTTTTTTCCTTCCTTTTTAAGACAGAAATTCTTTGAAAAGAAAAGAAATTTCAAGCAGCAGCAGCAGCTGCAGTACCCTTAAATGAACATAATGAAGCCTGAAATGAAGACTTTTATTAAAAAAGTTTTATTGGACCTGTTTTGGTCTGATACAGCAGAGCAATAAGAAAACCACTTAAACTGTTTTAAATTCGAAATGAGTTGCATTAAAGCCATAATTAAATATCGTAGAAATGAAGGCAGAAAGAAAAAAAAAACCGGTAGAATAAAGCTCAATAAAAATTCCGTCATCAGCGAAGTAAAGGAGACAAATTATATGAGCTGCTGTTGTCGGTTTGCTTGCGGCATCCGGATCCGCAAAAGCTACTCGGAAACAATCCGAAGGTAAAGAAGAAACAACTACGAGGACTTTTGCAGCTTAACTTGACTACAGGAAGAAGTTGTACGAGGTGGAATATCGAGGTGAAATAAAGTCGAGATGAATAATCAAGAGAGTAAGGTCTATAATATGAGTTTTAATTCACAAATCGATTTACATAAACAAAAGCTCATAACAATTCTAATATAATTGAATAACATTAATAGAATTGTTACATACATTCACTTTTAATAAATAATTAAGGGAATGGCAAGATTTCATTGTTTACAATTCATTGTTAATTTTATATTTTCGAATACAAACATCAAAAAGTCCACCACTCGAGTGAAGCATATTAAACACACACTTGATGCTCTTCTCATTGATTTTCATTAATCATCACATCAACTTTCAATTCATCTACTCGCTTTAATGTTGCCGAGGTTGGCAACTCTATCACAGTCGCTTGTCAACTGTTCACTCGCTGGATTTGTTTTGTCAGCCGTTTCAATTCGCTTTATTAAAGTGATAGTTAAAGAGTTTTGTATTAAAAAAAGCAACAATGAATATTTTGGTAATTTAATATTGTATCTCATGATATCAATAGAAATTAAAGAATGCAGAAAAAGAGCTGAGGTATATTTTTACCATGCAGATGGTGTAACTCTCTTGGACTCTGTTGGAGTCCTGTCGTATAGTGTTCTGTTAGGCAGAGATACCGTATCTTTATAGGCTTCTTCATTTGCTTTCAATTTCAACTAAATACGTGGAACGTCCATAGCTTGGATTTCACTTGTAGAGTTTTTTAATTATAAAAGCTTAATTTTCCAAACTAAAATTCCAAATTAAATTCCACTGTATGTATTCCACATATTTAAAAATATTTTCTCCACTTAATTTTTGGTACGAGTTGAATTTGGATATGATTATTGGCGTTGGTGTGGTTCTTTTTATTCTCGCTGCAAATATTATTGGTTAATTACGCGTTGCTGTTCCGCTTCGGAGTTGCTGGCGTTTCTTTTCTCATTAAATTAAACTGCATAAAATTGTGACTTTCATTTTGCGGTTTATCTAACGTTGTGGGTTATCTTATGGTTTCGTTTCACTTCATGATATCATAAAGCGGAAAAGTGTTCGAAAAGCTTTTTATGGTTTTATGGATAAATAAATTGAAATTAAGGACGATTTATGCAATCTTAAAATACAGCAATGATTTCTATGTTCGAGTAAAGTTAACTTAAAGTTGCGTTTGTGAATATCTGACATGTGTTCTGGTAGAAACTTTTCTTGAATCTATAAATTCTGAAAGAGTTAGCGGAATATACGATGTAATAACAAGTGTGACGATAGTGTGTCGAATTGATAATACATGGACTCCAGGGAATTCTTTGTTTCCTTTTGTTTTTTGTTCAGAAGATTTAAAAAATGGTGAAAAATTACTATTATAATAAAGTTGTTCTATATTCCGGCCGTATTTTCATTCACTTTTCATGAGGAAAAGTTTAGACACATCGTCACGTAGCTACAATTTATTACTTAAAACTTTTTATTGTTCTTATAGTGTGTTACATGAATGGATGTGCAACTTATCGCCAAAAATTTGTCTTCATTTTATTAAAACGTTGATTAAGGATCTTTATTGTGTTTGCAATGTATACAAGAGTTCTATAAGAAAGAGTATATTTATAAATTATAATAATATAATATTATTTCTCTGAACGTCTCTTGAAATAGGTTTTTCAATATATGCAGGTAATACATATAGAAAACTCCGGCGTGGGTTCCAACAGAGGGCTAACGACGTAGACCTATTTTGTCTCCAACCTTACATAAGTCTGTCTCCAAGGTTCTCATCAGTTACTCGTGTTTAAAAAAAATAAACCCTGTACCAACTTTGATATGTCCTTTTAAAGACTTGTAGCTCTTCAAATCTAATATTTTATTAAATTCCGGCTCAATCATCAGTGCTGAATCAGTTGCCCTATTTTTAAAACGTGAAATGGCAAACAAACGCAGCGCTTCTGTAAAGAGTTGCAACAAGATAAAAGGAAAACATCATACGGTGCTTGGTAAATAAAATTTTCACGTAGAATGCACGGGACAACGGGTAAAAGTGACGCAGAATCAAAGAAATCGACAAACGTACGAGTTTCGCGCCAATCGATTGACGCCGGAGTAACGTGTACACAACACGATTTGTTCATGCATGGACGACATACTTGCACGTGTATATCAAAGTGACTACAATGAAAGTGCTTCAAATAATGTACAATGTGTATTTGCACAAGCATGATTGCGAAAATATATTTCATGTATGTATGTATATACAATATGTAAAACTTATTTGCTTTTTCCCCAAAAAACTCCTCGATATTTACGTTAAAGTCAGATGTTTTTCGTAAAACTTAAAAATGGTGAAATGTACTGAGATCTCTCAAAATGTTTTTCCATCTGATACGGAGTTCATCCTGGCACAAGACACGGTTTATTTTTGCTATGATGTATAATAGTCCTGTGATTCTTGCTTTATTCAATCCAACTGAGAAGTAATCTCATTATTTTGTAGGTACCGATGTGGATCCTTCCTTATTTGAGAACATTACAATATATTCATATACGAGTAGCATATGTACATATATTTGATTCATATTTATATTTGATTCTTCTTTTGGTATTGCATCTAAAAAATTGAAACCACTCTTTTTGCTACTAAATTTGAAGCTGAAGGAGTTAGATTCTTAAACATTCTAAAGATTATAAACACGTCAATGAAATACTAACTTCTTGAACACGATTCTGAAACTAATGAAAATGCGAATAAAAGTAAGGAAATTCAGAGGGTAAAGTGTGAATGTGGCTAAGGATTTGAATGAAGATTAGGATGCGGATTATTATAAGGGATGGCGTTAAGTAGAGGGTGCTCATGAGAGCAGAGATTATTAAACAATGAACAATAGTAATAGAAGACTGAGAATTGAGAGCGACAATGAAGATTGGGATTTAATTTTAACATTCATATGGAGATTTATTATGATCCCCAATAAGGCTAAATTTTTATGCATTGATAATAGAGATTTCGAATAAGCACAAAAGCTTTAAGCTTAACTACAAAACTAAACTAACACAACTTTGGGTAAAACAACTTTAAAAAGTACACTAAATAAACAAAAACATTAAACCTGAGGAATTCAGTTCGATATTCAGTTCGAAAATATAATAAATTCTTCTGCTTCTGGTGCAGGAAAGAAATCAAATCGATTGTGAGGAGGTCAAATCATGGCAAATATTGATTATTATTAGTGAGAGTCGGGCGCCATTATTATGAGCTGGAAATCAATGCAAAAATATGAGTTCAAGATAATACAGAAAGAATATCCTTCATGTTATCCCGCTACTGCTGCAGTTGTTGTTGTCATTGGTCCTATTTTTGTTTACTGTACAGATTACAGCCAGTTAGTCACTCAGCCAGTGCGAGATAAACGCTGGTTGTAGTAGTAGTAGTAGTTGTTGTTGTTGTTTTGGCTGTTTTGATTGTTGTTGTTGTTGTTATCATCCTTCAAATGCTTCTCGGTGCTTAACAATGGAAGAGATTCATTCAACTTTATTCGAATGGCAAAGCTTTTGATTACCGCAGCGTGAAATTTTATTGATTGCCAGCAGGACGCGATGGTCACTGTGGGCGGGGAGGTGGGTGTCGTGTAGATCGATGGCGGTGGATGAGAGTAGCTCTGATGGAACGTTTGTTTAAAAATGGTCTGTTCCATAAATAAAGTATACAGCCCCACAAGTCCTTAAATTGAATGCCGTTGTTTTTTTGTTGTTTTCTTTTAATTAAATTCATGTATTGTTTGCTTATTTCATTTCGTTTTTTCCCACTTTTTAAGAGGCGCAACCTAACATTGAATAGTATTTTTCTTATTTTTGCATTTCAGATTTTGTAAATTCAGATACTGATTTGGTTAAATATTTATTTAATATATAATATAATTATTAAAATCACAATAAAAGTCATAATAACTAAAAAAAGAAATAAAGCAAATATCAAGATATTTGTGGATCACATCCAGAAATAAAGAACTGTCAAAGCATTGTCCGAATGTGGAAAAACATAGTATTTCTGGGATCGGAAGAATTCTCTAGAATTCTATAGAGCCACTGGCTCTAATTAAGACATCCATCCAGCTGTGCGTGATCATCAGTGAAGGTGTACGAGGTCAGCGCACTCACCACAGCGGGTTATCGTCCGTCCGTCCGTCCGTTCCGTGAGTTCAGTAGCACCGGAGTGAATCACAAATCAATACGCGAACACTCATGTTTCTAGCATCTGGACCGGCAACATCGACACATGCGGTATATACACATTGTTCCCCATGACGTTCTATGAAAGCATGTCTACAAATATTTGGTGAATGCTTTGATGGGCATCGCAATCGAGGAAGATGTTCTGAACTGGCACAGTGATTTGCTTGCATTCACAGGGGGTCTTACAAAATACCAGAACGTATCGAATGGGTGGGTACGGGTACCCAGGTACATAGAAGGAAACCTAAAAGAAAATACGAATGTGTGAATCACATTTAAAGACTTCATTTTTGTTCTGTTTAATAGTTTTATAGAAATTAAAATCTAATATAATATTTCTATGGTGGTGATGCGTTTGACAAGTGTTTGCATTTATGTCACTCAATGTTGTCACTAACAGAATTGCGAATTTTGGTGTGCGTTACTTCGGTGTATGAGAAATTTGTGGGCAGTTCATGGATTATAAAGAATTCAGTATTTTTCCTCCTTGAAGGCATGATCCAGATAGTTTCTTAATGAAATATTCTGTGCTTTAATGTGCAAAAGGCGGATTACGTTGAATTTATCCTTATGGTTTTATTTAAGGTCTAGTTTAATGTAGCTATTAATTAATACTAGTATTATTATAATTTCAATAATATTACAGATCACACTCATTGTAAAGAATTGCATCTTAAGTTTTACTTATTATACACTACAAACCTGACACCTCTGAGACTTCCGATAGCTTTTAATTTTCTAATCAGGCCCTGATATTGTGCACAATCAATACTATTTTTCAAAATAATTTTTGTATATCTGTCAGACTCAATAAAATTTTCAAAAATAAACGCATTATTAATAAGAAAATTTCACGTGTAATTATTTTAAATCCTGTTTCATTCATTGTGCTTACGTGTCACTAGCAAACGTGTCGGGGCTTCTAAATTAAATGATGTATACTAAATTATAATGTCAGAGAAAACAATACCCAATGGAGTTAGGTTCTTGATGGGCGGTCTCGCCGGAATGGGCGCAACATGCTTCGTTCATCCGCTCGATGTCTTAAAAAACCGCATGCAGATTACCACCGGGAATGAGTGTAGAAGTTCGCTACATTGCATGCAATCTATGATTTCACACGAGGGTCCTTTTTCACTTTATAAAGGATTCGGCGCTGGACTATTGCGGCAGGCCACATACACGACCATCCGCCTGGGCATATATTCTTACTTACAGGAAAGCTACCAAGAGAAATACCAGACTAAACCGCGAATTTTTATGCTTACTCTAATGGGCATGACATCCGGGGCAATTGGTGCTTTCTTTGGTACACCGGCCGAGCTGATACTCATTCGCATGTCGGCCGACGGACGCCTACCGCCGGCCGAGCGCAGAAACTATAAGAACGTAGTGGATGCTTTGACGCGCATCGTAAAAGAAGAGGGCCCGCTGAATCTATTCAGTGGTTGCATTCCGACGGTGGTTCGAGCCATGGTAGTGAATATAGCTCAATTGGTCACGTATACGAAATCTAAGGATTTAATTGTCGCAAGGTTTCATCTGCGTGAGGGAGTACCGCTGCACTTTGCAGCCAGCATGGTTTCCGGACTCATTACGACTATAGTCTCGATGCCCATGGATATTGCCAAGACTCGCATACAGAACATGAAGACGATTAACGGTATACCTGAGTTCAGCGGTCCGATCGATGTCTTCAGAAAGATTGCTAAAAATGAGGGAATTTACGCCCTCTGGAAAGGTTTCACTCCGTACTACGCTCGGATTGGACCGCATACTGTCTTGACTTTCATATTCTTAGAACAGATGCAGAAACTGTACTCGAAATTCATGTTGGGCGATTGAAGACGTGGTCGATTATAGTTAAATCAAATTTTTGTGAATTTGTTGTTTTTACGAGTAACAAGCAAATAAAAGAGAGCGAGATAAATTGTAGAAATTGATTTTTTTTAACTAATTTAGTAATCAAATAGGGGATGGTGACTTTTTTTCTTAGAATGAGCCTTTATTGGACTTGGAAGGAGCTGTCAATCAATAACACCGTGTGGAAAGTGTCAAATATGACATCAACAGGAGATGCCTTAATTTTCTACTGCAGTATCCACTAAACCAAGTAAAATAAATTAAGCACTTTTTACTTTCCTGAATTATTACTCAAATAAATTATTATTAAGAATATCAAAGTGTTTTGAGTTCTTATGAGTGTTTTGATTACGTGACATTGAGTACTATTAAATGCGAGATATTTAAATGATATCACTCTGTACATGTAGCTAATTTATTAGTAATTGAAGAGTAATTCTAATATTTAAAGTTATTTAGTTTTAATTTCGAATTTTATTCGAAGAGTTTTAAAGATAGAATTTAGAAACGAATTTTTATTTATGCACTAATTAAATTACTCTTAATTTGAAATGAACACGAATTAATTGCATAGTTCGATGTATTGTTCGATGTTTATTTTAACAGATGAGCTAAATGAGTATTATTACAGTATATTGTATTTGCCCAGCGTGCATTGTTTATTCATTGTATTTGCCACTGCAAACATTGTGATTACTCTTTGGAATCCTTGGCGAGTAATTAAATGCAAATTAAAAGATTCTCATTAGTTTTAGAATGGGTTTTAGTTCACTTTTGTTTTACGTATGTATATTATATTGATTTAAACAGCTCTGAAGTAGAGTAAATACAATACAAGTAGACGAAATTTTAAATTTTAATGAATTTTAAGCGCATCGACTTGGGTTAATCGTTACTTTTAATGAGTATAAAAAATTCGAAGCAATATAAATATTTAATCAATGTAAATATTTAATCAAATGTACTGACTATTTATTTTATTTATCTTATATTCTTAGCTTATATTCTTTCTAAATTATTTCAAAATTCTAAATTATCTTATTTATGTTAACTTAATCCACATTTTACGAGGTGGATCACATTTGGATCACATTTTGGAGAGTGGGTGGGATAACTTACCCCTCAACTTCTCTGTCCACTTAAATTGATTATCAATTATAATCCTGGGAAGTCAAGTCAGTAAATTATGACTGATGATGTCCGATGTGAGACGAGGGTGTGCTACATTTAATATTAATATTTAGTTTATTTATTATTTCTAAATTAAGGCTTCGCTTTAAGAAAAGAACTATTGCAAAATAAGTATATAAATTAAGAAAAATTAATTTAATAAAATATGATGAAATATAATGTAAATTCATAAAAAGTAATAAGCTAATAAATGCCCAAAATTAGAAAAAATACATCATAATTCTATTGAAACTAAATGATAAAAAAACTCAAATTAACCCAAATTACCCACAAATTACCTTAATTAAAGCTCTTTTAATATAGAATTGCTTCCCGTTTAAACTTTATTATATGACTTTAATTCTTTTTGACTTTAAGAAGCTTACAATTGGCATTACAATTATTTTACTCAACCGCAGATCGATATCCACACTCTTTTATTGTAGGGTGTCAGAAGGAACAACGGAATATCTTTGCTCGTTTCTCGAAATAACATATAGTTAAGATAAAGTTTGTGGTTGTGTGCGTTTTGTATACATTTCTTCGCGTTATTAAGCTTAATGCTCTGTTTTTACTACTGCATCGATGAGGTTCACGCGCAGGCTGGACATGATGCTGAAACATTAAGGATAATCATGTTAGCAAATATAAAACAAAGCCTGGCCAATGTTCATGCCAGAGGCTTGCATAACAATCCGAACAGATGGCGCTGGTTGCTGTAGTGCCGTAGTAACTTCATTGATGTGTTATTTACTTGCAGTACATTCTTCTTTATCGAAGAACGTGTGAGGGATGAAGTTAAGCAATCAGGAGAAAACATTATTTAGTCATTTCTGCCACACGAATAATTTTTGTACCCTACACCCGAAGGTGGAACGGTATATTAAGTTTGTTCTAACATTTGTACATTAAGTTTATTAACGTATACGAACGTAACAGAAGGAGGCGTCACCAACAGGTAGAGATACCTGAATAAAACTTAACACAAGTATACTTTGTTGGGTAACGCGGTTTGGGATTGAAAATGATCACAATCGGTCGACAGATACTCCACTTTTTTCAATAAATAAAAGTCACCTTCTTTTGAAACCACGGAACAGTGCACGGAAGTAAGCTAAGACGACAAAATTAAATTCCCGAACATCTGACGAAGTTTTCAGACAGATCTTTCAACAGGGGCCACGATGGTGTAGCGTATTTCAATTCCTCTGCTAATATTTTTATTTATATTAATTATGTTATGCACATAATCATGTTAGCTGGTTTTATAGTGTGGAAAGATTGAAGATTACTTGACTGAAATAAGAGTTTTCTTAGTATATGACGCTTTTATCTTCTTATCTTGTTAAAATAATTATTTTATGTATCAAAGAGAACCCGCAATAAAGAAATTATTCTACGTAGTTTAAGCGAACATTCTCTTCTATGCAGAGATCATCATCATCATTTCTTAATAGAAATAATTTATAACATTTGATTTGATTTTGTTCCACTTCTTGATAGGTTTTCCATGGAGAAACAGAAATAAGTAGCTACGAATGTGTATTGAGTTGAAAAACACCTCGAAGAATTTGTTTTGTGTTTAAAAACTAAACATGAAAATAAAAGACTAAAGAAATAAAGTAAATCAATTGAAGCGTAGATATTTCAGCATGGGTTGGTTATTCTTTGTGTAGAGTAGATTGGGTATGTGTACATATTAAGACAATATTTGCAGTTCTTCCTTTAATTCAGCTTTATTTCAGTTTTCTGCATCTTTGTATTGAAGTAATTTCATAGAAATTTCAAGCGAATAAGCGTAGCAATATACAGCAAGATCCAGGAAGAATGTCGGAGTTTCCAAACACGCAAAAACGCATATAATAGTTAACTTTTCTAAAAAAACACTCATACGTCGTGGAGTACTTAAAGCAGATTTTGGGTATATTGTAGATTTTAGTGAATTTAATTCAAGAATATCACAGAAGTTCTACAGAAGTCTACATAAAAAAGCCAAGCAACACAAATCATTCATATTTTGGTAAGGCGAAATGAACACATGTCTAAATGGATTGCTATGGGCGTTAATAAGATAATAGATGAGTAGTTAGTAGTCTTTGCATGTAGATACGAAAACCAGAAACAAGTGTTACAACACCAGCCACTGCAACGTAATCACGTCGAATGGAGATGAGCTCCTCAACAGCACTTCAAGCAGCTCGAGATCGAGAGACAAACGAGCAGACGGGTAGATAGACAGACAGACAGACACACACTGCACATTCATGAAAGTAACGAAAAGCAATACAACAGCAATCCTCTATGGTTATTTTTTTTTGCGCATGCAGTATAACAGTAAATTGCGCTGCATGCATCGTGTAGACTGTAAATTTAGATTGATGATTTCAGCTCGATAACCATCACGATCATCGTGTGTATATTATAAGCTTATAGTGCTTAATTTCGATGTGTATTTGCGAGTGTGAGAGTGTGTGTGTTTGTGCATATCGAGGAGTAGCGAGGTTGATATGTTTAACTGAATGCCAGCCATCTTCGAATGTTGTATCCAATTACCATAAAGTAACAAATACCGATGTGTGTGTGTGTGCCTAATTTACCTGGGCACCCACTAATGTAGCAATTTTTTAAGTGTGTTTTAAATGAATAATTCATCGAATCATTCACTTTATTCGTTTCATTCGGTCCAAGTTTAAATTTATTTATTGGCCAATTTCTTAGCCGTGGAATTTAGTTTACGTCTCTAAAAAATAAACACGAATAACGTAGAAAATCCACAATATTTTCCACTTGACACAATTTTGCTTCGAGTCTATGAAAACATGAAAAATCCTTTTAAAGGAAAATATAACTAAATTCTAAAGTCATTAAATTCCGGACTAAAAGAAGAGGAAAAGAAACTAAAATTATTATTTACGAATGAGAAGAAACGACGCAGTTGTACAAAAGTCCTTCAAATAGTCGTAATGTTAATGGACACATTTTTGTGAATAATTTTGATTTTCTGAATGCAACAAGTTTGATGATGATCAACTGCACAACTGCGATGAAGCTGCAGTAAGAATTGGTAAATATTTGAAAAGTTTTCCCTCATTTAGTCGCGCTTAAGAAGAAGCGTTTATTTTTCGCCTCTGGAATAATGACGATATTTTGTGTCAACCAGTCAGGTATGCATTCCTCACGAAACTTTCATAAATAACAACTATATTTATAATAATAATAACAACAACCTCCAGTGATAGTGACTTAAATTAAGAGAGAGAGAGAGAGATCTGAAGAATTTCGCTTCGTTTTTCTCAAAACTTATTTCAAGTTAGATCTTAAATTTGTTTTCCTTCATTTTCATTTGGTTTTTCTTCTTCTCTTCGTCGAAGGGTCGAGGTGACTTTTCAGAACTGCTATATTACAACAAACTTAATGGTTTCGTTGTCCTTCTTTTATTTTCGTACCGTTAACCGAGTTTTCATTGATTTTTCTTTGTTCTTTCTTATTAAGAAAGTTCGAAGTTTTCGTATTGCACCGTAAAATGAAGTTGAATTGTTTTCTCGTTCGTAAATAGTTATGAGAGCTGTTTCCAAATTAAAGCAGATGTTAAGTAAGATTATATAAATAAGATATATATGTAAATAGGATGATTTTAATTGAATCGGAGTTTCGTGTCACAGTTCAGTTCGAGAGATATTATATCTGTGTACATTTATAAATCGTATGTATTTGTTGTGTGTGGTTAATTGTTGGGTTCCTTATTTTAGTTTTTTACCTTTTTATTGTAAAGAGAAATTTGAATTTTTTTAGATTTAAAAAAAACCAACATTGAATGGTTTGAAGTTGATTATGATTACGAAAGTAAATTATTTTGGCTTTATAGAAAATGGCATGGAAAATGCAGAAAAGAAATACATAGAATTACAAAGTAAAAATCGATGACGATTCAGGTTTTTCTTCTTTTTCACCATTTGAGTGTGTTTCCTGGGACCAGCTTCCCCAAGTGGAGCGTAAATTTCAATTCGTACCGTTTCGGGTTCTCTGCACAATTTTGAAAGCACATGCAAATGTTGCTGATAGCTGGAAGCAATTTAAAGTACCCATTCTTGGGTAGCTGTCTACCCTCCGAAGTCTCTATCAATTGTTAACCTGGGAGCTAAACACACATACACACAAACATACACATATGTACACGCATACTTACTATATGAGTACTGAAAACTGAGCAGATTCTAGATGAATCAATTCCCTTGATTCATGAATTGAATCTGAGAAGAAGTGTGAGTTTTGTAGTTATTTTTGTTGTTTTTTTGCGTTATGGTGTCCTCATGATGACCTTCACTTCGCTTCGTCCGTTTGATAGAACATTGTTTACGACTGACATCATTCTTATTGTTTAATTTCGACAGACGCAAGTCTTACGACTTCAGACACATTCGAAGAGACTTCATGTCCACGATTTGAAGTCACTTCTTTCGAGAGATAAAAATACCACTTGGCACCACTGCGAATTTTATGACTGACTAAACTGCTTGATAGAAACAAGAATTGAACATGAAATGTTGTCGAATGACTTTCGTCAGTTGCGTGTCTGGACTCTGTTGTTACGTTTTACGGGCTACACTTCAGGTCCAACACGCACCCAATCATGATGGAAATAAACTAAGATAAGCACATGAAACAAAGGAACAAAAGATATCCTGATTCAAATCACACGCTGGCACGCTCACCTTTCCAAGTCATTCCAGCAGCAGCAACAAAATTGTAAACGATAGTGAATTATAGAAAAAACGAAAAATAGCGTTACGCTACGCATGCCCGCCTCACATTCTGCCAAACTCCAATTTTTTCTCAATTATTTTCCTACCTGATTGACAAACTACTGTGACAAATACGTGTTTGCAAGACAGATTTGAATGAGGGTTTGAATGAAGCTTTGTATGGAGGTTTGAATGTATGAACGTTATAAGACCATTTCTCGAACGAATTTCATTTATATGCTTCTAAGAGTCGAGAGATCTAAGAGTAGAGCCAGAAATAGTGTTATATTTGGTCTGGACAAATCATTATAATCTAAAAGACTATTCTCAGTAAAATTGTTAAAAAAGTTGAATCTTGCAACTGATAAATTTTGGCAAACAAAGAAGGTTCCTTTGATTGGATGCATGTCAATTTTGTTATCCACACACACACACACACACACACACACACACACACACATACATACACACATACATATATACATACATATGTATATGCACACTCGTGCACATTCACTGATTACAAAGCAAATCAACAACTGAACAGCAGGAGCAACAGGAGCAGCAGCAACTCCGACTGACCGATTAATGATTCTATCTTCACAACAGAAGGACAAAATGTTCTGTGCAAGCTTATTTGTGGGAGCGTTTTTAGGAGGGAAGCAAATTCTCAGGAAGGAGTAATTTCTTGGTTTTTTGTAGGTGTTCGCATATGCAATATACGATCAAATCTTTTTACACAGAGCTTTGTACTCGCTGTAAAAAATATTTGCAGAAAAAAGACGAATATAATCTAGGATTTTATTGTGGCAGTCTTTTGTTGCTGCTGCTGTTCTTGTTGTTGCTTATACTGTCAACATTTGCTTCATGATGCACATGTAGCTATTCACATATGTACGTGGGCGGAACAAAAACGCCCCGTCTTTAGTAATAAGAAATGCGATTTTCGTGGAATGATTCCTTGGATTGAAGTGAATCACGTATGTATGTAGCCATGTCGAGAAAACCAGCGATCTGATTAGAAGCAAATGTTGATTACACACAGAGAGGGCGTTACAGATGCTGTGAGTGGCTTTGAACCTGAAAGCTGTGGGTGTTAAAGTAATGTCACAACGAAATGGTGCTTTACGTTGTGACTAAACGCATTAATTGAGGGAAACCTTTTAAGATAACTATATTAGATTACATACTTTATTTTTTAGAATTACTAATCTAGTCTCTAATAACTGTTTGCAGAAATTGCAGAAATTCTTTTCTCGTTCAAATAGTGTATTTAAATTTAGTACCATAACATAAAAGAAATCTATTCTGGTTCTTGCTGTCATGTTTTGTGATTAGTTGTGTGACAACTTATAAGCTATTGAATTCAGTGACTAAATTAAGAGCCTTGAGAGCAAATCATTGGACGAGTTTTAATAACTTGTCTTTTTCAGATAAGATGTTTTGTCAGATACGATATATTGTAGTATTTAAGACACACATGGACGAAGAATTGGACTCTAATTCAAATCTACACTCTACTGTGATTTCTTCACTTCTTCTTCTTAGAGTCGAAAGAAGCTTTTATTGTATGATAATATCTCGGACAAGTGGCTTGAAAGAGAATTGAAAGTGATGGCAATATATTAAAGCTAGAAGAATACATTTTATACATGTACGAGTAATAAAGGATGTATGTATATATGTATGTATGTACGAGTGTGCACATGTACTGAGGTTCCTACTTCTGTTTGTTGGCTAAAAATAAGTAAAAGTCACCGAAAGTGAGAAGGGAAACGATATACAAGTTGTTCGGAATGTAAGACAAGCGAGGTAACCCTACCAATTTGTGGATGGTGAGTGGATGATGGTTGGAGGTTGGCGGTTGGTGGTATAGGAAGGGAGACACCGGGTCTGAACTGAACTGTAAACTAAGAAAGTCAGTGGGACCGGAGCTTCGACCGTATTTCATTTGCTGCTACTTTATACTCTACTTCTATATTCCACTCGATTCAAACTCAGTTAACGAGATATCTACCCAGCGAGCTTCTTATTGCGTGTTCGGTTGCTGTAAAACAAATTTTCGCCTTGAGTGATAAGTGAAGATAAGTTTTAGGGACTTCAGAGAAAAGAGTTTGTGGACATTTGAAGATGGAGAAGTTTTTCCCTTTCTGTAGAAATGCATCTTTCAATAAATTTCAGTATCTTAAGGATGACGATGATTGTGTTGAAGTAAAAGTGGAAAATGTTCTGTAAAAAATATTTCCATTTATTCGTAAAATTAAAGTTTTTCCTTTTCTTTTTCTACTTCGACAGAGATTAAATTTGCGACTTGATTTCTTTGTGAACTTCTTATAGAACAACTTTTTGATTGTCATGAACTTAAGAGTTCTTAATTATAATTGCGCTGAAAATTCCATTCAGTAAGGAAACGAATGATGAAAATCTGCATTGACCTAAATAGTTATTCAACAATAATGCGGAGATACTCGCACTATTTGTTGGTGCAAAAACTTTCAAGTGACCAGGAATTCTGGAGTGTAGATGTAGATGCTCGACCTTCGTAAACTTAAACGTGTTCAACTCATTAAGTATCGCTAAGATGAATCTATTAATTAAGAATAATTTATGTTGAGTAACACGAAAACAAGACCAAGCTTTATACTGCTTACGTAAGTACATATATTAGTTATTTCTTCGAAAATAGATTACGACATTGATTAGGAACGATTCACTTATGAAACGATTCACTTATCGAACGATTCATTTATCAAATGATTCACTTATCGAACAATTCACTTAACGAATGATTCACTCATCAAACGATTCACTTATCAAATGATTCACTTAACGAATGATTCACTTATCACACGATTCCCTTACAAACGATTCACTTATCGAGCGACTCACTTATTGAACGATTCATTTATCGAACGATTCACCTACTATTTCGTAAATCTTAAATTAAGAAATTGGAACTGAAATATTAAAATATTTTAAGTGTAACATCGTCGTCACTGTAAATGCAAATAGACTCGAGTAATTCTCGTGTTGCTTCAATTAAACTTCGATGGCTTCGTGTGAAAACTTAATTCAGAAAGCTTGACGTAAAGCAAACAGCAAAATACACGAGTTACACTTACGAGTTGTTTGTTTGTGTAAGTGACGAGATTACTTGGCATGTGTTAAGGACCAATTTTGTGTGAAAACATTCGTGATTCTGTTCACCTTTGAATTGATTTATTAGATAAATCTTTAAAATTTCAACAATCATGTTCTGAAGATTCTACATAAAGTACTTGCTTTCGAATAAATGGATCATATTTTAATGGAACATAAACAAAGAATAAACCTTAATTCTTTATAAACATTTTGATTTATTTTATTTATTTATTTTCTATATTTATTTATTATTGAGATATTTATTTGTTGTTCAGTGTGTACCACAAAAAACCATATGTTCTGGAATATTTATATTATTGCTAGTGATGGCAGATAGAAATCGTGAGTCTCTGCTTAACGGCCACAATTTATATCTACAGGCGGCTACAATATAAATTCGCAATAACAAAACAAATACATACAAACACTCACATGTACAATACAAGAAAACACTGTATGGATATGTTAAGACATCACGCTTCTCTTCATAATATTTTTACACATGCAACGAGCTTAAGTAGATGTCTGTCGATTAGGATTCGATGATTGCCACTTTCGAAGCGTTCATACAGTAATCCGCTAATAATAACAACAGCAGCAGCAACGCAATAACAACAACAACCAGGATCGACAATCAATGAACAAGTGAACTGTATATAAGCTGGATATGTTGAATATTTCCCCATCCACATTAAATACATTGGATAAATCAATAAAATCTCCATATTAAATATCATAATCATTCAATAAAGTGCTTCAATTATTAAACCCAACGAGATACGAGTACGAATGCTATCAATTTAATTGAACTTCGCCTTATTTAATTCTATTGATTTCGGAATTTAATTGACAATTTCATTAAAATTACGGTTAAATTGAGACTATCAAAGAAACTTTTATTTAATATACTATAATAAAACTTTAATAAAAACCTGTAAAATTGAATTTAATGATCTGGAGTCGAATTAAGTCCTCGGATTTATGTGGATTTTTAGTTATTATTTACATTAATGTGTTTATTATTTATATATATTTTATTTATGTTATTTATATTTAATGTGATAAAAATTGAGTTCGATAAAGCGTTTAGTTGAACTCAAAAATCAAAAAAAAATGCAAGAAGTTGAGGAGTCTCATAGAAATTTTGGAAGAAACTATAAATAAATAGAATATTATATGGTTTACTATGGTTTAAGCCAAGCTATAATAATAATTCAACTGCCGAAAAAGTAATCTACTCGTTCGGCATGCATGAGTGCAAGTTAAAGTTTTTAATTTCTTTGTCGACCGCAGCGAAAAAGGTAAATTATATATTTTTTGTGGAACTCAGAGACTTTCTGAACTTATCGACATACTACTTAAGTGTTTAGCTTGTTTCTGTCGACCTACCTTTTTACCTACTTGTTGCTGCTGCTGCTTAAGAAAATAGTGCAGCACAAGTTTTTCAAGTCGCTTTTCAAACTAATGTGCTCCGAGTATAAGTTTTTTGAAATCGCTGTAGCCAAGACACGCCTCACCCCCTTCGAATTGCGCCCTCCTTCCACCGGCGGCGGACCTGAACCAAGCGAACCGAAATGTGAGAAGCTGGTAGGTATTTTATTTGATTTTAAATATTTTATGCAGGCACGCGCTCGAGCTTTCTTTGGATTCTTCTTACCCCCCACCCTCCCTTTCAGACAAGAGTCGGTTGACACTGAAATCATCCCCTCCCCCTCTTTTCCATTTCTTTTTAACACAATTATTCTAATAACAAGTACTTTTAGGTCACAAGTAGTTGACTTGGAGGGAGATTTGGAGTTGGATGGCTGTGTTCACCCTCTTGGTAAAGGAAATAATTGAAAATACTTTGAGTTGGCGTTGCTTGTGAACAACGTGGTAAGGATCCATGCGCTCTAAGCCCGAAGGCAGCTTGGAACCTTGGAACCATGGTTTGTTCATCAATGCGGTGCTCTTCATCCGTGTAACGAACTGAACATGTGATTTCCAGTGCGTGTGAAGAATGCCAAGCAGAAACTGAAGCCTCAAAGAAGCAGTTCGGTTGGTTGATGCGAGCAAACGTAGCTAGCTATTTTTTTCAGGATATAAGTAAACACATCGAGTAGCTAAACACAGCCAAGTTTAAAGATTGTAGATTTAAATCCAAACTAAGTACGTAAAAATGGAATCAGGATAAGTAAACGCCTTTAAATAATGTTATTTTATTGTAGCCACGATAAATGAGATTTTGTACACAACCCATTTTATCCTTGTTCTCCCGAACAGCGCTGAATTGACAGTGTTCAGTTTAGCATTTGGAAGGTTGACTTATTCTCGTGAGTATCTAACATTTTATGAAGTGGCTTTATTAGCAAAAGTGGGTTAATAATTAATCTCAATGGTCGATTTGCATAAATTACCAGGCTGGTGACCTGACGGTTTCGCCTGGAATCGATCGATAGACTAAGTGTTTGTTTTGAGAACTGAGAGAACAGAATTTTATACAACTTGTGATTATCTGGTTAGTAATTATTTCCCGATACCTTTTTTATATTCTCTCCTGCCTTGACTGAGTTTCTTACTCTGAGTGCCGGTGTACGTTTTTTCAGAGGTGACAAGAAGAAGTACAGGAAGAGCAGGCTGAGTGCGACATGATTAATTAGGGTTGTATTACTAGATTATCATTAGCCCATTTCTTCGACCCTTTTTCCGGCTTGTCAGTGGCCTGAATTTTTCGACACAACATATGTACGTTTTTCGTTTTGAAAGATTCTTCGTTCGGTTAGAAAAACGAACATAATTATTAATGAAGTGAATGTCTACTTTTCAAGCTCAAGTGTCTAATTAAGTTAATTATCTATTAATTACGTAAATTAATTATCCGATTGATTCCGTTTAGTTTCTTCAGTTAGCAGGTGTTATTAACGACCAAGCACATGAATTGTATTCAATGCCAGAAAATGCTTTAAAAATTCGACTTTTCCTCATATAGCGTTAAAGTGAAACCCCTTAATTTATGTATAACTAAAGGATTTAGTACTTAGTTTTGTATATAAAATCTAAGGGACTGGAATGATTTTAATATTGATACTATTGACTTATTTTTAGTAGTTCTAGTTTTGTAAACAGCAAAAATTGAGGGGCAAAGTTTATTATTTCCATCTTAAATCTATTGAGTAATGATGTTTATTTTTGCTTTTAATATTCGCAATATTTTCTAGAAATTGAATTTGTGAGAGAAAAAATTGATTTAAAGTAGAAAGCGAGCTTATGCAAGGATCACTCTAAACTGCATACTAATGAAAATATACACACAGCCACTCACACAACTGAGATATTTAAACACTGCGTATCTTACCTCGGTTACCACTCGCTTACCTTTTATTTGGTGTATTCTTTTTCTCCCACTGGC
>OX451345.1:51178593-51411322 GCA_949629155.1 Myopa testacea | reverse complement strand
TATGTGTGTGTGTGTGCGTGTGTTTGTGTTTTTGTAGACGACGCTATTCACTAGACCGTAACTCATCAAGTTAAACTTTTTTTATTGGGTTTCGTTAATATGTCGATGTTGAATTGAGAATCGCTGCAACGCATTCGAGAGCCGATTTCTTGGCTACACCCTGTAAAAGTATACACGCTCCATGTGTGTGTATATTCTGTGCGTGTGTGTGTGCATGTATACGTGTGTGTTGGTACGTTTGTGATGCACTCTGGAGTGGCGGCAGCTGGTGCCGAGCGATAACGCAAGGATTCCCAAGGACGACGCTACGACTTTTGATAGATTTCAAGTTTGCTGCTGTGAAAATTCATTGCAATTAAAGCGGAAGGTGGAAGTGTCGAGGTGTTTCGGTCGCTCGTAGCCTCGACTGTTACATAAGCTGATTAGGCAACACCACCATAAGTCTCAAATCGAAAACTTCAATAGATTGAAAAACTTCGATAAATTAAGTTTGCAAACCGTTTTTATACGATATACGAGAACATATAAAAAATTAAATTCAAGTTGAAATTTAAAATTTTCAATAATTTAACGATTTGAAGGCATTGAAATCGAAAGGAACGTGAATGTGATAAAATGTAACTGTTATGAAACCACTCATGATGGGGTCATATGGGGTCAAATGTGGTCTTAAGTGGTGGGAATTAATTTTTAAATAACAAAACATTTTCATATAAATAACACTCTGGGGAGAAAAGCCTTCAAAGGATAACATTAACTCGATATGTTCAGTTATTTTGTTGTTGTGTGCAGTGTTACTACTACTAGTGTTGTTATTGTTGTTGTTGTTGTTGTACAATTTATTGTTATTTTTTGTATTTATAATTCAACACCTCGAGCAATTGAAGCTGATGAAATTTCAACATTTTTCCAGGCAACAAAAACAACAAAAGCCACAACCCTCCGGCCGACCTCAATGTGTGTGTGTGTGTGTGTGTGTGTATTCGTGTTCGTGTGTATGTTTGTGTGTGTAGAATGCGGGGCAAAATGAATGAAGCAACCTGTCAGGTAGCACAGATGGTAGCTCTGAGAAGAACAACAAAAACAACAACAAAAACAACAACACGCCAGTGTGTACTTTTGTCTTAATTTGGCGTTGAATGTCACACAATCGAATCACAAAAAATTTGAAGATGTTTGAACAAAAAGAAGTGGAAAATTAAGAAAAGCGAGAGGAAGGAGTTAAGGAAGGGTTAGGGGGTGGGGGGGGGGGGGAAAGAAGGGGACAAAGAAGAAGCTACAGCAGAGAATATTCATTCATTCATTCATTAAGTAGAGAATATTGACATTCGTTTCCATATTCATAAGATTCGCATATGCTTTTTTTTAATGATTCAATTGGAATCACCATCAATTCACTCAGTTGACTTCAAAACCGATTCAATCCATCCAGTCATCCATCAACTTATCATCTACTCATAAAGACGAATACATTCATTAACTCAACAACTAAAACGCTGAAGTTTTGCAGTTATAATTAAGTTTTTCGCAGTTATGCTGTTATTGCTGTTGTTTTTATTGGGTTTGTTCTCATTCGTCATCTTCTTCGCCTTCTTCTGCCTTCTCCTCGTCTTCTTCTTCTTCACCTTCTTGTATTCGCTTAAAATTTTCGCATTTCTTTTTACCAACTCATGTTCAGAGAACTTTCGGTAAGAAAAACAGATCCAAGATTAAAGTTTCGAACACAAAAGCTGCAGGACGACCATGTTTGTTCGTTGATCCTTCAGAAACGTTCGCTGCTACGGGGGGAAAAGGGGGAAGTAGCTGGGGAAAACACGCCACGAACATCGCCGTCATTTAAGCGAAACAACGTGAACTGAGTGCAGCTTGGAAACAAGTAAAAAACGATGCAAAACTTTGGTCGTCCTTTCGTCAGAAGGAAGAGGATCGTAGAGGCGAGTGAGGGGTTGGATTTACACTTTACGCATTTTAAAATCTTGAATTAAAACATAAAGATTGATAAACAAAAGTTAAATATCCTTGTGAATTTGAGACAAACAAAGAAAAGATAAAACTTTAGAAATTGTGTTTTACACATCTCAATATTGCAAAATAATTTGCAGTCCAATTAAAAGTTTAATTATGAAAAAATACGATGATGAGTTGAGTGCGTCGATGAAGGAAGCGCTGAGAAAACAAGCTGCAGGGAGCAGAAACAAACTCATTTAACAACTTAAGAAATTTCGAGAGAACAATCGGAATACAATCTATGAAGGAGTAACAATGGATGAAATGTTTTCATTGAATTTTATTATATAATATGTATTGCAATAGATTTACGAATTCCTTCCGCTGACGAAAATATTGTGGACTAATAAACGAGATCCTTCAAAACTCTACTCTTATACGTGTATGTCAAAATGAATATTGTTGAGATCGTATTTTTTTAATGATCAATTACTTTCTTTAAAGGTTATTTTCATTTTCCCTCGCTCTCTGTCTCTATCTCTCTCCTTCTATGCACTTTAAGTTTATATTTTTACTCCGTTACGCGCAGTGAAAAATTACGTGTAAATGTTGCAGCATCGTTTACAGAATGTTTCGCGCTTAATCGGAACACTCTTTGTCCCTTTTACTCCTACACTTCATTACGCATTACTTAACACGTTAACACGTTAACAAGTTAAACAACGAAATCACATTAAAGAAAACAACAACAATGTTCCACTTCGAAACAACAGTAAACATTTTGCAGTAAACTAACAAAGTCACTTTTTAACACTAACATTTTAGAGTAACATTCAGTGTATTCATACAATGTATAGATTCATGTATACACTCATTCTAAAGTGTGAAAGAATTCATTGTAAAAATGAATAGAAATACAATACAATTCGTGAAATCATAATAATAATTTTTCTCTTCAAAGTTTAGTGCAGTTTTTGTTCCTTTAAATTGCTTTTACGGCTTTTATTACTACAAAATTACACGTTCTTTTAAGATGTCTTTCTTGTAAATTGAATGAAAAGAAAGCAGAGGAAGTAAAGAGAAGCAGAGAACACGCAGCAATAGATTATATGAAAATATATCAAAGAAAAAAGTCCTGAAAGTCAGAAAATCATCAACGATTCTACTGAATTAAGAGTGATTGATTGATTTTTAACGCAAAATTCAGCCTTTTTTCTCACTCTTCAAATTCACTGTCGACGTTGTTGTATTTTGTACCGTTATAAGTTTTCGTCGTTTCCTGCTTTCGTTCTTTCCGGGTTTTTTTCACTTCTTTCTCGTCTTTTCTTCCCCCAACAAAGTTTTTTAGCATATTTTATACATGTTACATGTGGAAAATTAGGGAATTATTATTGTTGTTGTTGTTGTTATTATTTATGTTCATAAGTTTCTTAAATTATTGATATATTGAGACAATATTCTTATAATGTATTGATTTTGAAATTATGTATATCGGATCCATTTTTAAAGGAAACTGAAGCAGCAATTTGAAATAAATACATAAATAAATTATTTGAATAATTTATAACCTAATCTGTTATCTACATACACTCAATTACACACGCACACACATACATAGACACACACATATACACATATGACACTAACGTCCATAACATGTAGCGATGTGTACAGTAAACTCTTGATAATTGCTTCTGGTTCCGTTGAGCAAATATATTTTGTTGTAATTAATGCTGTAATCTGGTCGCCTATAAATAATGAAAAGCGAGACAACAACAACAACAACAACAACAGTGACAACAACAATGACATTAACAGAACGAGAAGAGCAGAACGACAACAGCAACAACAACAACAACAAAACAGTAGCTCGAAGTAGGATGTCGAAAATAATAGAAGGGTGGACATGAAGCATTGAATACAAACACAGATTAGCATGCACTCACATGTACACATGCACACACACACATGTGTGTCTGTGTGTGTGTATAAATTAGAGTGGGACACAAACAAAAAACTTTGCAATTACAACGGAATCTGTTCGCAAATAACAACGTTAATGCAGAGTTTTGTGTATTAGTGAGTGTGGATCTGTGTGTGTTTACGTGTGTGCATGTGTGTGTGTGTCTAAATTGACGAAAATTTTAAGTGTTCGGAAATAATTAATTTTTGCTCGCTGCCAACATAATAAAGCCAATCAAATCGGGGACAATCGGAATCCAATCGGAGCCCGCAATCGGTACGCAAATTCGTTGGTTCGAAATCGAATTTATTCATGCTTCAAATGAGACACGCATCGCAATTCATTCATTCGATTCATTCAACTGCATGATCTGCTAACTAAATTTAATCGATTTCACTAAATACACTTCGAAATGGAAACGGAAACATTTTGCAGTCACCACCGCAGTATTTTGATCCGATTTGTATCGATATATAATCTATATTTGTCCATATGACCTCTTATAATCTTTTAATAAGATTTTAATGTAGGTTTTTTAAATGTTTAATAACAACAACAACTACTGCACCAATACAACAAAAGTCCCTACAATATAATAACATAAAGAATACTAATAAGAAATACAACAACAACAACAACAACAACAACAATAAAAGTAATAATAAAGTTAATCGTAATAATAACAATAACAACAACAACAACGGTAATAATATTTTATTTGCAACCCTTTTAGTGGAATTTTTTAAATTTTCTACAAAAAATGGTGCCTTTTCTGTCCCTTTTTTATGTGCTCTCCGCTGTTTCTCACTCTCTCTCTCACACTCGTATGTGTGCGTATGTTTGTATATAGACATATACACGTATGTGTGTGGCATAAATGTGTATAATAAATTCGTTCTCTATTTAAATTTCATGCTAGGTCACGGATTTGGAACGTATTCTGTTTAAATTTGTTACACAGCAGCGTTGCCACTTTGTCACGTTTTATTTGTACATGCAAAAATTGTCACAAAGCTTCCAAAAAGAAAAAGAGACGGTATGTTAATTTTCTCAGAAAGTCATCAGTCGCAGATTCAACTAAAGAGCGAGAGAGAGAAAGAGAAAGCATAGAAACGAAGCAGGAGATTTTATTTTTTTATTATTTCGCACTGGATTTGCGACTTCTTGCGAAACCATGTCACTGAATTTTAAATAAGTACCTACAAATGACTTAATTTTATTTCATTTCTGCCTAATTCAAGGATTGACTGACTGACTGACTGATTTACTGCTGCTCTTCTCTCAAAAAAAAGACGAAAAATCATCTCGAAAAACCAGCTACAAAAATTATGGTGTTTGCCTTACAAATGATTTCTATTCTACGGTATGTTTAACGAAATAAATCACAATTAAATCGCTTCAGGAAAAACTAGATACAGAAATGAAAAAAGAATCCGAAAACAAAAAAAGAAATCGTAATTAATGACGGTTATCATCAATCAATCAGTAAAACAGACAGTCCAATAAAATTTAATATCAATGTGGAATCGTGGAAATAAGCTGATTATGTTGTTGTTGTTTTTCCGCATAAACAATGAGCGCATAAAATTATTAATAATTATTTTTTGCTCAAGCTTCAATTCGAAATGCAGGCGCTTTTATTTAAGCTTCTTTGTTTTGATGCATTTG
The DNA here is from genome assembly GCA_949629155.1 of Myopa testacea. Taxonomy (NCBI): domain Eukaryota; kingdom Metazoa; phylum Arthropoda; class Insecta; order Diptera; family Conopidae; genus Myopa; species Myopa testacea. The sequence goes on along the minus strand of OX451345.1, from coordinate 51,405,744 downwards.
AATAGCGTTGAACTCGAAAGAATCGAAATGTTGAACGTCGAATTCATCGTGCGCAATGTTGTTCAATATTCGATGATTCCATGTTTTTTGCTTTTATAGGTACTCAGTGTGTACTCAGTATGGAGAGTGTATTGAAAGTTGATCTGCGGAAAATCCGCTGAGTGCTTTCCACAAACTCATCGTGAAGGGAATCGAAAGAGGATTGTAATTTTTTTCTGTGTGGCGTCTGCCAGCCCGAAGCACATGAACATGAACATTTTGAACTGATATTTCCCGGAATTCTATGCAAGTTATTCAAAATTTGAGAGTTTGGAAAGCTTTTTCTATTTTCAATTGAATTTCGAATGAGTTTTTAAAATTTAAAGTTTCTTTAAAGACGTTTAATTGATCAGAAAAACTTAAAAGTTTTAACATTATTTAAAATTTAAATTATTTAAATACTGAAAACGTTTTCAGTAATTTAGAAAATGTTTGAAAATATTAAGATACTTGAATTTTCTTGTTTATGGCCAACGAGGATATTTTATAATATCCGCTCCTTCCTCATTCTCTACAAAAAATGAAAGGATATGGACTCATGTTTCAGCGATTCATGAATAGATAACGTTTCGAAGTCATGAATAGATATTAGAATAAAAACGAGATCTAGTCGAACAACAAATGCTTTTTTAGGTTATGCATGGGAGTCGCTTGTTGTTGTTGTTGTTATTTCGGTATTCAGAATACAGTCAATATTTCTTGTTTTCGTTCTGATTCTCATGCATGGATGTCAACTCAACCAGCGTTTTCTCGACATCAGCGTAAAAAAAAACGAATTCGCAAGCGTTTTTGTTATTATTTTTTATTCTGAATAAATCTTGTGGAAGGGAGGGAGGGAGGAGGAAAGGAAGGTTTGTCAAACTAAAATAAAACCAAAGAAGAGGAGAACTATTGCAAAATAACGAGAGCAACTCGATTGAGGACGACGTCTTGAATCGGGACGCTTTTTGTGTATTGTTTTTTCCCCACTTAAGATATTCTCGTACCAATCCAGATAATCACTGGCCCGCTTTTGACCACTTTAGATATCTTGTAGATTAGACCGAACCAGAGAAATCATAGAAGATGAGCGAGAAACCTCACGAACACGCAGACAATCTCAGACAAAACGTTGTCCTGTCTCCTGTCTACTTTCATTTAATTACATTCACATCCCGACGACGACTCCGAGCCTCCGCAGCGGGACCAACCTGGACTCACACGCACAACTCTTGGACCAACTCATAAATAATCTCATCTCTTGAACTCTGAACTCTTCAGACATGCTACGAGTAACGCATGAAATGACGCACACTTTTGCACAGCTTCAAACTGCGATGATTGAAGTTTCATGAGTCTCACGAGCCTCACGATGAATTTTAGGTGTAATTTTTTTTACATTCCCGACGTCAGGTTTGACGGGACTTCGGTGTGGTTTGAAGGAAAACGCAGCCATTCAGGCAACCAACCCACGTTGGGTTGTCCCACAATACTGTAAGATGATGATGATGATGGTGATGATTACGGGAGTCTACGCGTGCTGTGTTCGGTTTGTTTATCTTTTGAGTGTTGTTATTGTTGTTGTTGTTGCTGTTGTTGTTGTTGGAAGTTCATGCCTTGAGCAATGAGCTTTATTTACAATTACTAAATCATCAACAGGGAACGAAGGAAGGAAGGTGGCAGGAAGGGGTGGAGGGTGGGTGGTACAGTTGAAGGAATGGGGGGAGAGTGAAAGGGAGGGAAGAAGAAAGATATATCGATATGTAAACAGAGTGAGAGAGAGACAGAAGCCACCCGCTTAACTTGTTTTTGATGTTATAAATGGAAGCATATTAAAAACGTATATAAAATAAAGAAAGAACAAAAAAATGAACAAAAAGCAACAACAAAGGAAAGAAATAAGAGCTCAACAACAAGCTATGTTAAAACTACAACACGATTTATGTTTACAACTAAGAAAAAAACGGCAGCAGCAGCAGCAGCACGTGACACGCATTATTTTTGTGCTTATTTGCTCCGGTTTTCGAGTCACGAACCGCATAAACTCGGAGTTCAGACGTTGATGCTCAGCTTGATCATTCTATTGTCTTGCCTTGTTGTTGCTTTATTGTTGTTTTTTGTTGTTGCTGTTATTGTTGCTTTATTGTTGTTGTTTTGGTTGCTTTTATTGCCGATGAACCATCAACTACACCGGGTTTTATCAGTGTTTGGATCGGGCCAATCGGAGTCCATTATTTGCAGTGTTCAGCATGAGGCCGATGTTCCGGACTACCGGCTGTTGTTGTTGTGGGTGTGTATCTGTGTGGGTGTTGGTTTTCTATATTCAAATTTTCTTCCCATTCTTTGAGCCTGTTTTCATGCTTCTTTTCATATGTGGGTGTGTTTTTTTCTTTGTCTGTCTGCGTGTGTGTGTTTTTTCTTTACCTGTATGCGTGTGTGTGTTTTTTTTCTTTACCTGTATGCGTGTGTGTGTGTGACGGTGTGTGCTTGCGTGTCCGTTGTGCGTGTCTTCATGCGTTGTCGCTTAATTAGATCCTTAAAGATGAATAAATGGATCATAAAGTAGATTGCAATGATTTGCTAATCAAATTAAAATAAAACCAGTAAAGCACAAAAAAAGCGCTCTCCTAAAAATGTCTGAATTTTGTGCTTTAAATATTTTCTGTTCTTTCATGTCTCATAACTCGTATAAATGCAGAAAGAAAACTTTTTCCAGAAAATCGTTAATTTAAGCATTCCTGAGTATAATTCTGATGTTTTACCGTTAATTTAAGGTTATTTAATCAAATAAATTGAATTATTCTCATATTTTTACTTCAAATGTCAATTAAAATAATAAGCAAAATGATTTTATTCGATGTTTTCGCCCTCTTGTAGAAACGACCTGCCGGAGCGATCAGTTCAGGTGCCGGAATGGTAACTGTATATCGAGTCAGTGGCGCTGCGATCAGGAGAACGACTGCTCCGATGGTTCCGATGAGGATTCAGTCATGTGCAGTAAGTTTTACTGTATTTAAGTGCATATACAATACATATAAGATGCAGCTAATATATTCAATTGAATAATAGACGAAAGGGACAGATAATGAAATGATTAAAAAGATGCTTAAAAACATAATAAACATAATTTAAGAGAATATTTTAACTTTTAATGTGTTTTCACGAAATCAAAATTAAAAAAACGTTTCCTTTGCTGCTTGTGCAAAATGTCGCGCTTGCATTTTTTGTAGTGCATTTTTGTAGCGCATCGCAGTTCAGATGCCGCAACGGTGAGCAGTGCATCCCGCGCAGCTGGAAGTGCGACGGCAGCCCCGACTGCAGAGACAAATCCGATGAAGCCGACTGCAGTAAGCATTAAAAAAGAACAAAATCGCCCCCCACCCTCCCAAACAAAAAAGAAAAAAACAGTATCCTGAACGAGGAGGAGCCGCTTGGACGCGAAACGAAAATCCATTTGAAACCACTAACTAATCAACCGTCTAAGGAACTAACTAATACACACACATACACATACATACATACATATATACAAGCATATGTACATACATACATACAAATATACGTTCACATTCACAGATATTCTCATATTATTAACATTTATGTATGAAAACATAGCTTAAAGTTTCTTAATGAAAAATGCGAATGAAATACAATGAAATATGAAAGAGTATTAAAACTACTCTATGTCTCTTTCTCTCTCTCCCTCTCTCTATCTATCCTACTTTTTTGTGGAAAAATGAAGCTTCATTAAATATTTTAAGTTGTATTCATCAGACGCAAAGAAATTCTGTAATAATACTTTATTCATATTTTATTATAGTAAAAATGATTTTGTTCTATTTTAACTTCCTTTTTAATGATGTAGGGATGAAATTTTAGTATAGAATTTTAATTATTTGGCTCCGTAAATTCAAACTTTTCGAAATGATTTTCTTTGTGCCAAAAAAAGATTCATAAAATCTAGAAAAAGATGAGTACAACGAATAACATTGAAATGCTTTACATTGTGTTTCGTTGCTGTAGAGAAATCCTTAAAAGTTAAGCAGAAGAGCAGTTAAGAGAGTAGTTCAATCTATAAAACTGAAAAATAGACATTGAAAACAGAAGGTTCAAAAACAGAAGATTCCACTCATCGCCACCCTCCGCCCCCCCTCCCCACCCCCCCTCAACCTTAAGTGAAAGCGTAATAAGCAAAAAATAAGCAAGCAACCAAGCAAAATGAATGCCCGAAAAGGATCCCTCAACATAGCAACTCGAATGCGCTGCCGTCGATGGTGGATCTCCGGCCAACGTGTGTCCTGCAGCTGTTTTCTATCCTGTTGCTGCTGCGTGTCCTGTTTGTTTATCTCTCCTGTCAAATAATAAATACAAATTAGCAACGCTTGTGGCTGGAAATAAGAAAAAACGGACGGCCGACCCGGTCGAACACTCGTCGAACACGACAGCCTCGACGTTGCTTTAATGATGAGCCGCCATTTTGTTGACGTCACTGCTAATCGTTGGAGGCCGTTTAATTTATTATTTCAAATTAGTACCGCGTTGTGTTTTGTTGAAGCGCATTTGTTTTAACTGAGAACATTCTTTAAATAATGGTTTAAGAAGGTAATGAAAATAAGATAAAAGATAAGAAAATTAAGAAGAAAATATAAAGTAAATAAATGAAGCGGCAGCAGATGATGATGATGGGTAGATGCTGGGTGCCTTCTTTTTATGGTGATGATTTAAAGGTTGGCAATCGCTAAACGGAAGCAATGAAAAACATCAAAGAGAGGATGAATTTTAATTAATACGCTGGGAAATAATCTACCACAATATATCTGAGGCTAAATTAAACTCCACAGTACTCTCTCCCTCCCACTCGCACCCTGCCACACCCTTTCTCATCCTTTTTCTATCTCCCAATCGCTATCTTCTTAACTCTCTTTTAACCCTCTTTTAAATCTTAAACATTTGCTCAAGATTGGCGTGTGCTTGAATGAATTCCCATGATAATCCTTATAAGATAATATAATAAGAAGGTTTCAATACCTCCCCCTCGATTCTCTTCAACCACCCTTCCTTCTCGTCCCTCTCTCGAGACCTCACAGAGTTTGTTTCTATCGTTTCGCATCGTTTGTCGTTTGCAGGCCTCCTTGAGTCATGCGTCATGCGTCATGCGTTGCGTTGTGTTGCTTTATTGTGCTGTGTTGGCAGCAGCTGCTTGGTTAACTCAGTAGCTTCAACTTCGAAATGATGTCATTAGTTTTCGATTTCGATTTTTCAATATTATTTCTGTTTCTTTCCCAAGAAAACTGCTTTGTTTGAAGCCTCTAAAAGTACCCGTACCACCTGTAAAAGAAGCCGTATCGATGAGTAGCCATTGAAGTGTGTCTGTGAACAACTCTTATGTTGGTGTGAGTGAGTGAGTGGGTGAGAGTGCGTGTGTGTTGAAAGTACTTTCTTTAAAAATCTTTGTTTGTATTCATTTCGTTAAAACTTCCATTTAAAATGTTATAAAATAAAATATTTAATGTGCAAAAATGGCACAAATAAGAATTTATTGTGTTTGCTTTTATATTAAGATTTCAGATGCCATTTTTACTTTTTTTTCACTAAACTTCTTTTCTAAGCTTATAAATTGTCACAACATTAATAAATTCTCATTAAATTTAGTTTATCTGAAGATTTCGTAGACCGAAAAACAAACAGGTACAAAAATGCAAACACAACCACACACACACACACACACGTAGGCGTACAATCATAACCACAGGCAAACAAACACATACAACCACGAGTTCATAGAAACACACACACACACGCACACATACACACGTAGAAAAAACAAAAACAAAACGCCAGTTAATATGTTTAGCTTGATGGTAATCATGATGAAGCCCACAAATTTACATAACTTATCATTAGATTTGATCTCTACATGAGTCGGCTCTTATGTGAGTATGTGTGCGTATGTGTTGAGTATGTGTGCGTATGTGTTGAGTATGTATGCGTATGTGTGTCTCTGGCTGAGTATAACGGTGTTTCTGTGAGTGTATAAAAGTGCGTACAGATGTTTGTTTAAAGAAAGTCATTCATTTCGACGTTGTTGCTCCCTGCTTCTTTTTATGACTTCAATTTAACAGAATCCGGATCCAATCTTGCGTTCGTTAATGCAACCTTGTTAAGCTATAGTTTTGGGCAAGGCTTTCAGTATCTTTACGAGTTGTACAACGTGACGTATGAGTGATGAATGATTCGCGAATCCATTCGAAAGCGTTGCTGGTTCGTGAAAATAAAACTGAGAGCCAAATGAGCTGACGTTAAGCTTTGGCAATTGCTTCTAAAGACAATCCAAAGAAAGTCAAAAGACGGAAAAATGGTAAAACTTAAAATGATTACTTTTTCTATCGTCTTCATCATCGTCAACATCGTAAAAGCGCTACAGAAGCACTAAAATACTGTATGTGAGTATGTGTGTGTTTGCTTTTGATGTTGTTGTTGCTTTTAGCCAGAACAAATTTAATAAAAATTACAAGAAAATTTAGAACAAAAGGAAGCCAAGTAATTTTTAATGCATAAGAAATTTAAACGAACAACAAAGAATACATGAATAAAGCATTCGAAAAGAGTAAAAAACGTATAAAAACCTAATAAGTAAAGAAAGAAAAATCGACAGGTCACAGGGTAAAAAAGTTGCGAAAAAAGTCGGGAAAAAATTGAATCATCGATCATCAGTCCCTCGATTGAAGGGTTCCTCTGTATTGAAAGCTTCCGCAAGTGCGACGTTCTACGAAACAAGTTTTGTTTTCTCTCTCTCTCTCCCTCTCTCTCCCTCCCAACCTTTCTATCCTCAACCTCTCTCTTTCTTACTCTGAGCCTTCTTGAGAACAATCTTGTTACGTGAATCGTTGTCGATGTCAGGAAAATATTTAAAGGTTTTGTTTAAGAAATAATAAAAAAGAAGAAGAAAGGAGAGAGAGAGAGAGAGAGACAGAGAGAAAGAGACGGACAGACTTCCACAAATAATGACAGTCAAACGCAAGAAACGTTATCTTATTTTTAAGGCAACATGAAAAAGAATTGCGTTCATAAAAGAAAATTTAAAAAAATTGAGTGGAATTGAATTGAAAATTGAAGCTGCATTTTGAAGTGGAAGCTGACATTAAGTGGCAACACTGGCACTTGAAGTCAACAGCTTTTCCTCCTCTTCTTTTTTATATTTTCTTCTTTCGTAACATCTTTTGTTCCTCTTCTTTCAGTCATCCCAGTTGTTGTTGTTGTTGTTTCGCTCTTGTTCTGTGATTTGGCAACGGCATCAGTGAAACAACAGCAACAACAACAGCAGAGACAGTCTCTTATGTGAAATATTAAAATATAAAAATTAAATTTTTAAAGCATCCTTTCAGTCGAATAGCGGAGAACAAGAAGAACAATGTTCTGGTTGTAATAAATTGAAGAAAATTTGTGGAATATTTTTTTACAACTTTTTGCATTCTTTGTCTTCATTTAGCAAGCGATGGTTTTTTATTGCTCACTGGAGAGACGACCATAATAAAAACACTCACACACACACGCACACACACTCACACACACACACACATCTATGCACATGGCTATAAATATAAAAATATTTATGTTCTTTTTACACGCCGCGTTGTTTCAAAAGATTTCACTTCGTACTTTAAGCCACGCTGCACATGTTGTTGCTGTTTTACTGTTGCTGTTGTTGTTGTTGTTGTTGCTGATGCTTCTTCTTCTCCTTTAATGCTGCTCTCTGAGTCTGGCAAAGTAATTGAACCCATTTGAGAAAAGAAGCTCTAAAATAGTAACGAAAGAAAGGAAAAAGAAACCGAGAATACATTTTGACTTGACCTCTCTCATTGACCGAAACACTCACACAGACTCACTGTGTGAGTGTGTGTGTAGCTGTAAAAAAACCCTATAAAATTAAACTAAATCAAAAACGAAGACATGAAAAGCATGAAACATTTCTTTATTTTTCTTAATTCAAATTTTAAGAGTATTTAAGAGATTGTTTAAGAGTATCTCTCTCTCATTTCTCACTCGGTCACTCTCTCTCACTCTCTCTCTCTCTCTCTCTCTCTCTCTCTCTTCGTGTTCTCTTTCGCGAGAGATTATAGAGATCTAATAATAAACGTCAATTGAGAACTGAAATCAAAGTTAATCTCTCAGATGCAGAAAAAATGTCACGAAAAAAGCTAAAATCCTTCATTAAAAATTCTTTCTACTATTATATAGAATATCGGTTGCCAGTTTTCACCAATTAATTCGTTTTTGAAGTGCAATTCAACGAGTTAAAAGCGACAGAGCCACATCCACACACAAACACACAAACACAAAAACAATCACTCATAAATGCGGATATATACGAATACGAAGATAAACGTGGCTCAACTCTTCACCCTCCCCCCGCCCCCCCCCTCATCATCATCAACATCATAAGCAGCATGGCAATCATAAGCATCATCATGGAACCGTCACCAATTCAACTCATATGGATAAATAATTAAAAAAGTTTTCTAAGCACTTCACGCTGTACAACATCGACATTTGACACGATTAATTATTTTTGTAAACACATTTTTTCGATTTTCATTTCATTGGTATTGAATATTTTGAGATTGAAATGAATTCGAGTTGAAATCTGACATTTAAAGAGAGAGAAAATACTTCAGAGAGGAGTAAAATCGGTAGAGGGAAGTAAGAAAACAGGGCGGATAGGGTGTCAGGATGATCTCCGTGATTTCTGTTGCTTTAGAAGTGTACACAAATAAATTTATTTAAAGACGAATCAGATGAGAACGAAAACTTCAAACAATCATATGTCACAGTATTGAAATCGGAAAAGTTTTTAATTTCAATAATGAAGTTATTATTATTTGGTTCTTTCGGGTAATTCTGTCGTTCTTCTGTCGTTCTGATTTCTAAAGCAAATATTTGTTAAAATTCAGAACACTTGCTTGACTTTTCGAGTCTTTCTTTCATGCTTTCACATCGAGTCGAATTCGGTTTATAAAATGAATGAAGTCGAATGAAGTTTTTAATCTGAACATCAAACAAAATCTTCAATGAACTGAATAAAGAGCGACGTCCTTGAGAGCTCCTAAAGTGATGCTTTGAAGAATGTGCGACACGTCGTATGAGTGACATTAATTAACGTGCAGTTAACGAGTTGCCAACTTGGCAAGAGCGTGTTTTTATTTTAAAAGAGAGAAGGAGAGAGCGATAGAAAGGGCCATCGTAATGAGTACGTGTTCTGCGGATTTAATTAATAGAGAAAATTAGATTTAGAGTTAAATTTGAAAGCATACAGGTGGCAACGCCACGCAAGCGAAGTGGGCAGTCTCGAAAAAACTTGAAACGAAGCGGATGCTGCGGCGTGTTTATTTTCTTATTGCGATGTATCTTTTGTAATTAATTTCATTTTTCTCATTTACTTTATAATAAAATTGAATATCTTCGCTAAAAATTAGAAGTGTTGGTTTTGCGTCTTTTAACTCAGAAGTGGGATCGTAATCTGTGCGTATAAGTACGGTAGCTGTAGCTGTTGTTGGAAAAAAAAAAACTCAACGAAGCGTGGTGGAGAAATTCATGGTTAAGTGGAAAGTATAAACGAACATGAAGTAACAGAAAATAAACGAAAACGAGTCGTAAGCGTAACGCCAAAAATAAAGCGAACGAGTAATAACAAACGAATCTAACGAGCGGTACGATCAACAAAGAAAACAAAAAACGAACGAAATGAACACGGAGAAACAAAACGAAAAAACGAAACGAAATAAATAAAATAAAAAACGGAGTGAAAACGGAACATAACAAATGCCATTTTGTTGTTTGATATACTAATCGTAACGCTAATAATAGAAAAGAAAACAAAAAGTGATAAAAATGGTGAAGCTATCGACGCTTAACATGCAGCAGCTTAAAACATTGCTTCGTGATAAAAATTTATCGGAATCGGGCTCAAAAAGCGAATTAATTAAGAGGTTAATGGATGCGTTAGGGACAGATGAAGTGGATATGGCTGTCGGAACATCTATGCAAGACCAAATCGATGAACTTAAAGAAATGATGTCTGCAATTTTAGGTAGATTGACGTCAGCGCCAGTGAGGGTTGAAGAACCCCAGGCAATCGCGCGATCATCGGAGAGCGAAGTGTCGAATACGCAGACAGGACGTAGTAGATTTACAGTTAAAGAAATTTCTGAATCAATTCCTGTGTTCGATCCAACAAACGAAGTTTCGTTGTCAGCAGAACAGTTCGTTGAACGTGTAAATAGTGCAATTATTGCGTATGAGTGGGACGATAAGTGTACTCTCCTGGCGGTGTACAGTCGAATGGTCGGTGTAGCGCGAATATGGTTAGACGGTGTTCAAGGTCTATACTCCAGTTGGAGAGAATTTTCATCAGCGTTAATAGAAGAATTTGGTTCCACGTGGGATGAAGCTGACATAAACTTTAAAATGTGTAGTTCGACTCGAAAAATGGGAGAAAAAATCGTAGATTACTGTTTTAGAATGAGCGCGTTGGGCAAACGGTATAGAATAAGCGAACAAGCGGTAATAAAATATACTCGTGAAGGTCTCAAACACCGGGAATTGCAAACGGCGATAGCGGCTATAAAATTTAGCACAATGAAACATATGCGAGAAACTCTCGAAGAGTATCTAAGAAATTTGCCTCGCGGAATAGTTAATAACAATAATAATACCAATAAGACAGATGTGCAAAAAACGCCGGTAAAGTTAACAAACTCAAACGAAAACGCGATCACTTGCTATAACTGTATGGAAAAAGGACACATATCGAGTAATTGTCCGAAACCACAGCGGCGACGGCGGTGCAAAGATTGTCAAAAGGTTCACCCACGTGGGGAACCCGAAAACTGTGGAAAAAGCACGTCGGTAAAGAAGGTTGAGTGTGAGAAAAGAAATGATTTAATAGAAAAAACAGTGCGTATAATGTCAAAAACATTGGTTGCGTATATAGACACGGGCAGTGATTGCCATATGATTAGAAAGTCTGTAGCTGATGCATTGCCATGCGAGAAAACAAGGTGTACGGTGCGAATAAAAGGAATTTGCGGTGGTTCACGATTTACTAACGGACAAATTACAACCAAACTACAAATTGACGAGGTATTACTACAGGTAAGCCTGTATGTAGTCGATGACAATCTGCTCCCGGCTGATGTTTTGTTGGGGCACGAGCTGTTCATAATCGAGAACATATATGCAAACATCAAAGATGGTAAGATAAATTTTTATTCGTCTGAAAGTCCGATTGTAATGAACGCAAGAAGTCAACCCGTACAGCGCGTGATTGGTATAGAAGACATTAACTGCGACGTTACTGATGAAGAAACACTCATAAGCTTATTAACAATTTTAAATGACAACCGCGAAGTTTTCGCAGACGGATTAGATAAAATCGGGAAAACTGATTTAGTAGAAATGCGAATTGTAATGGAAAATTCCGAACCAATTACTCAACGGCCGTACAGGGTTCCTGAACCAAAAAAGGAACTGTTGAAAGGTATCATTGACGAACTTTTGGCTAACGATATTATTACTGAGTCCGAGTCCGCCTACTCTAGCCCCGTTATCTTAGTTAAGAAAAAGGACGGCAAAGAACGTTTATGCGTCGACTATAGACGACTGAATCAATGTCAAAAAAAAGAAGTATATCCGATGCCGAATATTGAAGAACGCTTACAAGACGCGGCGCAATACAATTATTTTACGACATTAGATTTAAATAGCGGATATTATCAAATACCAATTGAGCAAGAGAGTCGAAAATATACAGCGTTTGTTACCGTTGACGGCTTATATGAATTTAAACGAATGCCTTTTGGTTTAAAGAACGCGCCGGCAGTGTTTTTACGGCTAATGGCGAAACTAAAAGAACTTATGCGTCCAGGTGATATGTTGCATTATATGGACGACATACTGGTTGGCGGTCATACTATTCCGGAGATGCTGGAAAAGCTTAAAAGAATATTGGGAGTATTACGTGAATGCAATCTGACGCTTAACTTAACCAAATGTAGATTTTTGAAACGTGTAGTAGAATTTTTAGGTCATGAGCTTTCTCCTGGTGGCATCAATCCTGGTTCAATAAAAATTGCAGCAGTCAACGATTTTCCAACGCCAAAGAATCTGACGGAGGTACGACAATTTCTTGGTTTAACGAGCTATTTCCGAAAGTTTGTGCCTGGCTACGCCTTAATATCGGAACCACTACGGAAACTTTTACGAAAAGATCAAAAATTCGAATGGACGACTGCGCAAAATTCGGCTATGGAAAAACTCAAAACGGCTTTGACAACAAAACCACTTTTGACCTCTTACTGCGTAACTGCTGAACACGAAATACATAGCGATGCAAGTGCGATAGGTTTAGCTGGCGTCCTTATGCAGAGCAATGGTGACGAGTGGAAGCCAGTAGCGTACTTTAGTCGTTCGACGAGCCAAGACGAAAGTAAATACCACAGTTACGAGCTGGAAACCTTAGCTGTTGTTGAGTCCTTAGAGCGTTTTCGCTATTACATCTCGGGTAAAACGGTAAAAGTAGTTACTGATTGCAGCGCAATAAAAGCAACCATGAATAAGAAAGAGCTTATTCCAAGAATCGCCAGATGGTGGCTACGAGTCCAAGATTTTGATGTAGAAATAGAACATCGTTCTGGTCAACGCATGACGCACGTCGATGCATTAAGCAGAAATCCAAACGAAGTCGAACACGAGATTGAAACAGCTTCTTTACGAATCGATAAAGTAGAGCTTGAAGAGTCGGATTGGCTGTTTAGTATGCAGTTGCAAGATCCGAAAATTCGTCACATAGTAGAAGAGCTGCGCGTAGGTAAGAAAGGTGATAACCAATTTATTGAGGAACAAGGGCGACTATTTCGTAAAACTAATAACGGGAAGTTATGGGTAGTACCAAAAGCGCTACGATGGCGAATAGTTTACGACTGTCATGATAGAACAGGACACGTTAGCGTGGACAGAACCATGGAAAAGGTGAAGAAGATTTTTTGGTTCCCTCGTATGAGAAACTATGTAAAAGCGTACGTAAAATCGTGTGTAGAATGCGCTTATAATAAGACGCGAGCGGGTAAAAAGGAAGCGGAGTACCACTATGATGAGCCAGAGCCAATACCATTCAAAACTATACATTTAGATCATTTGGGTCCATTTCCAAAAAGTAGTCGACGTAATGAGCACGTACTGGTGCTCGTAGACGGTTTCACGAAATTCTCGATTGCACGAGCAGTTAAAAGCACGGCGACCAAACACGTGTTGTCAGTATTGGACGAAGTGAGCAGCTATGTAGGGATGCCGGAACGTATAGTCACTGACAGGGGAACTGCATTTACGTCCAAAGATTTTCAGCGATACTGTAAAGATAACGACATCAAGCATATTTTAAACGCTGTACGTACTCCGCGTGCAAATGCTCATGCAGAACGAACAAACCGAACACTACTCTCCATGTTACTTCCATCGACCACGAACGACCGCCGTTGGGATGAAAATTTAAGGAATATTCAATGGTCGTTAAACAGTTTCATTAACAAAACCACTGGTAAGTCGCCGCAAGAATTATTATTTAATTTTCAACCACGCGACATCCTGCAAAACAAGTTGATATTAGCGTTGCAAACTACGGAGGAACACAGTGAGAAGGACATGCACCAAATACGCGAAGATGCCGTTAAACGTATTAGCGAGGTACGATTCAAAGCCAAAAAACGGTTCGACAAGGCACACGCTAAACCTACGATGTACAGCGTAGGAGATTTGGTTTTGGCCGAACACGAACCTGCAAGCTCAGGGACTTCAAGAAAGTTAGAACCTCGTTATAAAGGTCCGTTCGAAATCACGAAAGTGCTGGGAAAAGATCGGTATGTAATTGAAGATTTGCCTGGTTCACATAGAAAGCAGCGGCATTATTCATCTGTGTATGCGTCAGACAAATTGAAAAGATTTTGTACCCTTCCATCCTGTGGGTCGGATGACAATGACGGTTCCAGTGACGACGAAGAGCCTGATACTGCAGCGACGCGAGGACGCATCGACATTTCAGGAAGGCCGAATTGAAAGCATACAGGTGGCAACGCCACGCAAGCGAAGTGGGCAGTCTCGAAAAAACTTGAAACGAAGCGGATGCTGCGGCGTGTTTATTTTCTTATTGCGATGTATCTTTTGTAATTAATTTCATTTTTCTCATTTACTTTATAATAAAATTGAATATCTTCGCTAAAAATTAGAAGTGTTGGTTTTGCGTCTTTTAAATTTAAGTTCGGCGGGTTCGATTTTTTTATACAGCATACAAACTTTCATTCTGGATCATTTTTTCCCCTTCAAATTTTAGGTTTCCATTGAAAGTTTACAACTAAATGACTTCATTTAATTGTATTCGAACTGAAGGATGAAGATTGATCATACTTCATCATCTCCGCCACGACACGCGTTATTCTTCTTATTTACGATTTTTTCTTGCTCATAAAAATGTACCTCAAAATGTAACTTCAACCGTTTTGTATCCTTTGCCTTCTTCTTCTTCTTTTGTGTATGCATTCCAGAAAGTAAAACATGTTCGCCCGATCAATACGCTTGCAAGTCCGGCGAAGGCGAGTGCATTCCGCTGGCTTGGATGTGCGATCAAAGCCACGACTGTTCCGATGGCTCCGATGAGACTTCCTGCAGTAAGCATCGCTTAGTGACGATTCCCCCCTCCTCACTTTCTTTATTTCCATTCTGCCCTGGCTTCTGTATTACGGCTTCTTTTTTATGGCACTCGTATTGTTTAGTTGCACTTTAGTATTTATTTATTATAGTTATCGTTGTTGTTGTTGGTAGGGATTTCGTTCCCGATGGCTGTTGATTTTGATTTTGATTTGTAGCGCTTTCGTAGATTATCGTAGTTCTGATAACAATAACAATATTATTAATAATAATAACAATAATTTGCACTGTTTTTAAGCTTTGATTTTCGTTTTAATGGAACAATTATTTGAATTGAACACTCAGCTTATCACCGAACAGTTCGAGCACTTAATCACGTAGTCACACATTCGATTCTCACTCAATTAATAAGTTATGCACTTGAGTGTCACTCAATCTCTTAATCACTCGTCCTCCCTCTACTCTAATATTATGTCACTTCATCACTCATCTGTGACACACCCTACACATTCACCAAATCACTCGTTTAATAACTCAATCACTCCCACACAATCACTGTTCCACTCACTCAGTCACTCAATCTCACGTTCACTCATACACTCACTCGCTCACTGAATCACTCACTCACTGAATCACTCACTCACTGAATCACTTACTCAACTAATAACTCAATCAGTTACTTCATTAATCAGTCACTGAATCATTAAATCACTAAATCAATCTTTAGCTGGTTCCATACACTTTATTTTTCATCCTTTTTGTAGTTATTAAAGAGATTTTAATCTCTTGTGGTTAATAGACCACCGAAAATGGGTCTAATTTTCGTTCACTATCATGTTAACCACTCTAAAAATATAATATGTGCTTCAAATTTTATTAATTTTCGCAGTTAATACATAATTACAACATTATAGAAGCTTTCTTATTATTTTACAAATTCTTGTATTAAATTCTTTATGCTAATCATTATAAATTAGTATTTATTTAAAGCATTTTAACCTGGGTTATTTTCATATAAGATTTCGTTATAGTATAAAGTAGTCATTAGTCTAAAGTAGCTCAGATATTTGATGGAAAATCAGTTAATTTAATAATTTATTTACAAGAATTGATATATTAAATGCAATTTGTATTTAAAAATGGATGCATGTATGTATATTCTATAAGGAATATCGAGTTAATCATTATATTGAACCAGTTATAAGTAGAGATTGATTATGTTGATTGATTATTTGTTGATTATTGATTGATATTGTGTGAGTATGCAATTAAAACTCGCTTCACGCTGCATGCTATAAACGCTTCATCACGCTCCATTCACGCTTTGCTTCTTCACTCCTCCTCCAAGCACTCCCCCCCCCCACCCCCGCTGTCGGGCACCACTGCCCCCTGTTAACAAACGCAAGCTAATTCAGATGTTGTTATCTCCCTCACCCCTCCCTGCCGTGTAGGTGAGACCTGCCGCACCGATGAGTTCACCTGCGGCAACGGCCGCTGCATACAGAAGCGGTGGCTCTGCGACACCGACGACGACTGCAGCGACGGCAGCGACGAGCGCGACTGTCCACACAAACTGTGCAATGCGCGCACCGACTTCACGTGCGCCAACGGAGCCTGCATCACCAAGAAGTGGGTCTGCGACGGAGATCCCGACTGTCCGGATGCTTCCGATGAATTGGTGAGTACCGCAGTGGAACCTGGACCACATTTCATTATTTTATTCATACTTTTTAGATATATAATAAAAGTATTTAAGATTTTGTAAGATTTCGACTTCAGTTGCTGCCTTTGCGGGGACTCACTTAAAAGTTGCGACCTTCTGCTGTTCTTCTTCTTCTGCTCCTTTTTTTATTAATTTATGTACGTTATCCTCATTGTCACTGCTTCATGGGCCTTGAAGAGCTTCTGTCACTCTGCCGCAGGGCGGTCAGCAGCTGCTGCACTTGACTGAAATTTAATTACAAGGAAGCGAGGCGTGCGGATTAAAGAAGCCGCTACCGCTGTCCCAGTTTTTGTTGTTGTGTTGTTTGGTTTCGCCACAACCGCAACCAGAACCAGAACCAGAACCGAACCGAACCGAACCCAGGCAGAATGCACGTCTATCGAATGCATTTCTTTATATTTTATTTTATGTCGTTTCATTTAATTTAATTTCATTTAATTTAGTTTTTGTAGGTTTTCCCTCAGATGCTTTCGGTTGCTTTTTTGTGAGCCTGGTTTCGATGGTAACCCTTTAAATTAAAATATTGTATTTTGCAGAATTTCAGCCGCTCCGACATTTTATACGAATTTTTGTTGTTGTTGCCCTAGCATTGTGACTCTCTGGCAGTCTCTGGTTGCAGTCGACTATTTCGTTGGTTGGCAACTCTAATGTTTTGTATTCTCTTAATTGAAACCATGCCACAAAAAAAGTTTCATCGAAAAATGTTGCTCTTTAGGAAAAAAAAGAAACAAGCAACAACAAAACTTTCACTAAATGTAACAAGAAATGTTTTGTTTTTGGTTTTTTTGTGTTTTCTGTCATGTTCCTTCCATCGTGTTGAAGTCAACACGAGTTGAGTTCCCAACCAGTGTTGCCACATTTTGCGGTGTAATTTAATTGTGCATGGAATGGATACAAAACTCCATAACTTGAATAGATGAAGAGATGTTGTTGTATGATGCTGGTTGTAATTGTTATCGTAGTATAGTTACTTTTGTTGTTGTTGTTGTTGTTGCTTTTTTGATGTTTCATTGCTTCGATTCGTTGCTAGAATTTCCACAATATTCAGTGACATCTTTTCGCGGATTTCGATTTTCATGAAGATAAAACGTAAAAGATATCACAAAAGAAGACAAAGACTCATACTTAAAAAATCTACTCGTTTTGGGAATAATGTTTAGTCAATTTTTTGATGCTGAAAAATTCTAAAACTATTCTGTTTAATTCCGGAAATGATTCTAAAAACAACAACCGCAAGTCATCGATTTTTGCGCTGGAAACCACTAAAATGGCAACAACAAAAATAACAGCAATAAAAACGATAACAACAACAACAAACATGATAACAACACTGCTCAAAGCATTCCAGTTGAACTTTAATTTATTGTCTAATTAATCTTAAACGCATTGTGTGCAAAAATCCTTGTGAATCCTGATGCGCTCTATTGTTGTGTCTATGTCTGCGTTTGTGTCTGTGTGTGTGTTCTGTGTGTGTGTTCATGTGAGCCAAGCACGCAAAATGCTTTATATGTGTGTTGCTTCGTGTTTCACTCTAGTTGTTTGTTAGTGTAGTTGTTGTTGGTTTAGAGTTTACGCCAAGCATAGCAATGAGTGCAGTTTATTTCGCTTCTGGCGGAACAGCAACAGTAACGTGCTTGAACTTTCGGCTGACTGCATGCATGCATGCATTCATGGGACCCCGGAATAAAACCGACAACAACAAAAGCAACAACAATGGGCTCACCACAGATACGGGCATCATCCCGAAGCGATCGCTTTAACATTTACAGCAATAAAAGTTGAGAGACAGTATGGACAACAACAATTTGAGTGTTTCTGCTTCCCCCAGTCAACGTTTGCCCAGCGATAAACCACACCCCTTCCCCTCCGCTCCCCGCCCCCTCCTTATTATCCTCTTCCTTTAATTTGTCTTTTTTGTCTGGCGCTTACGTGCATCATAAACAGCACCGAATTTCCATTGGATTTCGTTGAATTTTGGCTCTTTATTTATACTCTGATATTGGTTTTCGTTTGACTCCTCTTTTTTGAGTCCTTTTTAATCCTCTATGCTCTTTTCCGTTCTTTTTTGTGCTCGTTCGGTTCAGTTTAGAGCTCAGACATCTTCTCGAAGTGATGCTATGCAAGGCAAGGAAGCGCATCGTAGCAAAGACTGAGATTTAAAAAGACGCGTGTTCAAACATCCGACGTAGTTATTGAGGGGAGGGGGTGTTGGAGGCCAGTGTGCAGTAGGATGACAGAAATACACCGAAAATCCCTCTCCTAAAACAGGTCATTTAAGCAGAAACCAACTTTTGCCATAACCACAGCACTTAAGTTTGAAGTAAGAGAGGTTTGCTTCTTCCACACTCTGCTCTCTCTCTCTACACTCTTCTTTCCTTCTTTCCATCTCACGATGCTTACATGGTTTTATAATTTCCATCACGTCGTTCGTTATACAAGCAACTTTCGTACTGTAATCCATTCGACAAACGATTCAGAGGCGCTAAAATCGTTGTTGCTGTTGTTGTTGCTCTTTCTTAAAATATCGCCTAAAGCTATGCAATCGTTTTTGACTCGTTCGTTGCTTGTAGTGGTCGAGATCGTCGTCGTCGTTGTTCGTGTCTTTCGTTGTTGGGTGTTGCCGTTGTTGTTGCTGCAGCTGTTGTTTTCTTTACCTTTGTTTATGTTTCTCCTGCTGTTGTTGCAAACTGCAAACATGAAAAAATGTAGAATTTCTCTAATGAACGAAGAGATAAACATTTTTTTACTTTCATTGTTATTATTATTATTATACTATAGAATCCACTATAGTTTAATTTTAAACTCCTTCGTTTTCTTTCTCTCATTTGCAGTCCTGTCCAAATGCCACCAGAACGATTACTCCATGTCTGCGGCACGAGTTCCAGTGCAAGGACCGCATCACCTGCCTGCACAACAGCTGGCTGTGCGATGGCGAAAAAGACTGCCCGGACGGCGACGATGAGCTGCCGCGTAACTGCAAGAACATCAGCTGCCGCGCCGATCAGTTCCAGTGCAGCGATCGCAGCTGCATCCCCGGCCACTTGACGTGCAACGGCCAATTCGACTGCGTTGACAAAAGCGACGAACGCAACTGCGGTGAGTTTGCTAGCCAACTTAAAAAACATTTCTAATTTTGTTAAACTATTCTTTGTGCTTCCTTGCTGTCCATCCAGGCATCACCAAGCAAACAGTCTGCAACGCAACAACACAATTCGACTGCGGCGGCGGCCAGTGCATTTCGCTGGCGCAGGTCTGCGACAAGAGAAAAGACTGCCCGGGCGGCGAGGACGAGCCGGCCGGCAAGTGTTCGGTCAACGAGTGCGCCCGCAACAACGGCGGCTGTGAGCACCAGTGCATCGATCAACCCATCGAATATCGCTGCGAATGCAGGACGGGGTGAGTTGGGTGAAAGCCGCGTCAGGCAACAGAATGCAAGGCGATCAATATTTCAATCCTTCAATCGTTCAGTTTCCATGACAAGCACTTGACTTTTAATCACTGAAGTGTCAAGCCGAAATATCAAAACAGCCGCAACACTTCATGTTCGCTTTTGTTCTCTCTCTCTCCTCTCTCTCTCTCTCTCTCACACTCTCTCTTTGTGTCTCTCTTTCTTTGTTCCTTTCTTTAGCTACAAGTTGCTCGGCAACAAAACCTGCGTCGACATCAACGAGTGCGAGCAGCCCAGCGCTTGTTCGCAGCTGTGCATCAACCTGGTGGGCGGCTTCAAGTGCGAGTGTCAGGCTGGTTACATGCGAGACCCGCGCAACCACACCCACTGCAAGGCGACCGAAGGACACGCTTCGCTGCTGCTGGCCCGACGCCACGATATCCGCAAAATCTCCCTGGATCACATGGAAATCACATCGATTGTCAACAACACGAAGTCGGCGACGGCCCTCGATTTCGTCTTCCGCACAGGAATGATTTTCTGGAGTGACGTCACCACTCAAAGCATCTACAAGTGAGTCAAAATGCTGAAGATTATCGCGTGAATCAGTTGCCCTCCTTCCTTGTTGATTAATGGGGGGGGGGGGGGGGGGGGGGTGGGGGGTCGGAGGGAGGGCAATGAAGCAATCCTCTTCGAAGAGTAGACTGAAATCATTTTGGGTTAAAAATACTCAATTGAACCATAAAATAAATTAGTTGGTTGTCAAATCTGTTGGATTGCGTGGTTAATAACCGTATTTAATAAAATTTCTTCAATAACTTCACTTGATTTACTTTCGTTCAAGTTCGGTCAGTTTATTTATTTATTTATTTATTATTTATAATAATTTACTAAACACACAGTTTTTATTAAGCAAAATAACTCACCAAGCTTCCTTCCTTCTCGCTTCGTCCTTCAAACTTTGGTTTCACTGCATGCAGGGCACCCATTGATGAGGGCAACGACAAGACCGTCGTGCTCAAGGACCATACGGTTACCTCGGACGGTCTGGCCGTCGACTGGATCTACAATCACATCTACTTCACCGACACCCACAAATGCACCATCGAGCTGACCAACTTCGACGGCAACATGGGCAAAGTGCTCATCGAGGACGAACTCGACATCCCGCGGTCAATCGCACTGGACCCCATCGATGGGTGAGTTGGTGAAATTGCGGCCTCGACTTCGCCTTCGCCTTTCAGTTGTTTGAGTGTGCTTTGAGTCCCGTTCGATTTCTTATGTTGCTGTTGTTGTTGTTCGTTCTTTGCAGCTGGATGTACTGGTCCGACTGGGGGGCTTCACCCCGCATCGAGCGCGCTGGCATGGACGGCAGCCATCGCACCACCATCGTCAGCTACGACGTCAAGTGGCCGAATGGCATCACTCTGGACCTGGTGCGCAAACGCATCTACTGGGTGGACGGCAAGCTGAATGTCATCGCGTCGGCCAACTACGACGGGTCGCAGCGACGCCAGATACTCTACTCCTCCGAGTACCTGCGGCACCCGTTCTCGATAACCACATTCGAGGACACCATCTACTGGACCGATTGGGACAAGCAGACGGTATTCAAGGCGAATAAATTTAACGGAGAGGGTGTGGAACCCATTACGGCGGTACACATGGTGAGTGAGTGTGTGTGTGTGCGTGTGTGTATGCGTGTCGCCCGTGTGTATAAAATGCTTGGCGGTGGGTTGCTTGGTTCGAGTGGACCTCCGCATTCAGCCTCGAGTGGCGGCCTCTCGATCTGAGTGACAGAGCGTTCACACTGATTTTTTATTAATATTGTTGTTATTGTTATTGTTGTTGTTGTTGTTATTCTGTAGTCGATGTTTTCATAGCCAAGTTATTTGAGTCTGTCCAATTTATTGCCTGTTGGGAGAAGGAAAATAAATTAACTGCTTTTGTTGACGCTTTTCTGAAAAACGAGCCACTTTCGGTCACAAAAAAAAAAAAGTGGCGGAAAAAAACTTCACCAATTTTTCGCATTAAGTAAAAATAATTAAAGTTTTTTAAAAAACAGAAAAACAAACACAGTTTGAACACGAAGTTCTCATTAAATCCCGTGTAATTATGTTATTAATAACCAATATTGTTAAATTTCCACTCGCAATAATACTGTCAATTGTTTTATTGTCAATATTCTATTGCGTGTTTTTCGCATCAAAAGCTTCAAGAGTTCATCGACGTATTTTCATTCCTTACTCGACTTTCAGGCAGTATATTGAACAGTATTATTGTGGTCTTAATATTGCGCATTTTCCTTATTCTTTATCGCTTTCGAGATATTGAATTAATATTTTTTTTACGGTTCACTAGCATTGTTATTAAATTTTTCACCATTTCATTGACAGTGTACATGTACAAGTACGCGACTATAAAATCTCTTTGATATTCGAATATATTCACTATCCACATACATATTAATTATGGTGTCCGTTTTCTCTCTCTCTCTTTCGG
The DNA here is from genome assembly GCA_949629155.1 of Myopa testacea. NCBI lineage: Eukaryota > Metazoa > Arthropoda > Insecta > Diptera > Conopidae > Myopa > Myopa testacea. Next base: position 51,383,419 of record OX451345.1, on the reverse strand, counting down.
CATTAATACATGCACACAAGCGTACATACACACACACAGTACACACGTCTGTCTCTGTTCCACCCATTTTTATGTACAGCCACCCACATTTGTTGAAATTCTCTTTACGACCGGGCTCACAATTAGTCATCCGACGTGACAAATATTTCGCTGGAATAAAAAATTGCTCGTAAACTACGACTACAACAATAACAACAACAACAACAACTCCAGCTCGTTCCTGTTTTCGTTGTGTGAACATTTTTAAGAGGAATCCCAAAAGAATGATAAAAAACCAATTTGCTGCAGTAAAAAATGAAGAATGATGAAAAGTGAAGGAAGGAGCTGGTGTGAGGAAGAGAGGGTGGAGTAAATAATGGACAGCGACTTGTAAAAAGAATGTCAAATAAAAAATATTTACATGGTCGCTCGTACATCACCAAAAATACTGTACGGACCACACTGCGAATAATAATGCCAAGAATTTTCACAAAAGTTTGTTTTGCGTGATGGTAAATGAATAAAGCATAGTTTTTAGCTCCATTCTGTTCACTTCTCAACAGTGAGAACCAGAAACCACTCCCTGAAACCTCTCTATTGTTAGTTGCAGTATTTTATTATTGATTTAGTCAAAAGGAGATTCCAATTTTACACACACACACTTGATAAGTTTTTCGGGTTAACAGTTTTTGCGAAACATAATCTAAGATATGTTTATGGCTCACTCATTCATAAATTTGTCGTAATTCTCGATTTTCTAAAATTTTTTTAATTATACGAGGGTAAACACATCAACAAATTGGGTGTGATTTGTGACTGTAAACAGTACGACCCAAATTTATGACCCTTCTGCCGCCGTCTAAAATTTAGTAGCCCAAATATAAGTACAGTGGCGCAAATGTAATAAAACGGAACGGAATGAAATGGAATTAAAGTGGAACCAATGTGTTGGTGGAACTTTATTTTGGTGCAGATTGAAACACATCACTTTTAGTAGCAGACAAGTTGGCTCAATAAATGTGGGACCTTTTCGACCTTTTGACCTCTGGCTTATAAGTATGTGTGTATGTATGGATGTGTGTACATATATGCATGTGTATTTATGTGTGCATGTCGCTTCGTGTTCGTTTTCATCCTCAATTAAATACCATTTAAAATGTGCATTTCTCTCTCTTCTTTTCTGTTTTCTTTTCTCCCTCGGCGAAAAATGGCTGCTGATGTCACTCTAATAACAACAACAACAACAACAACAATGACATGTTGTTACATCGGTGCTTGTTACCAACCATAAAATATTGTTACTTCAGCTGCAACATCCGATGGTCATTCATGTGTATCATCCGTACCGTCAGCCCGACGGCATCAATCACTGTCAGGCCGTCAACGGTCACTGTTCGCATCTCTGTCTGCCCGCGCCCCGCATCAACGAGCTGAGTCCGCGCATCTCGTGCGCCTGCCCGACGGGCCTCAAGCTGATGGAGGACAGCCTGATGTGTGTCGAAGATCGTAAGTATTATACTCGTATATAGCATGTAGCACGAGTGTGTATGTCATCCTTCGTCCTCCATCTCTAGAAAAGGAGGTTTCCTCTTCTTCTCTATGTTTCGGTAGAATACTTTTGAAAACCACCAAATTAATTATTTATTTAATTTTATTATTATTTTTTATTATTTTAATTGCTTTCTTTAGTTTTATTCTGTTTTTTCATTTTATTTTTATTTTGTCTTTTCATTATTTATTTATTTTTAAGTTTTTCTTCACTTCGCCTCCTCTTCATTATTCTTTTGCTCCGTTTTATTTCCTTCTGTTGTGTTAATTTTTTGGTTTTGTTGTTATTTTACGCCTTCCTTCTCATTTTTAAACACCTTTACTTGTTTTTATTTGTTTTTACTCTTTGTTTTCTATTCTCAGTTTTGTTTTCGTAATAATTCTCAATTTTAATTTTAAAACAACAACGTTTTTCTATGTTTTTCTATGCGCCCGTGTTTGTGGGTTTTCGTGTGAATTTGTTGTATATAGTCAACAAAAAACCTGCGCCCACAGCCACGCCCCCCAAGCCGAAGCCATCGAGTACAAGACAACCAGCCTCATACTCGAGTCCTTCGACTAGACGACCTGCACTGAGCTCGACGGAAGAGCGGGGAAACGGTATGAGTTCGTTGCTTATAATTCGACTCCTTCTTGTCTTTGTTGTTGTTGTGTCTGTCCTTTCGTATGAGCACTAATTCTCATCTCCGTGTTTGATGTTTTCCGATGTTTTCCGAGTGTTGGTAATGGTAATGGTGATGGTCTTGAGACAGGTTTAATCCATCCTAGAAGATAGAAGAATCTTAAGGATGAATTACGACCTCCCTCCTTGAAAAATCTGGTGCTGGATTTATATTTTATAGTTTTAATCATCTTTTCATTGATATTTCGGTATTTTTATTAAATCTCTTTCTTATTTACATTCGTATATCATCGTCTAAGTTCACTCTGTTCACATTTTTCTATTCATAGGCTGTACATACTAACATACTGTTATAAAATAAACTAAATATATGTATCTAATGTACGAGTCTGTGTAGCTATCCAAAATAATATCCAAAACTTGTGATAGTTCAAAGATCTGCCAACAGATGCTATAACATTCTACACGTGGACCGTTAACAGATGCTCTCACAGGCGAAAGATCCGTTAACAGTTTGTTTATCAGACTGCAAACCTGTTAACAGACGGTTATTAAATTGAAGAGTATCTTAACAGACATGGAGTCTGTTAGTATCTTAACAGACATCCTTCAACAGTTACATGGTCACATATTATAATATAGTTAACATGATCTTAACTATCTCATTCTCTGAATAAATTCAAATAACATTTGACATTATGAATTTCTTTAGGTTAAAGTTTTTAGGTTGAGAAACTTGAGAGAAGGAGAAAAAACAACAAACTACAGAAGAGAACAGAATGTTTCACTAACAACAAATAACATGACACGGCACGGTTACGAGTTGTTGTAACATGTGACATTTCGACATGATTTATAAACGTCATAAATTTATCCTGCCTCGTATTCACGCACTTGCACGCGAACGCACTCGAGCGAAGATGCTCGATCACGTGCACGGCGCCGAGCGAACTGACACATAATTAAGTCGGGTCGTCCGCGTGGCCTCATAAATATGATGGTTCAAAAAGCGGGCGACACAAATGCGACAAGTGATGGCTCTCCAAATGACAGCTGTTCTTCTCCCCGGCTGCTCTTGGCTCAGAGTTCAAGAAATCTCGCGAGGACATGAATAATAGCATGATTCAAATGAAATCAGTTCGTTGTTTCCGATGTATGTGTGTGTGTGTGTGTATGCGTGTGTACCATACGTTTATGTGAGTGAACAAGAGTTCTGGAAAGTATTTGAATATGTAGAAAAGCATTCAATTCAAAAGCTTTGTTTCTCCTCGCAAAAAACGATGTGATACACAACAAAGCATTCCATTCGAATGAATGATGAAAGAATGAAAGGATTCTGCACTGCATGAGCACATGAGTGACATGCATTGTGTATGACATACATTTGTACATACATTCAATAATCAACATTAAAAAATATTCATTTGCATTTAATCAAAAAACAAGAAAGGATTTAAAAAATGCATTAAAAATCAGAAACTCTGAACTTCTTTTACTATGAATGCTGTTAAAGTTCTCTTCTTCTCTTTTCGCTTCTTTCCTTCTTCTCTTGCTTCTTGTTTTGCTACCATAGAATCCTTGAATTTACCTCAACTCATTCAAGTAACTCAACACTAATTGAATGGCCTCATTTAGACCCTCATAGATTGACCTGAATTCAATGGACGTCTAAATTTAAATACTCAAAGTGGTTAAAACCTTTTATTTACTTGAATTCCTTTTAATGCATTTCTATCGTATTTATATACTCGTACTTACATATTTGAAGGTCACGTGTGACTTTCCAAAGCATTCTCTGCCTTAAATAGTTGTTGAGTTAATAAACTCTACTCGGCTGTAACAATGTTTGACCTTCAATGTTCACAACAACAATTTATAGTGGCCGAAAATGATTCTGAGGCTTCTAAATTTTGCTAGTTTGCGGCACTCATTAAATGGAGCGTGGGCAGTACTTAAGGGCCACTCAATCCATGTACTTCAGTCTCGACCATGATTACAAACAAATTTCGGGCCTCTCGAGTGGATCGTAAAACAGTTGAACGAAAAAGTAGTCCAGTGCAAAGCGTGGACGGACGGAAGAACAGCTGGATAGACGGTCAGATGGACTGACAGGCTGTCCGATGGTTGTTTTGCTGAAAATAGTTTACAAAATTAGGTTTCCAGTTTAGTGCAGAATCCGGTGTAATCTGTTTAGTGCATTACTACACAAAATTTAAAGCTCTGTTGAAACAAAAACTACTTCAGTTACTCAACAAAAACAGCAACAACACATGCATTTGTACAACAACAAAACTGCTAACAACCTCATACTTAACGGTTCCCAACAACAGACCAGCAACTGGCCAAAAACAAAATTTTATGGTAACAAAATAACAACACCAACACCAAAAATTCTTGAGTATTTCGGGCTGAAGGATGCTCACCATCACTCCTAAAACGATGCTATGTTTTTAATTTTTCTCTTTTTATTCGTTGATTAGCAGCAGAATGAAGCAGGAGAGCGGAAGTAGAAAATGCTAAGCAACGACTTTTGCGATAATTAACACTCCGCTCAACTCTACTCGACGAAATTCGGATCAACTTTCGTTAACGAAGGCGATTTTTCTAACTTTTAGTAAAAAATTTTAAGAAAAACAACAACAACAAAAAATGGCTACTCTTTTAAGGCACTTAAGAATGCTAATATTTCATTATTTTTCTTTAATTCTAAGTTTTTTCTTCCTCTCGTACTTTAATGAAATAATTTAATGAAATAACTCGAAAAATCAAGTTGCTATTCATAATGAAATCCTGAAATTATGCTCATTATTTATATTTTCCGCACTTCCTGAAGTGGCGCGGCCTTTTTTCCTCAAAACCCTCACAAATGCCAGCAATTAATTTTAGTTTTTATACGTTTTTATCACGGTGTCTATTTTTGACACAACGTTTGGTTCTCTTCTCCGCCAGAAATCCTAGGATAGGACAGACTCCGGACCACTTCCCCGCCTAGCTTCTGCTTCATCTTCGTGTTGTAGTTTTTTTTCGGTTTTCTTCTCTTTTTCCACTACTTTTTCTTTTCCCTGCTTCTCATGTTTCTTGACGGATTCTTTTGTTTGCGGGATATTCTTTCTACATCGTTTTATCTTAACTGTCACATCTATGGCATAATCTTGATCTTCTTCTTCTCCATCGTCTTCTTCTTGTCTCCTTTCTACTTCTGCATTTTGCGTGGGACAGACTTACATACATACTTAAGTCTCTCTTGCGTATCGTGTTGAAACTTTGTAATGTGATGAAATTTATGCACGTTTTGTTCGCTTTTACACGCCAGCTCTAAATCATAATTTTGAGCTCTTACTTAGCTGCAACAGGAGCTTGTTTTCACCTCCTCCTCCTCCTCCACCTCTTCCCCTCCTTTTGCTCAACTCTTTCTTCCATACACTCAACGAAATCATCGCGTTGTGATTGCATGCAGATTAGAGCTTTGCTACTCGTCCCTCTGGCATTTTTAACCGAAAGCGCGCTATTTTAATTCTGACGAATGCCTTATAAAAAACTGTAAAAGTATATAAAAAGGAGCTCGGATTGTGTGGTACTTTACCGTTACTTGTACATACCACGTCCTTCGGAAGGCGGGGAGAGAGTGTAGTCATCCTTCATTTGGTATCCTTAAACATCTTCGCTACTTTTTGAGTATTAAATTCGAACGTTTTTAAACTCCTTATCTTCTATCGAATGTATTATTGTTGATTCAGACGTACATTTTTTTTTGTAATAAATACAACATAATAATTACAATATAATAATTAAACTGAAATATTGTGATGTTATTAATACAAAAATTGTTCATTCTACTTTAATTTTAATTTCAATATATTTTACCACATTTAAAAAGAAATCCAAATAAATTAATGATTATTTAAAACAACACACCATTTGTAATAGTAACCGAACAATGACACATCGAAAACAGATTGTTTGCTAAACAAATACAAAGTGAAAACTCAGTTTCACACGCGTGTTGAAAACCTGTTGGAGCTTCGAATAAATTGAGCTCATTTCGAACTTCATGGAAATCGTAAATTCGGACACGATGCACACGAATAACGGGTTAGGTGGCAGCGTCAGTGTCGGCGTCGGTGTCGGCTTCCATGAGTGACCGAACATATTGAACTTTTGTTTGTAAAAGTGCTTTTCTTTGCCCAATGTCGCACTTGTCGTCATGATGCGTGCATCACTCAAGCTTATTGGTTAATTTGTGGCATGTGACACGCATCGGGATGACAAGTGTGACATCGACCAAAATCCAATCTATCCAACCCAGTGGCTGTTGCAGAGAATCAACCATCAACCACACTTTTTTTGTTCAAACGCTTTTTTCCGGTTTGATGCTTGCTATTGTTGTTGCTTCTCTCTCAACTCTTCGCCCTTTTTGATGCGGTTTTCTTGCTGTTTTGCTTTCTCTTTTTTTTTGTGAGCTGTTGTCTACAGCTTTTTTCACACTTTTTCACCAAAGACGACACACGGTTGATTGCAATTTGTTGTTGTTGCTGTTGTGGTTTGAAGCCATAATGTTTATTAAAAAACAAAACAACAACAATTCAATTAAATATAAATTGGAATTTTTTTTTTTAATATAGAAATGTTTGTAATCTGTATTTTTTATTCCGAGTTACTGTTGTGTTAATAGTTTTGTGTAAACCCAGAGAGCAAAAACGAAGAAGAAGAGAAAAAAGAACAGTTTCTCGACAATGAAACAGCAAATACAAGGATACAAGGATAGTGTTTAGTTTTTGGATTAGTGTTTATAAAAACTTAAATAATAAAGAGGAATTATTATATACCATGAACATGAGAACTGTCACTGACATCACATGACACACATGTCGTTTGCTTCTGGCACAAAACTAACAAAAGTTTTAATTGCTTTGGTAACGTTATTTGGTTCGCACACACACACACACACACACACACACACACACACACACATACACACTCACATTTACGTATACGCTCATAAGTAATAACGTGTAAACAGCACAGCAATAACTTTTAAATGGTCGATGTCATACTAAGCCTCTTGAGGCAGCCTCGCAAAACGCTCCTAAAGTTGCTCTGTGTCACAGTACAACAATCTTTCCACTTTTTGCAATCAACCAATCAGAACGAGTGAGTCCGACTTCAAGAGGCTTAGTGTGACATCGGCCAATAACTTACAAATAATTCACAAGTAACTCACAAGTAACTCACAAATAACTCAGAAATAACCTACAAATAGTCCGTAGATGGCACTAAATAACATACATACTCACAAATAATACATATTATGACTATAAACTAACTAGAAAAATAAAAAAGGGACTCATCAGGAAACCATTCATTAAACAAAAGCTCATAGAACGCTAAATATACATAAATATAGGATATATGAAAGCACATGAGTATGTACTCACACACACTTGTACACAATATATAAGTGTATCCTCTTATTTACCTTATCGGCACATCTACTTGTCTCTTTTATTGCTATTGGATGTATCTTTAAATAGTTTTGTTGTTGGTTTTCTATTTCGCTAACCTTAAATGCACTTATTTACGAGTAAACTGTTATTTATAACTTCTGTTTATTATTTTTATATATAACTGTAATCTTTATTCAATCAACTTTTTTTATTGAATTATAATTTGTTCTATCACGACTTCGTTTATTAGTTGTATGTACAATTAATCGGTGATGGTGTAGACTAGATTTGATTTGATTGTTCCAAGAATTTAAACAAAAAATATGCCAGAATAAATATTAATAAAGTGTTCCTGTTTCCTTTCTTCCACTCTCTCTGTCTCCTTCTCTCACACGCTTATCCTGTGTAGTTGACAAACATCCGACCCGGAATACAACGCACACCGATGGCACCATCGTCAAGACGCAGCAACCGGACTCAGGCTACATTGCGTTGGTGGTGATCGCAGGGTTGGTTGGCTCATCCCTGGTAATGGGCGTGGTAAGTGGAAAGCACAATCAACTAAACATCAAACAAATAAAGATGCTATTATAAAATATACATGCATGTACATAGATTGCCTCTACTTTTGTTCTTATTTTTCTTTTCTTCTTCTTCTTTTTCTTCTCCTGTCCTTTTGCTCTATTAGCTGCTTTATGTTAGCTACCGTCACTGCAGCCGAAGAGCCGTCAACTCGATCAACTTCGAGAACCCCGTCTATCGGAAAACCACCGAGGATCACATCTGCTTGGAGAAGAATCTGCCGGCGCGAATGTACCCGAGTACGGTGGACGAAGAGGTAAGCGTGCACCGCATCAGTAGTGATTTCAGTTATGTCAAGTTTTGAGCTCTTCAATCGAATCACTGCGAATCGAGTCAAAGAGAAACATCAAATAATTAATAGAAATTGTATATCAAGAAAATTTGAGAAAAAAACCATATAAGCATAGTTATATGGGTATATATAATTACATATATACAAGTATTTATTATGATTAAGTAGAGTGATTTTAGTAGTGTTTAAAAGTAAGTAGTATTAATTAAGGTTAACGTAGAACGCAGTTTAAAAATAGTACTTTTTTTGAAATGTCCTTTTTATGGTTCCTTTATTTTTGTATTTCTTATTTTTTTCTTTTTGTAAATATGTACTAATTGCACAAACACACGAACAAAAAAAAAATACACAGACATTTTGTTTGGTTATCTTTTCTTTTCTTCTTTTGAACCCTTTCGCCATTCCGATTGTTTGAAGAACGTTGGTTTTCATCTCGTTATTCTTGTTGTTGTTCTTTATTTCTAGCTGCATTTTTCACAACGACGACTTTTCGCTCGGTATTAAAAATGTTTGTGGCAAAAAAGAGAAACAATTTTCGAAAAATCACCAATTATTAATTAACATACATATAATTAATGATTTCGCATCTGACAAACTGTTAAAAAAATGTGCATTTCTAAATCTAAGAACAGAAAAAATAAAATGAAATTTATTTTTCATTATTATTTAAATTATTCTTCGAAATGCATGCTATGTTTATGAAAAAGAAACAGCAAAACAATTAGAATTAGAATTAAGAAAAAAATACATAATAATAAAAAAACAAGAAATTAAGAATCTAAGAAATTTTTAAACGTTTACATTAAAGATTGCAACTTTAATAAATTTATTGAAACTTTAATATTTGGAAACATAATATATTAAGATTTAAAAGTATACTTAATTAAATTAGGAAAAAAATCACCAAATATTAACACATTCAAAAATACGAAGAAACAAAAAAAAAAAAACCAGCAAAAATATCGAATTTCTTCAAATTGGCGATAAAAATTAATTGTACTGTAAATAAATCAAGTACATTTTATGAAACATATTCTATACACTAAAAGTATGTATTTATTGATATTTTTAGATATTATAATTAAGTACATTTTAAGGAAAGTCAACTAAACTTAGATTTATGCGAGTTGAAAATTGAGCCAAATTTAAACACGTGTTAATTTTGAGTACGAGTTTAATAGTTTATTGATTTTATTTACTATATTATTATTAATCGAATTATTATTTCATTTGCTTTCTTCTACTTGATTGTCCTTTAATTTTCATACATTCAAAGATTTTATATAAATAAGTGTTTATTTTTTAGGCTTATTTTAATTGCGATCTCTTTTAATTTAATTTATCGCTTTCCATTGCGATTGATGCCATTCCATTTTTATTATTTTATTTAAGTATTTATTTAGTTTTTGCCTTTTGTCCTAAAGACGCTTTTGTATTTTGATATCTCGCAGCAACACAAACACGCACACCCACACGAAACACGCCCCTTTCGCATTGAAACTATTCTATGCATAATATACATAATGTAATTAAAATAATCGTAGATGGAAACATTTTAAACATTCGTCAAAAACCATGAAAAATTAAGAATCTTTTTTTATGTAGTTTTTTTTTTGCTTTAAATATTCTTGGCATTTCTTCTTGTCCTCTTCTATTCCATTCTATTCTATGCTAATTCGCAATTTATATGGCTCTCATCTTCTTCTTGTTCTTCTTCTTTGCGCTTGGTCACTCGTTCGAGCTTAAAATGCGAGTAACGCGAGAAAAAGAAAAGAAAAGAAAGGAAAACAAAAGAAAAATAAAAGAAAACGCGAGCTCAAACAAAAAAACACTCGCTGCAGCAGAGCCCTGCCGTCAGTTTAAAGCACACAACCATCTGCAACAGGTGGCAACACTGGTAAGTAGAATTCAATGAGAAAATCTTGCGTTCGTCTCTTTGATTTGTTTGCAGCCGTTGATTTGTTGTTTTCTCTTTCATTCATATTGAAAATAATTGAATTTCAATTTTTGTTTATTTTCATATAAATTATAGTGTTTTTGATTGGTTTTTAGAGAGTTTTTTTCACAAAAAAGTTAAATTATTTGGTACAGAAAAATATAATCACTAATACAAACGCTTCCACGCTTTTACATAAACACATACGCACACACACACACATTGCTACGTAAACACAGCCACTTACACAATTACGCCAAAAATTAATCAATTTAAGGAGCCATTTTTTTAAAGCCTCTTTTTTTAAAGAAGCTTCGCTTTTCTTCAATGAATTTAATTTAAGATCAATTTTAATGCGAGTTAAAATATGAAAAGAACTACTAATTTAATTTTAGTTGTTATTCAATATTATTTACATTAATTTTTACTTAGATTTTAATATAAATTAAGTTTTATTTACGAATAGATTTCTGTTCAAGTTTTACTTCAATATTGTGTCTGTTTTTTTTGCTTTTTGTTTGTTAATCTGTGTGTTTAACCATTTAAGTTATTTAATTCAGTATTTAGTTATAAATCCTTATAGTTTCGAAATTATAACAATCATTTTAAGTTACGAGTATTAAATTTTAAAGCTTTTTTCTCAAAATTCTTTAATTTCAATTTTTCAGTTGATTTTCATTTCCAATTAATAATGAACAATAAAACTATCATCAAATATTCTCTTTTCTCATCTTTCTATCTCGCTCTCACTCTTTTATTATCTCCTTCTCTGTCTTATTTATGATTTCAGATGAAGCAACCTCTGAGAGAGAATGGAACGGAGTGTGTTTAGAACAACGGTTGGGAGAAAACAAGACAAACATGTATAAAAAATAATAATCTAGGCCACGTCTCACCAAAGGACAATTTTGTAAAACAAGGAAAAGAAGAAGAAGAACAAGAAGAGAATTAGGAGAAATACAAATAAGAATAAGAAGAAGACAAGAAATGGATTAGTAGTAGAAAGACACGAAGAAAGAAGCAGAAATCACAAAAGAAATGCAGTCGAAGTGAAAGAAAATGAAGTAAAAGAAGTAGGGGATAAAATGTATATAATTAAAGGAAAGCAGAATAAGCAGGAAAGAAGAAATCAAAGACAAGTTGAATGTATGAATTTAAATTGAAAAACAAACACCAAAAAGAATACAATTAAAAATACCAGAATTAGAATTAAAAACCATCAAAGCAAGTGTTAAGTGTTGATATACTTAACAATTACAAGTACAACAAAAATAAGAGCGATAACAGCAACAATTATTACAACAAACATGAAAGACAAAATACAAAAAAAAAACAAATTAACACTAATTTAATATACTTTGTTTTTCTATCTTTTTTAAATAATTTTTCTCCATTTGAATCTCATTTTTCAATCTTTAATACACTGTAACTATCATTTCTCATTCTCTCTCTCACTTTTCTCGCTTCTTCTTCCTTCTTCTCACTACTATTTCTTTCTCTCTCGGTTTTACCTCTTTACTCTTCCTTTAAATCCGCCTCCCGTTTGAATTCCAAGGCTGAATTCTTTGAAATTAATCGAGACACGCCCACCACAGCTGATCAGGTCTCGTCACACACACACAGAAACACACGCACACAAACACACATACGTCACGCACGCTGGAAGGGGTGACGTGCAAGCTAATAAGAACAACAACAACAAAACGCACACCAAATCAGAAACTACTACATACAAGCAACAATAACAACATAGCTGTGAATTTATACATTATAACAGATTCTGTTGTTACTTTAAAGAATTTAAATTTATTTTCTTTCAACTTGAATAATTATTATTATTAATGTTTATTATTACTTTTGTAATTCTTTGTTTAGTTTTTTGTTGAGGAGGAAAAGAAATTGAAATTAATTATTAATTAAGTGTAGAAAAAACTAAATACTAAAGACGTAGTGGATTATAGTTAATAAAGACAAAAGAGAAACAACCAAATCTCGAAATTCGCACACTAAACATAATGATAATTAAGAAAGATCAGTATATTTAACAGAAATATAAAAAACATTACAAGAGAAAAGAAATGTGTAAATAATGAAATAATAAAATTGAATGTCAAGTAAACTAGTATTTTGATTTAATTGTCTTTTCATTTATATTTACGAAAATACTTTACGTATATTTAAAGCTTCTTCGGAATTCGACAGAAAATCTAAATTCAAATCTGTTCTTCAATGTTATTTGAATTTCCTAAAGCTATCGAATGAAATCCCACTCATAAATTAAATACTTATGTATAGTATAAATAAATGTATTTTATAGATGAATATATTTTATAACTGAAAGATAATCGTAGTTGTATAAGTTCTATATTTTCTCTTCCTGACCACATCCTCTCTATTTGCCTCTTTCTTTCTCTCATACTCTCTTTTCTCTTTATCTTTAAGTGGCTTAGTTGTATTTTGATTTCATTATTTTGCTTTCATATTTTTTACTTATTTACTGTGATCTGCTTTAATAAAAAACAGTAAAAAAAAATAAAAGATACTTTGTATTGATTAGCAAAGCGCACTCACACATAAACACACTTCAACACATGCACCAGATTAAAATACTCTCTGCATTTGAAGTGCATGTGTTAAAGAAAGAAAGAAGAACAAAAACACAGAAACAAAACAATTAAAATTAATTAATTAAACTAAAATAATTCATTAAAAAATAATCGCCATTTTTAGAAAAACTGTGGATGAAAATTAAAAAATCTAAAAATTAAAAATATAATATAAATAAATTCAAAACTTTAACAACAGAAATTAAGCAAAATAATAAAAAAAATCGACACAAAATTGTAAATTAGTAGAATTTTAACTAATAGAATTTAAAACAGCGTTCATTAAAAATGGAATACCGTAAAATTAAGCTAAACAACTAAAAAATATGCTAAAAATATTGTAGTTTTCTCGTGTTTCGTTCGTAATTTCAATTAAAAATTAAGAACTGCACTAAAATTAATGAGTGGAAGAAAGAAAATTGAAAAATATTGTAATAAAGAAATAAACAATTTATTTACGTAATAAAATAAATCACTTAAATATAACTTAAATGTTGTTTAAGTTTCTCCTGAGTTGAAAACAGAAATCAAATAAAACGGAAAAAAGGAAAATAAAAACGAGGAAGGGAACAAAACGAACGAAGAACGGAGAAAAACTTTAAGAGAGATGATGAAATAAACACGTAAATAGACAGATGCTGGAATCGAACTCTTCTTCTTCTTCTATATCTTCTTGAGCTTTTGGTTTCGTCAAGTTTTTCGCTTCTGAATTTTTCCGATTTTCAATTCGATTTTGATGCAACTTTTCTATCAACGATAAACACAACAAAAACAACAACAAAAATAATAACAATTGATTTGAATTTAAGCAATAAATTACGTGACAACTCGCTTGATTGCCTGTATAGTTGGCAACTCTAATGCAACACAAGAGCCACAAACGCTTCAACGAAGCGAAAAATAAAAAACAACAAAACTTACGAAGAAAGTTCAGTCTGTTATTCAATCAAACGGAGGCTTTCTTTAGCTTTACAACGACTAAAGTCAGCGTGTATCCTTCATACCAGCACCCTCACTTCCATCACGCTGCTAGGTTGGTGGAGGAGCACGCATGAGATTCAACGTCGGCTTTCTGAGATAGGAAAAATTGAGGTTAAAAATATCTGTTGATCAAAAACAGAGCCAAACAATGAAAAAGCAATCAACGAAGAGAAGAATAATGTAAGTACAGTTGCACAAATCTGCTTTTTCACTCCATCTCTCTCTCACACACTCTTTCTCTCGCTCTCTTAAGGAGGAACCATATGGAAGCCATGAAAAATATAATATTTCAAATAAATTGTGGAATAAATTGTGTGACGAATTGTGACAAAATTCCGTCAAAGAAGAGGGAGGGTGATGGTTTTAAGTGGTATATAGCCCATAATGGTACCAGTTCAGTCCTTGCAGTCTTACGAAATCGAATCGAGTTGAGTCCATCGAAATTCCAGTACAATCTATTAAATGTCCATCCAAATCCATTCCAAACCTTGTTCTATCTGCATATCCAACCAAGCAAATACGATGTAAACTCAGTTCAAGCATACTTCAGTACAAATTTAATCTTTAAAATAGTTTAATAATGAGAAGTTTTCAAATAGTTCAATCCTGGAAAAGGTTGTCGTTGGAAAGACACGGTCATTAAGTACGTTATTTGTTGTTGTTTTAAAAGACCCGTTAATATCACAGCCACCACTCGTGAGTACATCCAACATAATACAGCGCATGAACAGGCCAGGAACAAATTTTCTTAAACCAGTAACCTTTTTAAGTGTGTATTTTAAAGTCGATAATAACTACATTTAAGGAGTTCAAAGAATCGTAATTGAAATAAATTCGGCCGACCAAAAACGAATCAACAGAGCGGAAGTAACACCGAACAGCCTAAAAATAAATGGAACGGAATGAATTAATTAAATTCAGTTGAACGGCATCACAAAGTAAATCGAACGTTATTTATTTCTGTGTTAGAATTAATTTTTGAACTATTCTTTTATGTTTTTACAGTTTTCTTTTTACAAGATTTTACATCAAAACATCATTCCATCCACCCCTGAACTGTTATTGATTACATGGATTATTGATGTAGCGAGTTATTGATATCGCAATTCAGATACAATTCGAAGGATCGAAAATCGCAAAGGATTTGCTTCGATTCGACTGCAGAAACGACAGACGTGCCTGTTGTGTGACGTCATCTCTTAACATTAGCATTTATTAGAAAAGCATGGCAACCATGTTGTTTAGCAGCCGTTGATGTGGAAAATTGAGAACGCTTCATGTTCGCACTAAATGAGCGCTGAACTGTAAAGTTATGCGAGAGACGAAAGTGTGACAAGGTAGGGATGGGGGAGCTTGGGCGAGGGGAGAGGAGGACGCGTCTAATGCGAAATTAAAACATAGCTTCATATCCGCCTCTCCGCCCCTTCCGCGGCTCAGTCAGCGAAACAAATTTTCATTATCTTCTCCCAGGATTTCGTTTCAAAGAACTGCTGATGATGCTGCCGCATGCTTGTTGAGCTTCATTTGTGCGCATAAAACGCCGCAAGGTATGCTTCAATAAATGCAAATAAAGCTAAAATTACGCATTAGCAATCAGCATTAATAAACGTTGAAGTAGATAACTTTTGAATATAATCCGTTGCGATTAAAAAGCTTAAGAATGCCAGGAAACTTAGAAAACTTTAAGAATTTAGAGAACTTGGCGAGTTTTGAAATGTCGAAGTTTAAAATTTTAATATTTATTGAAAGAGTTTAGATTAGTTCCCATAAGAATAGAAATATAATGAAGTCAGCTGTATTAAAAGAAAAGGGAATGTTACTTTTGGAATAACCTCTTAATTTATGGATAGCAAACCCATTTTACAGACACCTTTTGAGTCTTTATTTTATTCGAACTTTTTCACTATAATTTTTTCTTTACACTTGTACTTCATCTCGAAACATTTTGATTCATGAAACCTGATTTTACTAAACATTTGATTTGACTGCCCGTATCGCCATTTGTACTGTCTTCAGTGAGTTGTTGTGGCCATGCCAGGTGCTCCAGTCGATGCCCCATCCGTATTTCTCTGCGGAATAGTGGCCTCTCTCAAAATACTGACCATTTAGATTGCTACAAGAACACACAGACACAGAATCATTGGTCAATGATCACAACTAGAGAGAAGTCGCCCCACCTGTTCTGACACTTGTTGTACCACCAGGCGCCCCTGTTTTTTTGTGCACAGTTCTCCCGGTTGGCGTCGTTGTGTGCATCCTTCGTTGTGAACTTCATGCCCTGATGATAACCCAACGAATCGCCGCACTCGCCCGTGAAGTTGCCGAGTATTTTCAGCGCGTATGCCTGGCTCTCGTCTCC
This sequence comes from Myopa testacea, assembly GCA_949629155.1. Classification (NCBI taxonomy): domain Eukaryota; kingdom Metazoa; phylum Arthropoda; class Insecta; order Diptera; family Conopidae; genus Myopa; species Myopa testacea. The sequence goes on along the minus strand of OX451345.1, from coordinate 51,367,070 downwards.
GATGGCGAATAACGCGTAGTGAGCATTACAGGATGCATTCGCGAAGTCCTCCATGTTGATCCACAACTCCTGGAGCGTCCTCTCGGTCAGCAGATGAATCTTGTCGAGTCCCAAGAAAAACTCGCCCGCCAGGTTGCCGAAACCCTGTCGATATTCGCTCCAGCTGCGGTAGAAGTCCTGGGAGCCATCACGGCGGCGTTGCATGATGGTCCAAGCATCGCCGCCATCCTTGTCCAGTTCGCAATAAACGTAGAAAGCTTCGGCGAGGGGATCGGGTTGAATTTTGTAGATTCCACTGGCGCCCGAGACGAGCAGCGCCTCCGTACAACCGGCGGGCGTACCTCGGTCTCCAGGAGATCGTTTCGGATACCGCTCCAAGTTGACTTTCAGCTTCTGGAACTCTGTAGACAGGAGTAAATTATTCGCCGCGGCCTGCTGCTCCAGTCTACGCGTGAAGTGGCGGAGGGAGAGGGTGAGGAGGTGAGCAGAAGCCGTGTTCGGTGAATGCCGATGATACTTACTTGGATTTAAAGAGGTCTAGTTTGGAGCGCATCGCGTCGTACGTCACGACCAGGTGATCCAGGCGTCGTTCGATGCGATGGACCAGCACGTCATTGCACATGAAGGGGGCCAGCGTCTAGAGTGGCGAGAGGTGAGGGACAAGTATGAGATACGTCTTAGTATTCAGTCTCCTATTCACTCAAAAGCAGAGGGAAACCCACGGCATTGAATGACTCGTTATCCGCTAATTCGGCCTTCAGATGGGTTGAGCACACGAACTGAGACCAGAAGAGGCTGTAGAAAGTCAGAGCCACCCACAAATATTTCAACATGATGGCTTTATTCTATCGATTTTCAGTTCCAACAGATTTTGACACAAATTTTGTTATGCGATAAATTACGCGAATATTTATATGAAAAGTGAATACAATATTATGTAACTGGAATTTTTCAATACACGACTTAAAATTTATTTATGCTTTATTCAAAGTTTTTATTTGTGTTGTATTCAGAGAAAAGTTAAAACTACGATTACTCAGTTTGTCAGTTTGTGGAGTTCTAAAATTCGAGTACCTGATACTCAGCCAAGTATGGTTCATGTATATATCAGACAACAACAACAACATAACATCACTTCATAATGATCAGCATTAATATCATTCTTTTTGAAATCAGAACTAAAGTGATCATCAGATGGGGGTTGAGCCTGCCATGATGTGGAAATGTTAGAAGATGTCCTAAAACCCAACTTTGCAAACTATTCACGGAATCAAACTCCTTTCAGATTCAGTGAATTTTAAGCGGATCTTCATTTCTAGAAGAGAAGAAGGTTTCCACTTGAATACTTTATATGTGTACATAATCTGTCACTACCACAGAAGATAAAAAAGACAAAAAGCAATATAAAATTTACAAAAGCGCGTAATTTATGCCCATTATGTACTACAAAAAACGTAATGAGAATTTTCCAGGCCAAGAGAAGAGAATATGTGAGAGAAGAGAAGGACAATATTGACAAGCAACTAGATGCGGATTTCTAAGCTTTATTCAGCGGCTTTCGGTTGCAGTAAAATGGTTCACTTCCTCTCTTTTATTCCGAATAAATAAAGAATCGATAACCGAACTCCGGGAGTCAAACTACTCGTAAATCCTTCGGCGGTCAATAATGGAAGTTGGTTCAATAAGCAAGTGGACAGAGTAACACACACAACTGCTGGATGATTCAGATTATTCAGAGCACCAGGGATTGCGAGATCCACTCAAATGACTGCTGGAGCACTAGGGACATCACTCACACATACAAGTACATACTCACACACACTACGAACATATTGATTTCAATTTAAAAAGAAACAAAACCCGTTACTTTTCGTTTTAATCTCTTTCGGTGAATATTTTGTATTTTTTCTGTTTCTATTGGGAAACATCTACATAGAAATGTAAATGGAGTTTTTATCATCTACAATAGAATCACCAGCTCCATATTCATCCGTATCCACAACACGTTCCCGTTGGTTTTGCGTTGAAAACTATTTTGGTCATTTGTTGTTTGGTGTTAAAAGAGATTTGGTCCGTATTGTGAAGAAGAGAACGGATGATAAAGAGAAAGAGGGAGAGAGAGAGAGAGAGAGAGAGAGTGAGTGTGGGTATCAAATGTGTGATGTGGTGCTGAGTTCGATGGATGGATTATTCGACTATCTATTTGTTCATCGTTACTTCTATACGTATTTCAGTTACCACTCCTTATTTTAGTTTGTCATCCAAAAATGCCCCCTATTCTTGGCCAACACGCCGAATGGCTGGCAAGCAAATTGAGTCACGTCCTTGATAAACGTGCTACGAATATTCGGGAATGTTATTTTTTTGGGGCTCATTTCTTATCCTGAAATCCGACTGTTGTTGTTGTCGGTTTTATCACTTTCCTCTCTTGTTTGTTATTCTTTTTTTTATTTCTCCTTCGCCTATATTTTTTCCCTTGTGGTGTTTGTTGTTATTATTGTCTCTATTGTCTTTGGGGTATTTTTGTTGTGTTTCATTTTCGTTGGTTCTTCATTAAAATTGGATTCCTCTTTCCATCTTTTGTTTTTAGATTCCCTACTTTAACGAGGATCAAATGAACAGTTCATTTATTAGATTCTTTGGTGCTTCATTGCATTTCGTAGCATGACTCTTTGTACTCACGAAACTCTTTTCTCTTTTTTTTTAATTAATTTCCCTTGACTCTCAGAGTTTCTACATTTAAAGAACGTTCATCCTGTGTATTGTTTTTAATTTTTCCATAAAACGGTTTAAATTTCAGTGCATTTTTAAAATTCTTCGTTCACCTTTCTAAGTTATTCTCTCTGACTGAAACTCGAAAGAAGTGCAACACAGCGTCATTAGCAACAACTTAAGTTCGTTAGAGTTGGCCAAAACAGCTGCCGCCAGTGCTGCCAACTGCAGCAGAACATCAGCAATAAACCAAACAAGTTGGACGGTTTCTGAGTTTCTTCTGAGTTGTCTGTCGTTCTGTATTTTTATTTAATTTTAATTTATTTTTCTTCTTTTTAGGTTTTTCTTTCTCTTTCCGTGGCGCTTCTGCTTGCCTCGCTGGACTATCTGTGGCCCTGTTCATCGTTACATCGTGGTTGGTTTTGATGATGATGCCAGAAAGTTTTTTGAGTTGGAAAGGAAGCTGACACCAAGAGCCAAAGAAACCCGTTGAAGTGTCAAGAAATGGAAGCAATTCGTAAAGAGAAGAATTTATGTAATTGTCTCTTGGTACGAGTATTTAAGCGTTGCAACTTGATCATTCAGAAAAGGGGTAAAACAACTCTTTCCAGATATCCTTAGATACGTATTTAAGATTCAATTAAGATCTAAGAAGAGGAAACTGTAATCTGACTTCTGAGTTTATTTGAGTTTATTTGAGAACCAGATTAGAGGCACCCTGTTTCTTCGATGTAATGGAACGTTCTGAGGTGAGTATGATGGGGACCTCATTGACTTGATGGGGACCACGGCAAAACCGGCGACCACCACCTAACGAGGCGTATTAAAAACCCATCCACAGTGATTAAAGACTAATTTAAGGATATAACAGTCACTTCTGCTGGAGCTCGCTGACTGTCAACGTCTTCAGCAAGAATTCAATGAGAGGGCAGCTTCGCTTTTTATGGCTTCAACAAAATAGAAGAATTGATGAAGTTGTTGTTACTTTCTTTTACTTCTTCTTGTTACTTTCTCACTCTCTCCTTTATTTTTATCAAGATCCTTCTTGACGTCAAGAGGATGTTGCTATTGTTGTTGCTTTTGGCTTATTGTTGTTCTTGTTGCTGTAGTTTCTGGCGGGGTTTTTTTTGTTTTTGACCCAGTTCCATAGCCAACAATGGGAGTTGAAGCAATTAATACAAGCAGGAGGTTTCATGTCTCCTGTCCTTCTCCTTCCCCGCCCATCCATTTCCTTCACTGACCAAGCGTTTCTCTCCTTTCTGTTCTCTCTATTTTAAGTCGCCATTCGCACTCTCTGTTCACCCTCTCTATTCTCTTCCCTTACAGACTTTTAATAACATTGCAGCAAAAATTAAACGTTGGACCTGAAAAATTTATTTTGATTAATGAAGTGAAATGAAGCATAAAAATTGGCATGCTCTAGCATCCTGGGGAATCTATAGCACCAAAAGAGGCAGAGTGAGAGAGAGAGAGAGAGAGAGGGAGAGAGAGACAGAGAGAGAGATAAAGGGACAGCTACGTTATTCCCTCTTCTTCTCTCCTTGTTGTTGTAGTTTAATTATTGCCTCTCACTTGGCCACTTGAAGTATAACGACATGATGGGCGAAACTCGTAGTTCCTCCTCCTTTTCTTCCTCTTCTATTTCCCGACCCAAATTCTGACCTTTCTACGCTGTTCACGTTTTGCGATATGCTAAGATTTTTAATTATAACTGGAATTTATTGAGTAAATTTCATCGACTGAGAACTCAGCCTGGATTGAAAAGTTCGGGATGGAAAAGAATACCGACCAAAAATCTTAAAGGTGGATCTTGGATCTTGTATCGGAAGAAGAACATCGCTGAAAAATGGAATTCTAGTGTTTTTCTTTACATAATACAAATTGAGATATAATTCGCCACAACATTTTCTACGAAACTTATTAATGGAGAAATTTTGCAAAACAATCTGTATAAATCTTTAAAGTCGGTGTTATTTTAAATGATTAGGATTTTTTTCTCCTTTCATTTCATATAATTTCATTTGTTTTTCTGATCTTCTTTAGAACTGAGTCACATTGTTGTGGGGTCTGCTTTTGTTTACTTCTCTACTTCATCCCCTTTTCGTCCCCGCTTCATTGGCATATGTAAATATGTACCTAAGCTTCAAATTACCATAATCCTTTGCCGGAACAAACTGGCATCGCATTTGCCAGCTGCATATCCTTTTCTTCGAAGAGTATCCTTGCACAATCCCCCAGCGACTTGCATGTTCTGGACCATCTAAGCACACATGAGCCATGATGCATGAGTTTACATTCTACCGTTTTTCCCAGTCCGGCAGAGAAGATTGAAATTGCTTCTTACTTCAAGTACATATGTATGTACTTGAAACATATCTACTACATACATCTACATTTAAGCACAAAGGGCTAAACCGACATCTGCGGGTATGGTTAGGTACTTCCATACACATTTCTACATATCTACAGATCTATATACTTCCATACATATTCTTGCATATCTCCATAACATGTCCAACTTCTACGAACGCACCTGTACACATCTTCATAATCTCTGTACAACCCTGTATACATCGTCGCATTTCTATACAAACATCTTGACACATCTGAGCACATCTTTATACATCTACAGATATAACCCCAAATATCTTCATCATATCCTACACAGATTTGGTACAGCTCCATGATATCTGCTTAGATTTGTATAACATTTTTACTCTTCTGCATACATTTTCGAAAATCTTCACACATTTCTACACGTTTTCACACAACTCTACATCTTCGTATATTTCCACACATTCCCTTACATATCTATACACATCCATAGATCTGCGAACATCTCCAAAACATATTCGCACATCTCCACGGGATCTTCACACATCTCTACAACATCTTCGACTCTCACCTAAGTGCATCAGCTGTTAACGTCACCGAAAATGTATCCACCGAAGTTTGCACACAACAGGATGGTGTCGAAAACAAACATGCCAGCAAGCAAGCAAGGACTATAAGGATAGCACGACAAGCTCGACATTCGGCAATCCTTTATGGGCTGAGCATGCAGCAGAAACTTTTTCAATTTTCACTCATGTACTAAAACGCAGCAGGACAAATTTTAATAGAATGCAGACAACTGAGACATAAACGTGTATACAAAAACTCACACGAACACACACACATAGACAAACATACACTAAAGCGAGTGTTGCAGCTCCTTAACGAAAGATGAACAAAGGAGCAGACCGAACTGAATGGTTTCGATCCGTAGTTTGCTAAGCGAAAGAAAACACTTCCATTCCGTGATGAATACAGAAACGAAAGAATGACAGGATGCAGCACGGGTCTTCAGTCCACCAACCCATCAGAAAGGTCAACGATAAAAGCGGGGGATTCTAACCTGCAATTTAATATGCAATCTTATAAGAAAATGATTCTCATTTTGAGATAAACTAAGTATATAAGTTATAAAAGACACGAGTAAATGTTACGGTAATTAAAATAATTCCTCGGATAGATTCACTCGCGAAAGGGGTGAAATTTAGTTTCATCTTCTAGTGAGTACATTCTCTGCATTCTAAATTGCAAACACCAGAAAAGGAAATGAAACAATATTTATATATGGTTTTAATAGATTTATGGGCAATAATAGAGTACCTAACTGAATGAAAATCATAACTTCGAACCTGCTCAATGGAGAGAATCATTTTTCTTAATCCATTGAATCCGAAAAAGAGTTGTATGATTTATAGACCAATCTAGGTTTAGTACAACACACAATACAGTGCAATCCCTTCCCTCCCCCTCCCCCCCCCTCCTCTCTTTCTATCTTCTTTTCATTGTAACACTCCCTTCTCTATCTCTTCCTATCACTATCTCTATGTTTATACATATATGTATCTCTGTACGTCTTCGTCTCTTCCTTTCGGATTCTCTCATCAATCTCTTGCTTACATTCTCTCATAGAAAAGGCTGGCAAAAGAAGAGGCAGAAGAGCAGGAAACCCGATGTTACAAATATAAAACCTCATGACCTGTCCAACTGTCATCTCTGACGTATGATGCTTCATGCTGCTCGGCCCGAGAGTGAGAAAAGAGCAGCAAGAAGGATGCGATCGACCAGCATGGATTCTGATGTATTACAGCAAATAAATATTTTGCACTTGGCTAAATAATGAACTGCAGAAACCTCAACAGAACCGGCAGCAACAACAGCGCGGCAAAGCGAAGGGGGCAGCGAAGATGGGACGGTGGTTGCGAGAGAGATTGCGGTTGATATGACAGTCAGTTCAAAATATTTATGACGTACATATATGTTGCATCTCTTTCCACCTTCAAAATATGTAAGGTAAATTTATCATTTTCAAAATGTGAAGGATATTTAGGAGTACTTTTAAGATTCCTCCAACGAAGCAGAAACTCCTGGATCCAATCAAATAACTTTGAAGTTTGTGCAATACAACAAAAAATAGGACTGCTCAAAAGTGGTGGTTTGAAGATCCCATATAGTAGGGTTAAGTAGAAATCTGTTGGTATTTTATTTAATTGTGCCGTTTACGCTCTTTTCTCTTCTTTCCGTTTCTTTGCGCTAAACAACTATTTTACGTGTTTCCTCAACTCACGCTGCGTAAATTCATTCCTGTCTCAACGGAAAAAGCTACCCGCTCAACGTAACAACGTCATCCGGATCGATAATTAAAAAAGAAGAAAACAAAAAAAAGACCACATAATTATCTTTATTAAATTCCTTGAAATGTCCCAAAAATAATTAAGATTAACGGAAATTCCGAAATTCTGGTCGACAGCGATCAGACAACAGCACAAACAGCTTCCATTTTCTGACAGTGATGGCGAAAAAATGTGTACACTATTTTTTTCTGAATTCATTAAAAAGGAATGATTTTGAAAATACGAATGTTTCCACAACAAAGCAAATTTTAATAAAAATTTATCTTATTTTGTGTGTGGCTCTGAATGCAACATGACTCAGAGACTGACTGACCCACTGACAAGCTGATTGCGTGACGCTTGTTGTTGCTCGATTCTTCGCGGGGCTTTTCTCATCCATCATCGTCCCGTCAGTTGAGCTTTTAAGTTGGTCACATTTTGTGGTGCTTATCTATGGCTTTTCTCCCTCTCTCTGTCTCTCTCTCTCTCTCTCTCTCTCTCTCTCTCTGTTTCTCGTTCTTCGACTGTCCCCATGAATCCTTGAAATAATTATCCGCATTCAATTTATTATCCGCTAATAATTCACTGGCTTCGAGGCTCAAGGAGAAAATTGGACAACAGCCAAATTACATTACTTTAAATAACATATTCTTAAAAATAACTAATTACAAAACCAAATTCGTAATTTAAAAAGTCAATTTTTCAAATTAATTTAAAACCATATGGAAATATTTAAATACAATTGAATCCACGGAAATGAAATCGAACTATAAAATTTAAAGAAATTTCGAATATTTTCTTTTGGATTTAATTTTGGATCCTTTCTCTTTCATCATTCTATCAGTCAAACGTTCAGTCGCTTTTTTTCTTCTATAAATCTTGGCTTGAGTCAAGTCTTCAATCTCAAAAGATTTTAAAGGAGAAAGGAGAAAGGAGAAAAGAGAAAAGACAAAAGAAGAAAGACGAAATTTTAAGCTAGTTACAGTAAAAATTAAACACGACGCAACGTAACGAAGCTTTGCAAAATAACTGTAATTAGAAGCCAAATGCTAGAAGAATGAGGAGAATGACAAGAACAAGAACAAGAGGAGGACGAAACTATTCTAGCAGACAATGAAAGCCGCTGTCACGGGTGAAATGCAAGTGGAAGTGGATGAGTAAGACCAGGAGGGAGGGGTGATTGGTCAGAGGAAGCAAGGGACGTTATGAAGATAACAATTGTATTGGAGGGAATTCTTTCGTCAGCATATAAATGGAGTTCTTTAGTTTTAATTAAAATTTCATGACTGATGAAATTTTTCTTCAGAAAATGGCCAAGATTCAGTCAAGATTTCCCCCCATTTTAGATAAGCTAAGAAAAACGTGAGATGGGGTGGTAATTGGTCAACCTCATTTAGTTAACGTGGATATAAAAATCTTCACTAATCATTGAATAATTATGATTAAATTTTTGGGAAATTTGAGAATTTGAGAAATTTCGATAATTTTGAGAAATTTTCTCAAATTGAATTAAAAGCAAACTAAATTAGAAATGTTAACTAATGGAATTTGAAGAAGGAACGCTGTTTAAGGGGAAAATTTTGCAAATTCAGACAATATTCTTTCACTGAGAGTTGCAATTCTTCAGGATCGAAGAAGAGCTGGCAAATCTTTCAACAACAAGAAACCATCCAAAATTAACAAAAGTTTCTCAGTTTCTCAGTGAGTATTTGGAATTGTGTTGTGGAAGGGAGAGTGACTGCCAGTTTTGGGTCCATGACCCGACAATTTAATCAACATATTTTGCCACCGATCCCAGAGAGATTGCCAATGATTCGTGTAGCCATACACACAAGCAGCAAACCTGATGATCTGATTCAAGAACTCGGTCAATAATATTATTTGACCAAAGTAGTTTTTGCATCTTTCTCTCACTTTATTTTTCCCTCTCTTTCTCTCTGCCCGCATCCTGTTCAGGTGGTAGGGGGGCGTAAGGTTGAGGTGATTCGACACACGCTCCGACGCACGAAAGCAAAGACACTGCTTCACAAATTGCACAAAACAAAAGTTTTGCATTTTCATTTCATTTCCTGAACGCATTCTTCGAAATCGTGCACAATTTTTCTGGTTTTTCCCTATTTTCTGGATTCTCTGATATTTATTCTGTTTAATTCGGGTGACAGAGAACAAAATGCAAATATTATGAAAGTACGTATTAAAAAAGGAGATATTGTTAAAGATATTGTGTATTTTGAATTGATTTCTATTCTGTTCTCAGCTTCTTCAGTTTCTCAGAGAAAAGTGAGCTAAAGACATAAAAAAGATCCGATGAATAGATAAAAATTCGAAATAAAAGCGAACTCTATTCTAATCAGATCTAATTTCAGATCGAATTGCGAGAGAACCAGACATCGTACAACAACAATGATTAGCGTTTTGGAAAGCTGGTCGCGTGTAGAATTACTGTGCGAAGTTTCATGCTTCTAGCATTATTTTACGGATTTTCAGTATGCAAAGTTTGAGGGGTCTACGGCCTTCCGTTTCAAAGTTATGGCTGTTTAAAGTTTTGCCATCTTTCAGATCGAATTGCGAGAGAACCAGACATCGTACAACAATAATGATTAGCGTTTTGGAAAGCTGGTCGCGTGTAGAATTACTGTGCGTAGTTTCATGCTTCTAGCATTATTTTTACGGATTTTCAGTATGCAAAGTTTGAGGGGTCTACGGCCTTCCGTTTCAAAGTTATGGCTGTTTAAAGTTTTGCCATCTTTCAGATCGAATTGCGAGAGAACCAGACATCGTACAACAATAATGATTAGCGTTTTGGAAAGCTGGTCGCGTGTAGAATTACTGTGCGTAGTTTCATGCTTCTAGCATTATTTTTACGGATTTTCAGTATGCAAAGTTTGAGGGGTCTACGGCCTTCCGTTTCAAAGTTATGGCTGTTTAAAGTTTTGCCACCTTTCAGATCGAATTGCGAGAGAACCAGACATCGTACAGCAATAATGATTAGCGTTTTGGAAAGCTGGTCGCGTGTAGAATTACTGTGCGTAGTTTCATGCTTCTAGCATTATTTTTACGGATTTTCAGTATGCAAAGTTTGAGGGGTCTACGGCCTTCCGTTTCAAAGTTATGGCTGTTTAAAGTTTTGCCATCTATCAGATCGAATTGCGAGAGAACCAGACATCGTACAGCAATAATGATTAGCGTTTTGGAAAGCTGGTCGCGTGTAGAATTACTGTGCGTAGTTTCATGCTTCTAGCATTATTTTTACGGATTTTCAGTATGCAAAGTTTGAGGGGTCTACGGCCTTCCGTTTCAAAGTTATGGCTGTTTAAAGTTTTGCCATCTTTCAGATCGAATTGCGAGAGAACCAGACATCGTACAGCAATAATGATTAGCGTTTTGGAAAGCTGGTCGCGTGTAGAATTACTGTGCGTAGTTTCATGCTTCTAGCATTATTTTTACAGATTTTCAGTATGCAAAGTTTGAGGGGTCTACGGCCTTCCGTTGCAAAGTTATGGCTATTTAAAGTTTTGCCATCTTTCAGATCGAATTGCGAGAGAACCAGACATCGTACAACAATAATGATTAGCGTTTTGGAAAGCTGGTCGCGTGTAGAATTACTGTGCGAAGTTTCAGGCTTCTAGCATTATTTTTACGGATTTTCAGTATGCAAAGTTTGAGGGGTCTACGGCCTTCCGTTGCAAAGTTATGGCTATTTAAAGTTTTGCCATCTTTCAGATCGAATTGCGAGAGAACCAGACATCGTACAACAATAATGATTAGCGTTTTGGAAAGCTGGTCGCGTGTAGAATTACTGTGCGAAGTTTCAGGCTTCTAGCATTATTTTTACGGATTTTCAGTATGCAAAGTTTGAGGGGTCTACGGCCTTCCGTTTCAAAGTTATGGCTGTTTAAAGTTTTGCCATCTTTCAGATCGAATTGCGAGAGAACCAGACATCGCACAACAATAATGATTAGCGTTTTGGAAAGCTGGTCGCGTGTAGAATTACTGTGCGAAGTTTCATGCTTCTAGCATTATTTTTACGGATTTTCAGTATGCAAAGTTTGAGGGGTCTACGGGCTTCTGTTGCAAAGTTATGGCTGTTTAAAGTTTTGCCATCTTTCAGATCGAATTGCGAGAGAACCAACATTATTTTTACGGATTTTCAGTATGCAAAGTTTGAGGGGTCTACGGCCTTCCGTTTCAAAGTTATGGCTGTTTAAAGTTTTGCCATCTTTCAGATCGAATTGCGAGAGAACCAGACATCGTACAACAATAATGATTAGCGTTTGGAAAGCTGGTCGCGTGTATAATTACTATGCGAAGTTTCAGGCTTCTAGCAGTATTTTTACGGATTTTCAGTATGCAAAGTTTGAGGGGTCTACGGCCTTCCGTTGCAAAGTTATGGCTGTTTAAAGTTTTGCCATCTTTCAGATCGAATTGCGAGAGAACCACACATCGTACAACAATAATGATTAGCGTTTTGGAAAGCTGGTCGCGTGTAGAATTACTGTGCGAAGTTTCATGCTTCTAGCATTATTTTTACAGATTTTCAGTATGCAAAGTTTGAGGGGTCTACGGCCTTCCGTTGCAAAGTTATGGCTATTTAAAGTTTTGCCATCTTTCAGATCGAATTGCGAGAGAACCAGACATCGTACAACAATAATGATTAGCGTTTTGGAAAGCTGGCCGCGTGTAGAATTACTGTGCGAAGTTTCATGCTTCTAGCATTATTTTTACGGATTTTCAGTATGCAAAGTTTGAGGGGTCTACGGCCTTCCGTTGCAAAGTTATGGCTGTTTAAAGTTTTGCCATCTTTCAGATCGAATTGCGAGAGAACCACACATCGTACAACAATAATGATTAGCGTTTTGGAAAGCTGGCCGCGTGTAGAATTACTGTGCGAAGTTTCATGCTTCTAGCATTATTTTTACGGATTTTCAGTATGCAAAGTTTGAGGGGTCTACGGCCTTCCGTTGCAAAGTTATGGCTGTTTAAAGTTTTGCCATCTTTCAGATCGAATTGCGAGAGAACCAGACATCGTACAACAATAATGATTAGCGTTTGGAAAGCTGGTCGCGTGTAGAATTACTATGCGAAGTTTCAGGCTTCTAGCAGTATTTTTACGGATTTTCAGTATGCAAAGTTTGAGGGGTCTACGGCCTTCCGTTGCAAAGTTATGGCTGTTTAAAGTTTTGCCATCTTTCAGATCGAATTGCGAGAGAACCAGACATCGTACAACAATAATGATTAGCGTTTTGGAAAGCTGGTCGCGTGTAGAATTACTATGCGAAGTTTCAGGCTTCTAGCAGTATTTTTACGGATTTTCAGTATGCAAAGTTTGAGGGGTCTACGGCCTTCCGTTGCAAAGTTATGGCTGTTTAAAGTTTTGCCATCTTTCAGATCGAATTGCGAGAGAACCACACATCGTACAACAATAATGATTAGCGTTTTGGAAAGCTGGTCGCGTGTAGAATTACTGTGCGAAGTTTCATGCTTCTAGCATTATTTTTACAGATTTTCAGTATGCAAAGTTTGAGGGGTCTACGGCCTTCCGTTGCAAAGTTATGGCTATTTAAAGTTTTGCCATCTTTCAGATCGAATTGCGAGAGAACCAGACATCGTACAACAATAATGATTAGCGTTTTGGAAAGCTGGCCGCGTGTAGAATTACTGTGCGAAGTTTCATGCTTCTAGCATTATTTTTACGGATTTTCAGTATGCAAAGTTTGAGGGGTCTACGGCCTTCCGTTTCAAAGTTATGGCTGTTTAAAGTTTTGCCATCTTTCAGATCGAATTGCGAGAGAACCAGACATCGTACAACAATAATGATTAGCGTTTGGAAAGCTGGTCGCGTGTATAATTACTATGCGAAGTTTCAGGCTTCTAGCAGTATTTTTACGGATTTTCAGTATGCAAATTTTGAGGGGTCTACGGCCTTCCGTTGCAAAGTTATGGCTGTTTAAAGTTTTGCCATCTTTCAGATCGAATTGCGAGAGAACCAGACATCGTACAACAATAATGATTAGCGTTTTGGAAAGCTGGTCGCGTGTAGAATTACTATGCGAAGTTTCATGCTTCTAGCATTATTTTTACAGATTTTCAGTATGCAAAGTTTGAGGGGTCTACGGCCTTCCGTTGCAAAGTTATGGCTATTTAAAGTTTTGCCATCTTTCAGATCGAATTGCGAGAGAACCAGACATCGTACAACAATAATGATTAGCGTTTTGGAAAGCTGGTCGCGTGTAGAATTACTGTGCGAAGTTTCATGCTTCTAGCATTATTTTTACAGATTTTCAGTATGCAAAGTTTGAGGGGTCTACGGCCTTCCGTTTCAAAGTTATGGCTGTTTAAAGTTTTGCCATCTTTCAGATCGAATTGCGAGAGAACCAGACATCGTACAACAATAATGATTAGCGTTTTGGAAAGCTGGTCGCGTGTAGAATTACTGTGCGTAGTTTCATGCTTCTAGCATTATTTTTACGGATTTTCAGTATGCAAAGTTTGAGGGGTCTACGGCCTTCCGTTTCAAAGTTATGGCTGTTTAAAGTTTTGCCATCTTTCAGATCGAATTGCGAGAGAACCAGACATCGTACAACAATAATGATTAGCGTTTTGGAAAGCTGGTCGCGTGTAGAATTACTGTGCGTAGTTTCATGCTTCTAGCATTATTTTTACGGATTTTCAGTATGCAAAGTTTGAGGGGTCTACGGCCTTCCGTTTCAAAGTTATGGCTGTTTAAAGTTTTGCCATCTTTCAGATCGAATTGCGAGAGAACCAGACATCGTACAGCAATAATGATTAGCGTTTTGGAAAGCTGGTCGCGTGTAGAATTACTGTGCGTAGTTTCATGCTTCTAGCATTATTTTTACAGATTTTCAGTATGCAAAGTTTGAGGGGTCTACGGCCTTCCGTTGCAAAGTTATGGCTATTTAAAGTTTTGCCATCTTTCAGATCGAATTGCGAGAGAACCAGACATCGTACAACAATAATGATTAGCGTTTTGGAAAGCTGGTCGCGTGTAGAATTACTGTGCGAAGTTTCAGGCTTCTAGCATTATTTTTACGGATTTTCAGTATGCAAAGTTTGAGGGGTCTACGGCCTTCCGTTGCAAAGTTATGGCTATTTAAAGTTTTGCCATCTTTCAGATCGAATTGCGAGAGAACCAGACATCGTACAACAATAATGATTAGCGTTTTGGAAAGCTGGTCGCGTGTAGAATTACTGTGCGAAGTTTCAGGCTTCTAGCATTATTTTTACGGATTTTCAGTATGCAAAGTTTGAGGGGTCTACGGCCTTCCGTTTCAAAGTTATGGCTGTTTAAAGTTTTGCCATCTTTCAGATCGAATTGCGAGAGAACCAGACATCGCACAACAATAATGATTAGCGTTTTGGAAAGCTGGCCGCGTGTAGAATTACTGTGCGAAGTTTCATGCTTCTAGCATTATTTTTACGGATTTTCAGTATGCAAAGTTTGAGGGGTCTACGGCCTTCCGTTTCAAAGTTATGGCTGTTTAAAGTTTTGCCATCTTTCAGATCGAATTGCGAGAGAACCAGACATCGCACAACAATAATGATTAGCGTTTTGGAAAGCTGGTCGCGTGTAGAATTACTGTGCGAAGTTTCATGCTTCTAGCATTATTTTTACGGATTTTCAGTATGCAAAGTTTGAGGGGTCTACGGGCTTCTGTTGCAAAGTTATGGCTGTTTAAAGTTTTGCCATCTTTCAGATCGAATTGCGAGAGAACCAGCATTATTTTTACGGATTTTCAGTATGCAAAGTTTGAGGGGTCTACGGGCTTCCGTTGCAAAGTTATGGCTGTTTAAAGTTTTGCCATCTTTCAGATCGAATTGCGAGAGAACCAACATTATTTTTACGGATTTTCAGTATGCAAAGTTTGAGGGGTCTACGGCCTTCCGTTGCAAAGTTATGGCTGTTTAAAGTTTTGCCATCTTTCAGATCGAATTGCGAGAGAACCACACATCGTACAACAATAATGATTAGCGTTTTGGAAAGCTGGTCGCGTGTAGAATTACTGTGCGAAGTTTCATGCTTCTAGCATTATTTTTACAGATTTTCAGTATGCAAAGTTTGAGGGGTCTACGGCCTTCCGTTGCAAAGTTATGGCTGTTTAAAGTTTTGCCATCTTTCAGATCGAATTGCGAGAGAACCAGACATCGTACAACAATAATGATTAGCGTTTGGAAAGCTGGTCGCGTGTATAATTACTATGCGAAGTTTCAGGCTTCTAGCAGTATTTTTACGGATTTTCAGTATGCAAAGTTTGAGGGGTCTACGGCCTTCCGTTGCAAAGTTATGGCTGTTTAAAGTTTTGCCATCTTTCAGATCGAATTGCGAGAGAACCAGACATCGTACAACAATAATGATTAGCGTTTTGGAAAGCTGGTCGCGTGTAGAATTACTATGCGAAGTTTCAGGCTTCTAGCAGTATTTTTACGGATTTTCAGTATGCAAAGTTTGAGGGGTCTACGGCCTTCCGTTGCAAAGTTATGGCTGATTAAAGTTTTGCCATCTTTCAGATCGAATTGCGAGAGAACCACACATCGTACAACAATAATGATTAGCGTTTTGGAAAGCTGGTCGCGTGTAGAATTACTGTGCGAAGTTTCATGCTTCTAGCATTATTTTTACAGATTTTCAGTATGCAAAGTTTGAGGGGTCTACGGCCTTCCGTTGCAAAGTTATGGCTATTTAAAGTTTTGCCATCTTTCAGATCGAATTGCGAGAGAACCAGACATCGTACAACAATAATGATTAGCGTTTTGGAAAGCTGGCCGCGTGTAGAATTACTGTGCGAAGTTTCATGCTTCTAGCATTATTTTTACGGATTTTCAGTATGCAAAGTTTGAGGGGTCTACGGCCTTCCGTTTCAAAGTTATGGCTGTTTAAAGTTTTGCCATCTTTCAGATCGAATTGCGAGAGAACCAGACATCGTACAACAATAATGATTAGCGTTTGGAAAGCTGGTCGCGTGTATAATTACTATGCGAAGTTTCAGGCTTCTAGCAGTATTTTTACGGATTTTCAGTATGCAAAGTTTGAGGGGTCTACGGCCTTCCGTTGCAAAGTTATGGCTGTTTAAAGTTTTGCCATCTTTCAGATCGAATTGCGAGAGAACCACACATCGTACAACAATAATGATTAGCGTTTTGGAAAGCTGGTCGCGTGTAGAATTACTGTGCGAAGTTTCATGCTTCTAGCATTATTTTTACAGATTTTCAGTATGCAAAGTTTGAGGGGTCTACGGCCTTCCGTTGCAAAGTTATGGCTATTTAAAGTTTTGCCATCTTTCAGATCGAATTGCGAGAGAACCAGACATCGTACAACAATAATGATTAGCGTTTTGGAAAGCTGGTCGCGTGTAGAATTACTGTGCGAAGTTTCATGCTTCTAGCATTATTTTTACAGATTTTCAGTATGCAAAGTTTGAGGGGTCTACGGCCTTCCGTTGCAAAGTTATGGCTATTTAAAGTTTTGCCATCTTTCAGATCGAATTGCGAGAGAACCAGACATCGTACAACAATAATGATTAGCGTTTTGGAAAGCTGGTCGCGTGTAGAATTACTGTGCGAAGTTTCAGGCTTCTAGCATTATTTTTACGGATTTTCAGTATGCAAAGTTTGAGGGGTCTACGGCCTTCCGTTGCAAAGTTATGGCTGTTTAAAGTTTTGCCATCTTTCAGATCGAATTGCGAGAGAACCAGACATCGTACAACAATAATGATTAGCGTTTTGGAAAGCTGGCCGCGTGTAGAATTACTGTGCGAAGTTTCATGCTTCTAGCATTATTTTTACGGATTTTCAGTATGCAAAGTTTGAGGGGTCTACGGCCTTCCGTTGCAAAGTTATGGCTATTTAAAGTTTTGCCATCTTTCAGATCGAATTGCGAGAGAACCAGACATCGTACAACAATAATGATTAGCGTTTTGGAAAGCTGGTCGCGTGTAGAATTACTGTGCGAAGTTTCATGCTTCTAGCATTATTTTTACGGATTTTCAGTATGCAAAGTTTGAGGGGTCTACGGCCTTCCGTTTCAAAGTTATGGCTGTTTAAAGTTTTGCCATCTTTCAGATCGAATTGCGAGAGAACCAGACATCGTACAACAATAATGATTAGCGTTTTGGAAAGCTGGTCGCGTGTAGAATTACTGTGCGTAGTTTCATGCTTCTAGCATTATTTTTACGGATTTTCAGTATGCAAAGTTTGAGGGGTCTACGGCCTTCCGTTTCAAAGTTATGGCTGTTTAAAGTTTTGCCATCTTTCAGATCGAATTGCGAATATGCAAAGTTTGAGGGGTCTACGGCCTTCCGTTGCAAAGTTATGGCTATTTAAAGTTTTGCCATCTTTCAGATCGAATTGCGAGAGAACCAGACATCGTACAACAATAATGATTAGCGTTTTGGAAAGCTGGCCGCGTGTAGAATTACTGTGCGAAGTTTCATGCTTCTAGCATTATTTTTACGGATTTTCAGTATGCAAAGTTTGAGGGGTCTACGGCCTTCCGTTTCAAAGTTATGGCTGTTTAAAGTTTTGCCATCTTTCAGATCGAATTGCGAGAGAACCAGACATCGTACAACAATAATGATTAGCGTTTGGAAAGCTGGTCGCGTGTATAATTACTATGCGAAGTTTCAGGCTTCTAGCAGTATTTTTACGGATTTTCAGTATGCAAAGTTTGAGGGGTCTACGGCCTTCCGTTGCAAAGTTATGGCTGTTTAAAGTTTTGCCATCTTTCAGATCGAATTGCGAGAGAACCACACATCGTACAACAATAATGATTAGCGTTTTGGAAAGCTGGTCGCGTGTAGAATTACTGTGCGAAGTTTCATGCTTCTAGCATTATTTTTACAGATTTTCAGTATGCAAAGTTTGAGGGGTCTACGGCCTTCCGTTGCAAAGTTATGGCTATTTAAAGTTTTGCCATCTTTCAGATCGAATTGCGAGAGAACCAGACATCGTACAACAATAATGATTAGCGTTTTGGAAAGCTGGTCGCGTGTAGAATTACTGTGCGAAGTTTCATGCTTCTAGCATTATTTTTACAGATTTTCAGTATGCAAAGTTTGAGGGGTCTACGGCCTTCCGTTGCAAAGTTATGGCTATTTAAAGTTTTGCCATCTTTCAGATCGAATTGCGAGAGAACCAGACATCGTACAACAATAATGATTAGCGTTTTGGAAAGCTGGTCGCGTGTAGAATTACTGTGCGAAGTTTCAGGCTTCTAGCATTATTTTTACGGATTTTCAGTATGCAAAGTTTGAGGGGTCTACGGCCTTCCGTTGCAAAGTTATGGCTGTTTAAAGTTTTGCCATCTTTCAGATCGAATTGCGAGAGAACCAGACATCGTACAACAATAATGATTAGCGTTTTGGAAAGCTGGCCGCGTGTAGAATTACTGTGCGAAGTTTCATGCTTCTAGCATTATTTTTACGGATTTTCAGTATGCAAAGTTTGAGGGGTCTACGGCCTTCCGTTGCAAAGTTATGGCTATTTAAAGTTTTGCCATCTTTCAGATCGAATTGCGAGAGAACCAGACATCGTACAACAATAATGATTAGCGTTTTGGAAAGCTGGTCGCGTGTAGAATTACTGTGCGAAGTTTCATGCTTCTAGCATTATTTTTACGGATTTTCAGTATGCAAAGTTTGAGGGGTCTACGGCCTTCCGTTTCAAAGTTATGGCTGTTTAAAGTTTTGCCATCTTTCAGATCGAATTGCGAGAGAACCAGACATCGTACAACAATAATGATTAGCGTTTTGGAAAGCTGGTCGCGTGTAGAATTACTGTGCGTAGTTTCAGGCTTCTAGCATTATTTTTACGGATTTTCAGTATGCAAAGTTTGAGGGGTCTACGGCCTTCCGTTTCAAAGTTATGGCTGTTTAAAGTTTTGCCATCTTTCAGATCGAATTGCGAGAGAACCAGACATCGTACAACAATAATGATTAGCGTTTTGGAAAGCTGGTCGCGTGTAGAATTACTGTGCGAAGTTTCAGGCTTCTAGCATTATTTTTACGGATTTTCAGTATGCAAAGTTTGAGGGGTCTACGGCCTTCCGTTGCAAAGTTATGGCTGTTTAAAGTTTTGCCATCTTTCAGATCGAATTGCGAGAGAACCAGACATCGTACAACAATAATGATTAGCGTTTTGGAAAGCTGGTCGCGTGTAGAATTACTGTGCGAAGTTTCAGGCTTCTAGCATTATTTTTACGGATTTTCAGTATGCAAAGTTTGAGGGGTCTACGGCCTTCCGTTTCAAAGTTATGGCTGTTTAAAGTTTTGCCATCTTTCAGATCGAATTGCGAGAGAACCAGACATCGTACAACAATAATGATTAGCGTTTTGGAAAGCTGGTCGCGTGTATAATTACTGTGCGAAGTTTCAGGCTTCTAGCAGTATTTTTACGGATTTTCAGTATGCAAAGTTTGAGCGGCCTTCCGTTGCAAAGTTATGGCTGTTTAAAGTTTTGCCATCTTTCAGATCGAATTGCGAGAGAACCAGACATCGTACAACAATAATGATTAGCGTTTTGGAAAGCTGGTCGCGTGTAGAATTACTATGCGAAGTTTCAGGCTTCTAGCAGTATTTTTACGGATTTTCAGTATGCAAAGTTTGAGGGGTCTACGGCCTTCCGTTGCAAAGTTATGGCTGATTAAAGTTTTGCCATCTTTCAGATCGAATTGCGAGAGAACCACACATCGTACAACAATAATGATTAGCGTTTTGGAAAGCTGGCCGCGTGTAGAATTACTGTGCGAAGTTTCATGCTTCTAGCATTATTTTTACGGATTTTCAGTATGCAAAGTTTGAGGGGTCTACGGCCTTCCGTTTCAAAGTTATGGCTATTTAAAGTTTTGCCATCTTTCAGATCGAATTGCGAGAGAACCAGACATCGTACAACAATAATGATTAGCGTTTTGGAAAGCTGGCCGCGTGTAGAATTACTGTGCGAAGTTTCATGCTTCTAGCATTATTTTTACGGATTTTCAGTATGCAAAGTTTGAGGGGTCTACGGCCTTCCGTTGCAAAGTTATGGCTATTTAAAGTTTTGCCATCTTTCAGATCGAATTGCGAGAGAACCAGACATCGTACAACAATAATGATTAGCGTTTTGGAAAGCTGGCCGCGTGTAGAATTACTGTGCGAAGTTTCATGCTTCTAGCATTATTTTTACGGATTTTCAGTATGCAAAGTTTGAGGGGTCTACGGCCTTCCGTTTCAAAGTTATGGCTGTTTAAAGTTTTGCCATCTTTCAGATCGAATTGCGAGAGAACCAGACATCGTACAACAATAATGATTAGCGTTTGGAAAGCTGGTCGCGTGTATAATTACTATGCGAAGTTTCAGGCTTCTAGCAGTATTTTTACGGATTTTCAGTATGCAAAGTTTGAGGGGTCTACGGCCTTCCGTTGCAAAGTTATGGCTGTTTAAAGTTTTGCCATCTTTCAGATCGAATTGCGAGAGAACCACACATCGTACAACAATAATGATTAGCGTTTTGGAAAGCTGGTCGCGTGTAGAATTACTGTGCGAAGTTTCATGCTTCTAGCATTATTTTTACAGATTTTCAGTATGCAAAGTTTGAGGGGTCTACGGCCTTCCGTTGCAAAGTTATGGCTATTTAAAGTTTTGCCATCTTTCAGATCGAATTGCGAGAGAACCAGACATCGTACAACAATAATGATTAGCGTTTTGGAAAGCTGGTCGCGTGTAGAATTACTGTGCGAAGTTTCATGCTTCTAGCATTATTTTTACAGATTTTCAGTATGCAAAGTTTGAGGGGTCTACGGCCTTCCGTTGCAAAGTTATGGCTATTTAAAGTTTTGCCATCTTTCAGATCGAATTGCGAGAGAACCAGACATCGTACAACAATAATGATTAGCGTTTTGGAAAGCTGGTCGCGTGTAGAATTACTGTGCGAAGTTTCAGGCTTCTAGCATTATTTTTACGGATTTTCAGTATGCAAAGTTTGAGGGGTCTACGGCCTTCCGTTGCAAAGTTATGGCTGTTTAAAGTTTTGCCATCTTTCAGATCGAATTGCGAGAGAACCAGACATCGTACAACAATAATGATTAGCGTTTTGGAAAGCTGGCCGCGTGTAGAATTACTGTGCGAAGTTTCATGCTTCTAGCATTATTTTTACGGATTTTCAGTATGCAAAGTTTGAGGGGTCTACGGCCTTCCGTTGCAAAGTTATGGCTATTTAAAGTTTTGCCATCTTTCAGATCGAATTGCGAGAGAACCAGACATCGTACAACAATAATGATTAGCGTTTTGGAAAGCTGGTCGCGTGTAGAATTACTGTGCGAAGTTTCATGCTTCTAGCATTATTTTTACGGATTTTCAGTATGCAAAGTTTGAGGGGTCTACGGCCTTCCGTTTCAAAGTTATGGCTGTTTAAAGTTTTGCCATCTTTCAGATCGAATTGCGAGAGAACCAGACATCGTACAACAATAATGATTAGCGTTTTGGAAAGCTGGTCGCGTGTAGAATTACTGTGCGTAGTTTCATGCTTCTAGCATTATTTTTACGGATTTTCAGTATGCAAAGTTTGAGGGGTCTACGGCCTTCCGTTTCAAAGTTATGGCTGTTTAAAGTTTTGCCATCTTTCAGATCGAATTGCGAGAGAACCAGACATCGTACAACAATAATGATTAGCGTTTTGGAAAGCTGGTCGCGTGTAGAATTACTGTGCGTAGTTTCATGCTTCTAGCATTATTTTTACGGATTTTCAGTATGCAAAGTTTGAGGGGTCTACGGCCTTCCGTTTCAAAGTTATGGCTGTTTAAAGTTTTGCCACCTTTCAGATCGAATTGCGAGAGAACCAGACATCGTACAGCAATAATGATTAGCGTTTTGGAAAGCTGGTCGCGTGTAGAATTACTGTGCGTAGTTTCATGCTTCTAGCATTATTTTTACGGATTTTCAGTATGCAAAGTTTGAGGGGTCTACGGCCTTCCGTTTCAAAGTTATGGCTGTTTAAAGTTTTGCCATCTTTCAGATCGAATTGCGAGAGAACCAGACATCGTACAACAATAATGATTAGCGTTTTGGAAAGCTGGTCGCGTGTAGAATTACTGTGCGTAGTTTCATGCTTCTAGCATTATTTTTACGGATTTTCAGTATGCAAAGTTTGAGGGGTCTACGGCCTTCCGTTTCAAAGTTATGGCTGTTTAAAGTTTTGCCATCTTTCAGATCGAATTGCGAGAGAACCAGACATCGTACAGCAATAATGATTAGCGTTTTGGAAAGCTGGTCGCGTGTAGAATTACTGTGCGTAGTTTCATGCTTCTAGCATTATTTTTACAGATTTTCAGTATGCAAAGTTTGAGGGGTCTACGGCCTTCCGTTGCAAAGTTATGGCTATTTAAAGTTTTGCCATCTTTCAGATCGAATTGCGAGAGAACCAGACATCGTACAACAATAATGATTAGCGTTTTGGAAAGCTGGTCGCGTGTAGAATTACTGTGCGAAGTTTCAGGCTTCTAGCATTATTTTTACGGATTTTCAGTATGCAAAGTTTGAGGGGTCTACGGCCTTCCGTTGCAAAGTTATGGCTATTTAAAGTTTTGCCATCTTTCAGATCGAATTGCGAGAGAACCAGACATCGTACAACAATAATGATTAGCGTTTTGGAAAGCTGGTCGCGTGTAGAATTACTGTGCGAAGTTTCAGGCTTCTAGCATTATTTTTACGGATTTTCAGTATGCAAAGTTTGAGGGGTCTACGGCCTTCCGTTTCAAAGTTATGGCTGTTTAAAGTTTTGCCATCTTTCAGATCGAATTGCGAGAGAACCAGACATCGCACAACAATAATGATTAGCGTTTTGGAAAGCTGGCCGCGTGTAGAATTACTGTGCGAAGTTTCATGCTTCTAGCATTATTTTTACGGATTTTCAGTATGCAAAGTTTGAGGGGTCTACGGCCTTCCGTTTCAAAGTTATGGCTGTTTAAAGTTTTGCCATCTTTCAGATCGAATTGCGAGAGAACCAGACATCGCACAACAATAATGATTAGCGTTTTGGAAAGCTGGCCGCGTGTAGAATTACTGTGCGAAGTTTCATGCTTCTAGCATTATTTTTACGGATTTTCAGTATGCAAAGTTTGAGGGGTCTACGGCCTTCCGTTTCAAAGTTATGGCTGTTTAAAGTTTTGCCATCTTTCAGATCGAATTGCGAGAGAACCAGACATCGCACAACAATAATGATTAGCGTTTTGGAAAGCTGGTCGCGTGTAGAATTACTGTGCGAAGTTTCATGCTTCTAGCATTATTTTTACGGATTTTCAGTATGCAAAGTTTGAGGGGTCTACGGGCTTCTGTTGCAAAGTTATGGCTGTTTAAAGTTTTGCCATCTTTCAGATCGAATTGCGAGAGAACCAGCATTATTTTTACGGATTTTCAGTATGCAAAGTTTGAGGGGTCTACGGGCTTCCGTTGCAAAGTTATGGCTGTTTAAAGTTTTGCCATCTTTCAGATCGAATTGCGAGAGAACCAACATTATTTTTACGGATTTTCAGTATGCAAAGTTTGAGGGGTCTACGGCCTTCCGTTGCAAAGTTATGGCTGTTTAAAGTTTTGCCATCTTTCAGATCGAATTGCGAGAGAACCAGACATCGTACAACAATAATGATTAGCGTTTTGGAAAGCTGGCCGCGTGTAGAATTACTGTGCGAAGTTTCATGCTTCTAGCATTATTTTTACGGATTTTCAGTATGCAAAGTTTGAGGGGTCTACGGCCTTCCGTTTCAAAGTTATGGCTGTTTAAAGTTTTGCCATCTTTCAGATCGAATTGCGAGAGAACCAGACATCGTACAACAATAATGATTAGCGTTTGGAAAGCTGGTCGCGTGTATAATTACTATGCGAAGTTTCAGGCTTCTAGCAGTATTTTTACGGATTTTCAGTATGCAAAGTTTGAGGGGTCTACGGCCTTCCGTTGCAAAGTTATGGCTGTTTAAAGTTTTGCCATCTTTCAGATCGAATTGCGAGAGAACCACACATCGTACAACAATAATGATTAGCGTTTTGGAAAGCTGGTCGCGTGTAGAATTACTGTGCGAAGTTTCAGGCTTCTAGCATTATTTTTACGGATTTTCAGTATGCAAAGTTTGAGGGGTCTACGGCCTTCCGTTTCAAAGTTATGGCTGTTTAAAGTTTTGCCATCTTTCAGATCGAATTGCGAGAGAACCAGACATCGCACAACAATAATGATTAGCGTTTTGGAAAGCTGGCCGTGTAGAATTACTGTGCGAAGTTTCATGCTTCTAGCATTATTTTTACGGATTTTCAGTATGCAAAGTTTGAGGGGTCTACGGCCTTCCGTTTCAAAGTTATGGCTGTTTAAAGTTTTGCCATCTTTCAGATCGAATTGCGAGAGAACCAGACATCGCACAACAATAATGATTAGCGTTTTGGAAAGCTGGTCGCGTGTAGAATTACTGTGCGAAGTTTCATGCTTCTAGCATTATTTTTACGGATTTTCAGTATGCAAAGTTTGAGGGGTCTACGGGCTTCTGTTGCAAAGTTATGGCTGTTTAAAGTTTTGCCATCTTTCAGATCGAATTGCGAGAGAACCAGCATTATTTTTACGGATTTTCAGTATGCAAAGTTTGAGGGGTCTACGGGCTTCCGTTGCAAAGTTATGGCTGTTTAAAGTTTTGCCATCTTTCAGATCGAATTGCGAGAGAACCAACATTATTTTTACGGATTTTCAGTATGCAAAGTTTGAGGGGTCTACGGCCTTCCGTTGCAAAGTTATGGCTGTTTAAAGTTTTGCCATCTTTCAGATCGAATTGCGAGAGAACCACACATCGTACAACAATAATGATTAGCGTTTTGGAAAGCTGGTCGCGTGTAGAATTACTGTGCGAAGTTTCATGCTTCTAGCATTATTTTTACAGATTTTCAGTATGCAAAGTTTGAGGGGTCTACGGCCTTCCGTTTCAAAGTTATGGCTGTTTAAAGTTTTGCCATCTTTCAGATCGAATTGCGAGAGAACCAGACATCGCACAACAATAATGATTAGCGTTTTGGAAAGCTGGCCGCGTGTAGAATTACTGTGCGAAGTTTCATGCTTCTAGCATTATTTTTACGGATTTTCAGTATGCAAAGTTTGAGGGGTCTACGGCCTTCCGTTTCAAAGTTATGGCTGTTTAAAGTTTTGCCATCTTTCAGATCGAATTGCGAGAGAACCAGACATCGCACAACAATAATGATTAGCGTTTTGGAAAGCTGGCCGCGTGTAGAATTACTGTGCGAAGTTTCATGCTTCTAGCATTATTTTTACGGATTTTCAGTATGCAAAGTTTGAGGGGTCTACGGCCTTCCGTTTCAAAGTTATGGCTGTTTAAAGTTTTGCCATCTTTCAGATCGAATTGCGAGAGAACCAGACATCGCACAACAATAATGATTAGCGTTTTGGAAAGCTGGTCGCGTGTAGAATTACTGTGCGAAGTTTCATGCTTCTAGCATTATTTTTACGGATTTTCAGTATGCAAAGTTTGAGGGGTCTACGGGCTTCTGTTGCAAAGTTATGGCTGTTTAAAGTTTTGCCATCTTTCAGATCGAATTGCGAGAGAACCAGCATTATTTTTACGGATTTTCAGTATGCAAAGTTTGAGGGGTCTACGGGCTTCCGTTGCAAAGTTATGGCTGTTTAAAGTTTTGCCATCTTTCAGATCGAATTGCGAGAGAACCAACATTATTTTTACGGATTTTCAGTATGCAAAGTTTGAGGGGTCTACGGCCTTCCGTTGCAAAGTTATGGCTGTTTAAAGTTTTGCCATCTTTCAGATCGAATTGCGAGAGAACCAGACATCGTACAACAATAATGATTAGCGTTTTGGAAAGCTGGCCGCGTGTAGAATTACTGTGCGAAGTTTCATGCTTCTAGCATTATTTTTACGGATTTTCAGTATGCAAAGTTTGAGGGGTCTACGGCCTTCCGTTTCAAAGTTATGGCTGTTTAAAGTTTTGCCATCTTTCAGATCGAATTGCGAGAGAACCAGACATCGTACAACAATAATGATTAGCGTTTGGAAAGCTGGTCGCGTGTATAATTACTATGCGAAGTTTCAGGCTTCTAGCAGTATTTTTACGGATTTTCAGTATGCAAAGTTTGAGGGGTCTACGGCCTTCCGTTGCAAAGTTATGGCTGTTTAAAGTTTTGCCATCTTTCAGATCGAATTGCGAGAGAACCACACATCGTACAACAATAATGATTAGCGTTTTGGAAAGCTGGTCGCGTGTAGAATTACTGTGCGAAGTTTCATGCTTCTAGCATTATTTTTACGGATTTTCAGTATGCAAAGTTTGAGGGGTCTACGGCCTTCCGTTGCAAAGTTATGGCTGTTTAAAGTTTTGCCATCTTTCAGATCGAATTGCGAGAGAACCACACATCGTACAACAATAATGATTAGCGTTTTGGAAAGCTGGTCGCGTGTAGAATTACTGTGCGAAGTTTCATGCTTCTAGCATTATTTTTACAGATTTTCAGTATGCAAAGTTTGAGGGGTCTACGGCCTTCCGTTGCAAAGTTATGGCTGTTTAAAGTTTTGCCATCTTTCAGATCGAATTGCGAGAGAACCAGACATCGTACAACAATAATGATTAGCGTTTGGAAAGCTGGTCGCGTGTATAATTACTATGCGAAGTTTCAGGCTTCTAGCAGTATTTTTACGGATTTTCAGTATGCAAAGTTTGAGGGGTCTACGGCCTTCCGTTGCAAAGTTATGGCTGTTTAAAGTTTTGCCATCTTTCAGATCGAATTGCGAGAGAACCAGACATCGTACAACAATAATGATTAGCGTTTGGAAAGCTGGTCGCGTGTATAATTACTATGCGAAGTTTCATGCTTCTAGCATTATTTTTACAGATTTTCAGTATGCAAAGTTTGAGGGGTCTACGGCCTTCCGTTGCAAAGTTATGGCTGTTTAAAGTTTTGCCATCTTTCAGATCGAATTGCGAGAGAACCAGACATCGTACAACAATAATGATTAGCGTTTTGGAAAGCTGGTCGCGTGTAGAATTACTATGCGAAGTTTCATGCTTCTAGCATTATTTTTACGGATTTTCAGTATGCAAAGTTTGAGGGGTCTACGGCCTTCCGTTTCAAAGTTATGGCTGTTTAAAGTTTTGCCATCTTTCAGATCGAATTGCGAGAGAACCAGACATCGTACAACAATAATGATTAGCGTTTGGAAAGCTGGTCGCGTGTATAATTACTATGCGAAGTTTCAGGCTTCTAGCAGTATTTTTACGGATTTTCAGTATGCAAAGTTTGAGGGGTCTACGGCCTTCCGTTGCAAAGTTATGGCTGTTTAAAGTTTTGCCATCTTTCAGATCGAATTGCGAGAGAACCACACATCGTACAACAATAATGATTAGCGTTTTGGAAAGCTGGTCGCGTGTAGAATTACTGTGCGAAGTTTCATGCTTCTAGCATTATTTTTACGGATTTTCAGTATGCAAAGTTTGAGGGGTCTACGGCCTTCCGTTGCAAAGTTATGGCTGTTTAAAGTTTTGCCATCTTTCAGATCGAATTGCGAGAGAACCAGACATCGTACAACAATAATGATTAGCGTTTTGGAAAGCTGGTCGCGTGTAGAATTACTGTGCGAAGTTTCATGCTTCTAGCATTATTTTTACGGATTTTCAGTATGCAAAGTTTGAGGGGTCTACGGCCTTCCGTTGCAAAGTTATGGCTATTTAAAGTTTTGCCATCTTTCAGATCGAATTGCGAGAGAACCAGACATCGTACAACAATAATGATTAGCGTTTGGAAAGCTGGTCGCGTGTATAATTACTATGCGAAGTTTCAGGCTTCTAGCAGTATTTTTACGGATTTTCAGTATGCAAAGTTTGAGGGGTCTACGGCCTTCCGTTGCAAAGTTATGGCTGTTTAAAGTTTTGCCATCTTTCAGATCGAATTGCGAGAGAACCACACATCGTACAACAATAATGATTAGCGTTTTGGAAAGCTGGTCGCGTGTAGAATTACTGTGCGAAGTTTCAGGCTTCTAGCAGTATTTTTACGGATTTTCAGTATGCAAAGTTTGAGGGGTCTACGGCCTTCCGTTGCAAAGTTATGGCTGTTTAAAGTTTTGCCATCTTTCAGATCGAATTGCGAGAGAACCAGACATCGCACAACAATAATGATTAGCGTTTTGGAAAGCTGGCCGCGTGTAGAATTACTGTGCGAAGTTTCATGCTTCTAGCATTATTTTTACGGATTTTCAGTATGCAAAGTTTGAGGGGTCTACGGCCTTCCGTTTCAAAGTTATGGCTGTTTAAAGTTTTGCCATCTTTCAGATCGAATTGCGAGAGAACCAGACATCGCACAACAATAATGATTAGCGTTTTGGAAAGCTGGTCGCGTGTAGAATTACTGTGCGTAGTTTCATGCTTCTAGCATTATTTTTACGGATTTTCAGTATGCAAAGTTTGAGGGGTCTACGGCCTTCCGTTTCAAAGTTATGGCTGTTTAAAGTTTTGCCATCTTTCAGATCGAATTGCGAGAGAACCAGACATCGTACAGCAATAATGATTAGCGTTTTGGAAAGCTGGTCGCGTGTAGAATTACTGTGCGTAGTTTGCTATTAGTTTGTAGTTTGCTATTGCTATAATTACTATTTAAAGTTTTGCCATCTTTCAGATCGAATTGCGAGAGAACCAGACATCGTACAACAATAATGATTAGCGTTTTGGAAAGCTGGTCGCGTGTAGAATTACTGTGCGAAGTTTCAGGCTTCTAGCATTATTTTTACGGATTTTCAGTATGCAAAGTTTGAGGGGTCTACGGCCTTCCGTTGCAAAGTTATGGCTATTTAAAGTTTTGCCATCTTTCAGATCGAATTGCGAGAGAACCAGACATCGCACAACAATAATGATTAGCGTTTTGGAAAGCTGGCCGCGTGTAGAATTACTGTGCGAAGTTTCATGCTTCTAGCATTATTTTTACGGATTTTCAGTATGCAAAGTTTGAGGGGTCTACGGCCTTCCGTTTCAAAGTTATGGCTGTTTAAAGTTTTGCCATCTTTCAGATCGAATTGCGAGAGAACCAGACATCGCACAACAATAATGATTAGCGTTTTGGAAAGCTGGTCGCGTGTAGAATTACTGTGCGAAGTTTCATGCTTCTAGCATTATTTTTACGGATTTTCAGTATGCAAAGTTTGAGGGGTCTACGGGCTTCTGTTGCAAAGTTATGGCTGTTTAAAGTTTTGCCATCTTTCAGATCGAATTGCGAGAGAACCAGACATCGTACAACAATAATGATTAGCGTTTGGAAAGCTGGTCGCGTGTATAATTACTATGCGAAGTTTCAGGCTTCTAGCAGTATTTTTACGGATTTTCAGTATGCAAAGTTTGAGGGGTCTACGGCCTTCCGTTGCAAAGTTATGGCTGTTTAAAGTTTTGCCATCTTTCAGATCGAATTGCGAGAGAACCACACATCGTACAACAATAATGATTAGCGTTTTGGAAAGCTGGTCGCGTGTAGAATTACTGTGCGAAGTTTCAGGCTTCTAGCATTATTTTTACGGATTTTCAGTATGCAAAGTTTGAGGGGTCTACGGCCTTCCGTTTCAAAGTTATGGCTGTTTAAAGTTTTGCCATCTTTCAGATCGAATTGCGAGAGAACCAGACATCGCACAACAATAATGATTAGCGTTTTGGAAAGCTGGCCGCGTGTAGAATTACTGTGCGAAGTTTCATGCTTCTAGCATTATTTTTACGGATTTTCAGTATGCAAAGTTTGAGGGGTCTACGGCCTTCCGTTTCAAAGTTATGGCTGTTTAAAGTTTTGCCATCTTTCAGATCGAATTGCGAGAGAACCAGACATCGCACAACAATAATGATTAGCGTTTTGGAAAGCTGGTCGCGTGTAGAATTACTGTGCGAAGTTTCATGCTTCTAGCATTATTTTTACGGATTTTCAGTATGCAAAGTTTGAGGGGTCTACGGGCTTCTGTTGCAAAGTTATGGCTGTTTAAAGTTTTGCCATCTTTCAGATCGAATTGCGAGAGAACCAGCATTATTTTTACGGATTTTCAGTATGCAAAGTTTGAGGGGTCTACGGGCTTCCGTTGCAAAGTTATGGCTGTTTAAAGTTTTGCCATCTTTCAGATCGAATTGCGAGAGAACCAACATTATTTTTACGGATTTTCAGTATGCAAAGTTTGAGGGGTCTACGGCCTTCCGTTGCAAAGTTATGGCTGTTTAAAGTTTTGCCATCTTTCAGATCGAATTGCGAGAGAACCACACATCGTACAACAATAATGATTAGCGTTTTGGAAAGCTGGTCGCGTGTAGAATTACTGTGCGAAGTTTCATGCTTCTAGCATTATTTTTACAGATTTTCAGTATGCAAAGTTTGAGGGGTCTACGGCCTTCCGTTTCAAAGTTATGGCTGTTTAAAGTTTTGCCATCTTTCAGATCGAATTGCGAGAGAACCAGACATCGCACAACAATAATGATTAGCGTTTTGGAAAGCTGGCCGCGTGTAGAATTACTGTGCGAAGTTTCATGCTTCTAGCATTATTTTTACGGATTTTCAGTATGCAAAGTTTGAGGGGTCTACGGCCTTCCGTTTCAAAGTTATGGCTGTTTAAAGTTTTGCCATCTTTCAGATCGAATTGCGAGAGAACCAGACATCGCACAACAATAATGATTAGCGTTTTGGAAAGCTGGCCGCGTGTAGAATTACTGTGCGAAGTTTCATGCTTCTAGCATTATTTTTACGGATTTTCAGTATGCAAAGTTTGAGGGGTCTACGGCCTTCCGTTTCAAAGTTATGGCTGTTTAAAGTTTTGCCATCTTTCAGATCGAATTGCGAGAGAACCAGACATCGCACAACAATAATGATTAGCGTTTTGGAAAGCTGGTCGCGTGTAGAATTACTGTGCGAAGTTTCATGCTTCTAGCATTATTTTTACGGATTTTCAGTATGCAAAGTTTGAGGGGTCTACGGGCTTCTGTTGCAAAGTTATGGCTGTTTAAAGTTTTGCCATCTTTCAGATCGAATTGCGAGAGAACCAGCATTATTTTTACGGATTTTCAGTATGCAAAGTTTGAGGGGTCTACGGGCTTCCGTTGCAAAGTTATGGCTGTTTAAAGTTTTGCCATCTTTCAGATCGAATTGCGAGAGAACCAACATTATTTTTACGGATTTTCAGTATGCAAAGTTTGAGGGGTCTACGGCCTTCCGTTGCAAAGTTATGGCTGTTTAAAGTTTTGCCATCTTTCAGATCGAATTGCGAGAGAACCAGACATCGTACAACAATAATGATTAGCGTTTTGGAAAGCTGGCCGCGTGTAGAATTACTGTGCGAAGTTTCATGCTTCTAGCATTATTTTTACGGATTTTCAGTATGCAAAGTTTGAGGGGTCTACGGCCTTCCGTTTCAAAGTTATGGCTGTTTAAAGTTTTGCCATCTTTCAGATCGAATTGCGAGAGAACCAGACATCGTACAACAATAATGATTAGCGTTTGGAAAGCTGGTCGCGTGTATAATTACTATGCGAAGTTTCAGGCTTCTAGCAGTATTTTTACGGATTTTCAGTATGCAAAGTTTGAGGGGTCTACGGCCTTCCGTTGCAAAGTTATGGCTGTTTAAAGTTTTGCCATCTTTCAGATCGAATTGCGAGAGAACCACACATCGTACAACAATAATGATTAGCGTTTTGGAAAGCTGGTCGCGTGTAGAATTACTGTGCGAAGTTTCATGCTTCTAGCATTATTTTTACGGATTTTCAGTATGCAAAGTTTGAGGGGTCTACGGCCTTCCGTTGCAAAGTTATGGCTGTTTAAAGTTTTGCCATCTTTCAGATCGAATTGCGAGAGAACCACACATCGTACAACAATAATGATTAGCGTTTTGGAAAGCTGGTCGCGTGTAGAATTACTGTGCGAAGTTTCATGCTTCTAGCATTATTTTTACAGATTTTCAGTATGCAAAGTTTGAGGGGTCTACGGCCTTCCGTTGCAAAGTTATGGCTGTTTAAAGTTTTGCCATCTTTCAGATCGAATTGCGAGAGAACCAGACATCGTACAACAATAATGATTAGCGTTTGGAAAGCTGGTCGCGTGTATAATTACTATGCGAAGTTTCAGGCTTCTAGCAGTATTTTTACGGATTTTCAGTATGCAAAGTTTGAGGGGTCTACGGCCTTCCGTTGCAAAGTTATGGCTGTTTAAAGTTTTGCCATCTTTCAGATCGAATTGCGAGAGAACCAGACATCGTACAACAATAATGATTAGCGTTTGGAAAGCTGGTCGCGTGTATAATTACTATGCGAAGTTTCATGCTTCTAGCATTATTTTTACAGATTTTCAGTATGCAAAGTTTGAGGGGTCTACGGCCTTCCGTTGCAAAGTTATGGCTGTTTAAAGTTTTGCCATCTTTCAGATCGAATTGCGAGAGAACCAGACATCGTACAACAATAATGATTAGCGTTTTGGAAAGCTGGTCGCGTGTAGAATTACTATGCGAAGTTTCATGCTTCTAGCATTATTTTTACGGATTTTCAGTATGCAAAGTTTGAGGGGTCTACGGCCTTCCGTTTCAAAGTTATGGCTGTTTAAAGTTTTGCCATCTTTCAGATCGAATTGCGAGAGAACCAGACATCGTACAACAATAATGATTAGCGTTTGGAAAGCTGGTCGCGTGTATAATTACTATGCGAAGTTTCAGGCTTCTAGCAGTATTTTTACGGATTTTCAGTATGCAAAGTTTGAGGGGTCTACGGCCTTCCGTTGCAAAGTTATGGCTGTTTAAAGTTTTGCCATCTTTCAGATCGAATTGCGAGAGAACCACACATCGTACAACAATAATGATTAGCGTTTTGGAAAGCTGGTCGCGTGTAGAATTACTGTGCGAAGTTTCATGCTTCTAGCATTATTTTTACGGATTTTCAGTATGCAAAGTTTGAGGGGTCTACGGCCTTCCGTTGCAAAGTTATGGCTGTTTAAAGTTTTGCCATCTTTCAGATCGAATTGCGAGAGAACCAGACATCGTACAACAATAATGATTAGCGTTTTGGAAAGCTGGTCGCGTGTAGAATTACTGTGCGAAGTTTCATGCTTCTAGCATTATTTTTACGGATTTTCAGTATGCAAAGTTTGAGGGGTCTACGGCCTTCCGTTGCAAAGTTATGGCTATTTAAAGTTTTGCCATCTTTCAGATCGAATTGCGAGAGAACCAGACATCGTACAACAATAATGATTAGCGTTTTGGAAAGCTGGTCGCGTGTAGAATTACTGTGCGAAGTTTCAGGCTTCTAGCATTATTTTTACGGATTTTCAGTATGCAAAGTTTGAGGGGTCTACGGCCTTCCGTTGCAAAGTTATGGCTGTTTAAAGTTTTGCCATCTTTCAGATCGAATTGCGAGAGAACCAGACATCGTACAACAATAATGATTAGCGTTTTGGAAAGCTGGCCGCGTGTAGAATTACTGTGCGAAGTTTCATGCTTCTAGCATTATTTCTACGGATTTTCAGTATGCAAAGTTTGAGGGGTCTACGGCCTTCCGTTGCAAAGTTATGGCTATTTAAAGTTTTGCCATCTTTCAGATCGAATTGCGAGAGAACCAGACATCGTACAACAATAATGATTAGCGTTTTGGAAAGCTGGTCGCCTGTAGAATTACTGTGCGAAGTTTCAGGCTTCTAGCATTATTTTTACGGATTTTCAGTATGCAAAGTTTGAGGGGTCTACGGCCTTCCGTTGCAAAGTTATGGCTGTTTAAAGTTTTGCCATCTTTCAGATCGAATTGCGAGAGAACCAGACATCGTACAACAATAATGATTAGCGTTTTGGAAAGCTGGCCGCGTGTAGAATTACTGTGCGAAGTTTCATGCTTCTAGCATTATTTTTACGGATTTTCAGTATGCAAAGTTTGAGGGGTCTACGGGCTTCTGTTGCAAAGTTATGGCTGTTTAAAGTTTTGCCATCTTTCAGATCGAATTGCGAGAGAACCAGCATTATTTTTACGGATTTTCAGTATGCAAAGTTTGAGGGGTCTACGGCCTTCCGTTGCAAAGTTATGGCTGTTTAAAGTTTTGCCATCTTTCAGATCGAATTGCGAGAGAACCAGCATTATTTTTACGGATTTTCAGTATGCAAAGTTTGAGGGGTCTACGGCCTTCCGTTGCAAAGTTATGGCTGTTTAAAGTTTTGCCATCTTTCAGATCGAATTGCGAGAGAACCAACATTATTTTTACGGATTTTCAGTATGCAAAGTTTGAGGGGTCTACGGCCTTCCGTTGCAAAGTTATGGCTGTTTAAAGTTTTGCCATCTTTCAGATCGAATTGCGAGAGAACCAGCATTATTTTTACGGATTTTCAGTATGCAAAGTTTGAGGGGTCTACGGCCTTCCGTTGCAAAGTTATGGCTGTTTAAAGTTTTGCCATCTTTCAGATCGAATTGCGAGAGAACCAGCATTATTTTTACGGATTTTCAGTATGCAAAGTTTGAGGGGTCTACGGCCTTCCGTTTCAAAGTTATGGCTGTTTAAAGTTTTGCCATCTTTCAGATCGAATTGCGAGAGAACCAACATTATTTTTACGGATTTTCAGTATGCAAAGTTTGAGGGGTCTACGGCCTTCCGTTGCAAAGTTATGGCTGTTTAAAGTTTTGCCATCTTTCAGATCGAATTGCGAGAGAATCAACATTATTTTTACGGATTTTCAGTATGCAAAGTTTGAGGGGTCTACGGCCTTCCGTTGCAAAGTTATGGCTATTTAAAGTTTTGCCATCTTTCAGATCGAATTGCGAGAGAACCAGACATCGTACAACAATAATGATTAGCGTTTTGGAAAGCTGGTCGCGTGTAGAATTACTGTGCGAAGTTTCAGGCTTCTAGCATTATTTTTACGCGTGTAGAATTACTGTGCGTAGTTTCATGCTTCTAGCATTATTTTTACGGATTTTCAGTATGCAAAGTTTGAGGGGTCTACGGCCTTCCGTTTCAAAGTTATGGCTGTTTAAAGTTTTGCCATCTTTCAGATCGAATTGCGAGAGAACCAGACATCGTACAGCAATAATGATTAGCGTTTTGGAAAGCTGGTCGCGTGTAGAATTACTGTGCGAAGTTTCAGGCTTCTAGCATTATTTTTACGGATTTTCAGTATGCAAAGTTTGAGGGGTCTACGGCCTTCCGTTTCAAAGTTATGGCTGTTTAAAGTTTTGCCATCTTTCAGATCGAATTGCGAGAGAACCAGACATCGTACAGCAATAATGATTAGCGTTTTGGAAAGCTGGTCGCGTGTAGAATTACTGTGCGAAGTTTCAGGCTTCTAGCATTATTTTTACGGATTTTCAGTATGCAAAGTTTGAGGGGTCTACGGCCTTCCGTTGCAAAGTTATGGCTATTTAAAGTTTTGCCATCTTTCAGATCGAATTGCGAGAGAACCAGACATCGTACAACAATAATGATTAGCGTTTTGGAAAGCTGGTCGCGTGTAGAATTACTGTGCGAAGTTTCAGGCTTCTAGCATTATTTTTACGGATTTTCAGTATGCAAAGTTTGAGGGGTCTACGGCCTTCCGTTGCAAAGTTATGGCTATTTAAAGTTTTGCCATCTTTCAGATCGAATTGCGAGAGAACCAGACATCGTACAACAATAATGATTAGCGTTTTGGAAAGCTGGTCGCGTGTAGAATTACTGTGCGAAGTTTCAGGCTTCTAGCATTATTTTTACGGATTTTCAGTATGCAAAGTTTGAGGGGTCTACGGCCTTCCGTTGCAAAGTTATGGCTGTTTAAAGTTTTGCCATCTTTCAGATCGAATTGCGAGAGAACCAGACATCGTACAACAATAATGATTAGCGTTTTGGAAAGCTGGCCGCGTGTAGAATTACTGTGCGAAGTTTCATGCTTCTAGCATTATTTTTACGGATTTTCAGTATGCAAAGTTTGAGGGGTCTACGGCCTTCCGTTGCAAAGTTATGGCTATTTAAAGTTTTGCCATCTTTCAGATCGAATTGCGAGAGAACCAGACATCGTACAACAATAATGATTAGCGTTTTGGAAAGCTGGTCGCGTGTATAATTACTGTGCGAAGTTTCATGCTTCTAGCATTATTTTTACGGATTTTCAGTATGCAAAGTTTGAGGGGTCTACGGGCTTCTGTTGCAAAGTTATGGCTGTTTAAAGTTTTGCCATCTTTCAGATCGAATTGCGAGAGAACCAGCATTATTTTTACGGATTTTCAGTATGCAAAGTTTGAGGGGTCTACGGGCTTCCGTTGCAAAGTTATGGCTGTTTAAAGTTTTGCCATCTTTCAGATCGAATTGCGAGAGAACCAACATTATTTTTACGGATTTTCAGTATGCAAAGTTTGAGGGGTCTACGGCCTTCCGTTTCAAAGTTATGGCTGTTTAAAGTTTTGCCATCTTTCAGATCGAATTGCGAGAGAACCAGACATCGTACAACAATAATGATTAGCGTTTGGAAAGCTGGTCGCGTGTATAATTACTATGCGAAGTTTCAGGCTTCTAGCAGTATTTTTACGGATTTTCAGTATGCAAAGTTTGAGGGGTCTACGGCCTTCCGTTGCAAAGTTATGGCTGTTTAAAGTTTTGCCATCTTTCAGATCGAATTGCGAGAGAACCACACATCGTACAACAATAATGATTAGCGTTTTGGAAAGCTGGTCGCGTGTAGAATTACTGTGCGAAGTTTCATGCTTCTAGCATTATTTTTACAGATTTTCAGTATGCAAAGTTTGAGGGGTCTACGGCCTTCCGTTGCAAAGTTATGGCTGTTTAAAGTTTTGCCATCTTTCAGATCGAATTGCGAGAGAACCAG
Source organism: Myopa testacea (assembly GCA_949629155.1). NCBI lineage: Eukaryota > Metazoa > Arthropoda > Insecta > Diptera > Conopidae > Myopa > Myopa testacea. The sequence continues at coordinate 51,329,885 of OX451345.1, read as the reverse complement.
ACATCGTACAACAATAATGATTAGCGTTTTGGAAAGCTGGCCGCGTGTAGAATTACTGTGCGAAGTTTCATGCTTCTAGCATTATTTTTACGGATTTTCAGTATGCAAAGTTTGAGGGGTCTACGGCCTTCCGTTGCAAAGTTATGGCTGTTTAAAGTTTTGCCATCTTTCAGATCGAATTGCGAGAGAACCAGACATCGTACAACAATAATGATTAGCGTTTTGGAAAGCTGGCCGCGTGTAGAATTACTGTGCGAAGTTTCATGCTTCTAGCATTATTTTTACGGATTTTCAGTATGCAAAGTTTGAGGGGTCTACGGCCTTCCGTTGCAAAGTTATGGCTATTTAAAGTTTTGCCATCTTTCAGATCGAATTGCGAGAGAACCAGACATCGTACAACAATAATGATTAGCGTTTTGGAAAGCTGGTCGCGTGTAGAATTACTGTGCGAAGTTTCATGCTTCTAGCATTATTTTTACGGATTTTCAGTATGCAAAGTTTGAGGGGTCTACGGGCTTCTGTTGCAAAGTTATGGCTGTTTAAAGTTTTGCCATCTTTCAGATCGAATTGCGAGAGAACCAGCATTATTTTTACGGATTTTCAGTATGCAAAGTTTGAGGGGTCTACGGCCTTCCGTTTCAAAGTTATGGCTGTTTAAAGTTTTGCCATCTTTCAGATCGAATTGCGAGAGAACCAACATTATTTTTACGGATTTTCAGTATGCAAAGTTTGAGGGGTCTACGGCCTTCCGTTTCAAAGTTATGGCTGTTTAAAGTTTTGCCATCTTTCAGATCGAATTGCGAGAGAACCAGACATCGTACAACAATAATGATTAGCGTTTGGAAAGCTGGTCGCGTGTATAATTACTATGCGAAGTTTCAGGCTTCTAGCAGTATTTTTACGGATTTTCAGTATGCAAAGTTTGAGGGGTCTACGGCCTTCCGTTGCAAAGTTATGGCTGTTTAAAGTTTTGCCATCTTTCAGATCGAATTGCGAGAGAACCACACATCGTACAACAATAATGATTAGCGTTTTGGAAAGCTGGTCGCGTGTAGAATTACTGTGCGAAGTTTCATGCTTCTAGCATTATTTTTACAGATTTTCAGTATGCAAAGTTTGAGGGGTCTACGGCCTTCCGTTGCAAAGTTATGGCTGTTTAAAGTTTTGCCATCTTTCAGATCGAATTGCGAGAGAACCAGACATCGTACAACAATAATGATTAGCGTTTTGGAAAGCTGGCCGCGTGTAGAATTACTGTGCGAAGTTTCATGCTTCTAGCATTATTTTTACGGATTTTCAGTATGCAAAGTTTGAGGGGTCTACGGCCTTCCGTTGCAAAGTTATGGCTGTTTAAAGTTTTGCCATCTTTCAGATCGAATTGCGAGAGAACCAGACATCGTACAACAATAATGATTAGCGTTTTGGAAAGCTGGCCGCGTGTAGAATTACTGTGCGAAGTTTCATGCTTCTAGCATTATTTTTACGGATTTTCAGTATGCAAAGTTTGAGGGGTCTACGGCCTTCCGTTTCAAAGTTATGGCTATTTAAAATTTTGCCATCTTTCAGATCGAATTGCGAGAGAACCAGACATCGTACAACAATAATGATTAGCGTTTTGGAAAGCTGGTCGCGTGTAGAATTACTGTGCGAAGTTTCATGCTTCTAGCATTATTTTTACGGATTTTCAGTATGCAAAGTTTGAGGGGTCTACGGGCTTCTGTTGCAAAGTTATGGCTGTTTAAAGTTTTGCCATCTTTCAGATCGAATTGCGAGAGAACCAGCATTATTTTTACGGATTTTCAGTATGCAAAGTTTGAGGGGTCTACGGCCTTCCGTTTCAAAGTTATGGCTGTTTAAAGTTTTGCCATCTTTCAGATCGAATTGCGAGAGAACCAACATTATTTTTACGGATTTTCAGTATGCAAAGTTTGAGGGGTCTACGGCCTTCCGTTTCAAAGTTATGGCTGTTTAAAGTTTTGCCATCTTTCAGATCGAATTGCGAGAGAACCAGACATCGTACAACAATAATGATTAGCGTTTGGAAAGCTGGTCGCGTGTATAATTACTATGCGAAGTTTCAGGCTTCTAGCAGTATTTTTACGGATTTTCAGTATGCAAAGTTTGAGGGGTCTACGGCCTTCCGTTTCAAAGTTATGGCTGTTTAAAGTTTTGCCATCTTTCAGATCGAATTGCGAGAGAACCAGACATCGTACAACAATAATGATTAGCGTTTGGAAAGCTGGTCGCGTGTATAATTACTATGCGAAGTTTCAGGCTTCTAGCAGTATTTTTACGGATTTTCAGTATGCAAAGTTTGAGGGGTCTACGGCCTTCCGTTGCAAAGTTATGGCTGTTTAAAGTTTTGCCATCTTTCAGATCGAATTGCGAGAGAACCACACATCGTACAACAATAATGATTAGCGTTTTGGAAAGCTGGTCGCGTGTAGAATTACTGTGCGAAGTTTCATGCTTCTAGCATTATTTTTACAGATTTTCAGTATGCAAAGTTTGAGGGGTCTACGGCCTTCCGTTGCAAAGTTATGGCTGTTTAAAGTTTTGCCATCTTTCAGATCGAATTGCGAGAGAACCAGACATCGTACAACAATAATGATTAGCGTTTTGGAAAGCTGGCCGCGTGTAGAATTACTGTGCGAAGTTTCATGCTTCTAGCATTATTTTTACGGATTTTCAGTATGCAAAGTTTGAGGGGTCTACGGCCTTCCGTTGCAAAGTTATGGCTGTTTAAAGTTTTGCCATCTTTCAGATCGAATTGCGAGAGAACCAGACATCGTACAACAATAATGATTAGCGTTTTGGAAAGCTGGCCGCGTGTAGAATTACTGTGCGAAGTTTCATGCTTCTAGCATTATTTTTACGGATTTTCAGTATGCAAAGTTTGAGGGGTCTACGGCCTTCCGTTGCAAAGTTATGGCTATTTAAAGTTTTGCCATCTTTCAGATCGAATTGCGAGAGAACCAGACATCGTACAACAATAATGATTAGCGTTTTGGAAAGCTGGTCGCGTGTAGAATTACTGTGCGAAGTTTCATGCTTCTAGCATTATTTTTACGGATTTTCAGTATGCAAAGTTTGAGGGGTCTACGGGCTTCTGTTGCAAAGTTATGGCTGTTTAAAGTTTTGCCATCTTTCAGATCGAATTGCGAGAGAACCAGCATTATTTTTACGGATTTTCAGTATGCAAAGTTTGAGGGGTCTACGGCCTTCCGTTTCAAAGTTATGGCTGTTTAAAGTTTTGCCATCTTTCAGATCGAATTGCGAGAGAACCAACATTATTTTTACGGATTTTCAGTATGCAAAGTTTGAGGGGTCTACGGCCTTCCGTTTCAAAGTTATGGCTGTTTAAAGTTTTGCCATCTTTCAGATCGAATTGCGAGAGAACCAGACATCGTACAACAATAATGATTAGCGTTTGGAAAGCTGGTCGCGTGTATAATTACTATGCGAAGTTTCAGGCTTCTAGCAGTATTTTTACGGATTTTCAGTATGCAAAGTTTGAGGGGTCTACGGCCTTCCGTTGCAAAGTTATGGCTGTTTAAAGTTTTGCCATCTTTCAGATCGAATTGCGAGAGAACCACACATCGTACAACAATAATGATTAGCGTTTTGGAAAGCTGGTCGCGTGTAGAATTACTGTGCGAAGTTTCATGCTTCTAGCATTATTTTTACAGATTTTCAGTATGCAAAGTTTGAGGGGTCTACGGCCTTCCGTTGCAAAGTTATGGCTGTTTAAAGTTTTGCCATCTTTCAGATCGAATTGCGAGAGAACCAGACATCGTACAACAATAATGATTAGCGTTTTGGAAAGCTGGCCGCGTGTAGAATTACTGTGCGAAGTTTCATGCTTCTAGCATTATTTTTACGGATTTTCAGTATGCAAAGTTTGAGGGGTCTACGGCCTTCCGTTGCAAAGTTATGGCTATTTAAAGTTTTGCCATCTTTCAGATCGAATTGCGAGAGAACCAGACATCGTACAACAATAATGATTAGCGTTTTGGAAAGCTGGTCGCGTGTAGAATTACTGTGCGAAGTTTCAGGCTTCTAGCATTATTTTTACGGATTTTCAGTATGCAAAGTTTGAGGGGTCTACGGCCTTCCGTTGCAAAGTTATGGCTGTTTAAAGTTTTGCCATCTTTCAGATCGAATTGCGAGAGAACCAGACATCGTACAACAATAATGATTAGCGTTTTGGAAAGCTGGCCGCGTGTAGAATTACTGTGCGAAGTTTCATGCTTCTAGCATTATTTCTACGGATTTTCAGTATGCAAAGTTTGAGGGGTCTACGGCCTTCCGTTGCAAAGTTATGGCTATTTAAAGTTTTGCCATCTTTCAGATCGAATTGCGAGAGAACCAGACATCGTACAACAATAATGATTAGCGTTTTGGAAAGCTGGTCGCGTGTAGAATTACTGTGCGAAGTTTCAGGCTTCTAGCATTATTTTTACGGATTTTCAGTATGCAAAGTTTGAGGGGTCTACGGCCTTCCGTTGCAAAGTTATGGCTGTTTAAAGTTTTGCCATCTTTCAGATCGAATTGCGAGAGAACCAGACATCGTACAACAATAATGATTAGCGTTTTGGAAAGCTGGCCGCGTGTAGAATTACTGTGCGAAGTTTCATGCTTCTAGCATTATTTTTACGGATTTTCAGTATGCAAAGTTTGAGGGGTCTACGGGCTTCTGTTGCAAAGTTATGGCTGTTTAAAGTTTTGCCATCTTTCAGATCGAATTGCGAGAGAACCAGCATTATTTTTACGGATTTTCAGTATGCAAAGTTTGAGGGGTCTACGGCCTTCCGTTGCAAAGTTATGGCTGTTTAAAGTTTTGCCATCTTTCAGATCGAATTGCGAGAGAACCAGCATTATTTTTACGGATTTTCAGTATGCAAAGTTTGAGGGGTCTACGGCCTTCCGTTGCAAAGTTATGGCTGTTTAAAGTTTTGCCATCTTTCAGATCGAATTGCGAGAGAACCAACATTATTTTTACGGATTTTCAGTATGCAAAGTTTGAGGGGTCTACGGCCTTCCGTTGCAAAGTTATGGCTGTTTAAAGTTTTGCCATCTTTCAGATCGAATTGCGAGAGAACCAGCATTATTTTTACGGATTTTCAGTATGCAAAGTTTGAGGGGTCTACGGCCTTCCGTTGCAAAGTTATGGCTGTTTAAAGTTTTGCCATCTTTCAGATCGAATTGCGAGAGAACCAGCATTATTTTTACGGATTTTCAGTATGCAAAGTTTGAGGGGTCTACGGCCTTCCGTTTCAAAGTTATGGCTGTTTAAAGTTTTGCCATCTTTCAGATCGAATTGCGAGAGAACCAACATTATTTTTACGGATTTTCAGTATGCAAAGTTTGAGGGGTCTACGGCCTTCCGTTGCAAAGTTATGGCTGTTTAAAGTTTTGCCATCTTTCAGATCGAATTGCGAGAGAATCAACATTATTTTTACGGATTTTCAGTATGCAAAGTTTGAGGGGTCTACGGCCTTCCGTTGCAAAGTTATGGCTGTTTAAAGTTTTGCCATCTTTCAGATCGAATTGCGAGAGAACCAACACTATTTTTACGGATTTTCAGTATGCAAAGTTTGAGGGGTCTACGGCCTTCCGTTGCAAAGTTATGGCTGTTTAAAGTTTTGCCATCTTTCAGATCGAATTGCGAGAGAACCAGCATTATTTTTACGGATTTTCAGTATGCAAAGTTTGAGGGGTCTACGGCCTTCCGTTGCAAAGTTATGGCTGTTTAAAGTTTTGCCATCTTTCAGATCGAATTGCGAGAGAACCAACATTATTTTTACGGATTTTCAGTATGCAAAGTTTGAGGGGTCTACGGCCTTCCGTTGCAAAGTTATGGCTGTTTAAAGTTTTGCCATCTTTCAGATCGAAATGCGAGAGAACCAGACATCGTACAACAATAATGATTAGCGTTTTGGAAAGCTGGTCGCGTGTAGAATTACTGTGCGAAGTTTCAGGCTTCTAGCATTATTTTTACGGATTTTCAGTATGCAAAGTTTGAGGGGTCTACGGCCTTCCGTTGCAAAGTTATGGCTGTTTAAAGTTTTGCCATCTTTCAGATCGAATTGCGAGAGAACCAACACTATTTTTACGGATTTTCAGTATGCAAAGTTTGAGGGGTCTACGGCCTTCCGTTGCAAAGTTATGGCTGTTTAAAGTTTTGCCATCTTTCAGATCGAATTGCGAGAGAACCAGCATTATTTTTACGGATTTTCAGTATGCAAAGTTTGAGGGGTCTACGGCCTTCCGTTGCAAAGTTATGGCTGTTTAAAGTTTTGCCATCTTTCAGATCGAATTGCGAGAGAACCAACACTATTTTTACGGATTTTCAGTATGCAAAGTTTGAGGGGTCTACGGCCTTCCGTTGCAAAGTTATGGCTGTTTAAAGTTTTGCCATCTTTCAGATCGAATTGCGAGAGAACCAGCATTATTTTTACGGATTTTCAGTATGCAAAGTTTGAGGGGTCTACGGCCTTCCGTTGCAAAGTTATGGCTGTTTAAAGTTTTGCCATCTTTCAGATCGAATTGCGAGAGAACCAACACTATTTTTACGGATTTTCAGTATGCAAAGTTTGAGGGGTCTACGGCCTTCCGTTGCAAAGTTATGGCTGTTTAAAGTTTTGCCATCTTTCAGATCGAATTGCGAGAGAACCAGCATTATTTTTACGGATTTTCAGTATGCAAAGTTTGAGGGGTCTACGGCCTTCCGTTGCAAAGTTATGGCTGTTTAAAGTTTTGCCATCTTTCAGATCGAATTGCGAGAGAACCAGCATTATTTTTACGGATTTTCAGTATGCAAAGTTTGAGGGGTCTACGGCCTTCCGTTGCAAAGTTATGGCTGTTTAAAGTTTTGCCATCTTTCAGATCGAATTGCGAGAGAACCAGACATCGTACAACAATAATGATTAGCGTTTTGGAAAGCTGGCCGCGTGTAGAATTACTGTGCGAAGTTTCATGCTTCTAGCATTATTTTTACGGATTTTCAGTATGCAAAGTTTGAGGGGTCTACGGCCTTCCGTTGCAAAGTTATGGCTGTTTAAAGTTTTGCCATCTTTCAGATCGAATTGCGAGAGAACCAGACATCGTACAGCAATAATGATTAGCGTTTTGGAAAGCTGGCCGCGTGTAGAATTACTGTGCGAAGTTTCATGCTTCTAGCATTATTTTTACGGATTTTCAGTATGCAAAGTTTGAGGGGTCTACGGCCTTCCGTTGCAAAGTTATGGCTGTTTAAAGTTTTGCCATCTTTCAGATCGAATTGCGAGAGAACCAGACATCGTACAACAATAATGATTAGCGTTTTGGAAAGCTGGCCGCGTGTAGAATTACTGTGCGAAGTTTCATGCTTCTAGCATTATTTTTACGGATTTTCAGTATGCAAAGTTTGAGGGGTCTACGGCCTTCCGTTGCAAAGTTATGGCTGTTTAAAGTTTTGCCATCTTTCAGATCGAATTGCGAGAGAACCAACACTATTTTTACGGATTTTCAGTATGCAAAGTTTGAGGGGTCTACGGCCTTCCGTTGCAAAGTTATGGCTGTTTAAAGTTTTGCCATCTTTCAGATCGAATTGCGAGAGAACCAGCATTATTTTTACGGATTTTCAGTATGCAAAGTTTGAGGGGTCTACGGCCTTCCGTTGCAAAGTTATGGCTGTTTAAAGTTTTGCCATCTTTCAGATCGAATTGCGAGAGAACCAACATTATTTTTACGGATTTTCAGTATGCAAAGTTTGAGGGGTCTACGGCCTTCCGTTGCAAAGTTATGGCTGTTTAAAGTTTTGCCATCTTTCAGATCGAATTGCGAGAGAACCAGACATCGTACAACAATAATGATTAGCGTTTTGGAAAGCTGGTCGCGTGTAGAATTACTGTGCGAAGTTTCAGGCTTCTAGCATTATTTTTACGGATTTTCAGTATGCAAAGTTTGAGGGGTCTACGGCCTTCCGTTGCAAAGTTATGGCTGTTTAAAGTTTTGCCATCTTTCAGATCGAATTGCGAGAGAACCAGACATCGTACAACAATAATGATTAGCGTTTTGGAAAGCTGGTCGCGTGTAGAATTACTATGCGAAGTTTCATGCTTCTAGCATTATTTTTACGGATTTTCAGTATGCAAAGTTTGAGGGGTCTACGGCCTTCCGTTTCAAAGTTATGGCTGTTTAAAGTTTTGCCATCTTTCAGATCGAATTGCGAGAGAACCAGACATCGTACAACAATAATGATTAGCGTTTTGGAAAGCTGGCCGCGTGTAGAATTACTGTGCGAAGTTTCATGCTTCTAGCATTATTTTTACGGATTTTCAGTATGCAAAGTTTGAGGGGTCTACGGCCTTCCGTTTCAAAGTTATGGCTGTTTAAAGTTTTGCCATCTTTCAGATCGAATTGCGAGAGAACCAGACATCGTACAACAATAATGATTAGCGTTTTGGAAAGCTGGTCGCGTGTAGAATTACTATGCGAAGTTTCATGCTTCTAGCATTATTTTTACGGATTTTCAGTATGCAAAGTTTGAGGGGTCTACGGCCTTCCGTTGCAAAGTTATGGCTGTTTAAAGTTTTGCCATCTTTCAGATCGAATTGCGAGAGAACCAGACATCGTACAACAATAATGATTAGCGTTTTGGAAAGCTGGTCGCGTGTAGAATTACTATGCGAAGTTTCATGCTTCTAGCATTATTTTTACGGATTTTCAGTATGCAAAGTTTGAGGGGTCTACGGCCTTCCGTTTCAAAGTTATGGCTGTTTAAAGTTTTGCCATCTTTCAGATCGAATTGCGAGAGAACCAGACATCGTACAACAATAATGATTAGCGTTTTGGAAAGCTGGCCGCGTGTAGAATTACTGTGCGAAGTTTCATGCTTCTAGCATTATTTTTACGGATTTTCAGTATGCAAAGTTTGAGGGGTCTACGGCCTTCCGTTGCAAAGTTATGGCTGTTTAAAGTTTTGCCATCTTTCAGATCGAATTGCGAGAGAACCAGACATCGTACAACAATAATGATTAGCGTTTTGGAAAGCTGGCCGCGTGTAGAATTACTGTGCGAAGTTTCATGCTTCTAGCATTATTTTTACGGATTTTCAGTATGCAAAGTTTGAGGGGTCTACGGCCTTCCGTTGCAAAGTTATGGCTGTTTAAAGTTTTGCCATCTTTCAGATCGAATTGCGAGAGAACCAGACATCGTACAACAATAATGATTAGCGTTTTGGAAAGCTGGTCGCGTGTAGAATTACTATGCGAAGTTTCATGCTTCTAGCATTATTTTTACGGATTTTCAGTATGCAAAGTTTGAGGGGTCTACGGCCTTCCGTTTCAAAGTTATGGCTGTTTAAAGTTTTGCCATCTTTCAGATCGAATTGCGAGAGAACCAGACATCGTACAACAATAATGATTAGCGTTTTGGAAAGCTGGTCGCGTGTAGAATTACTGTGCGAAGTTTCAGGCTTCTAGCATTATTTTTACGGATTTTCAGTATGCAAAGTTTGAGGGGTCTACGGCCTTCCGTTTCAAAGTTATGGCTGTTTAAAGTTTTGCCATCTTTCAGATCGAATTGCGAGAGAACCAGACATCGTACAACAATAATGATTAGCGTTTTGGAAAGCTGGCCGCGTGTAGAATTACTGTGCGAAGTTTCATGCTTCTAGCATTATTTTTACGGATTTTCAGTATGCAAAGTTTGAGGGGTCTACGGCCTTCCGTTTCAAAGTTATGGCTGTTTAAAGTTTTGCCATCTTTCAGATCGAATTGCGAGAGAACCAGACATCGTACAACAATAATGATTAGCGTTTTGGAAAGCTGGCCGCGTGTAGAATTACTGTGCGAAGTTTCATGCTTCTAGCATTATTTTTACGGATTTTCAGTATGCAAAGTTTGAGGGGTCTACGGCCTTCCGTTTCAAAGTTATGGCTGTTTAAAGTTTTGCCATCTTTCAGATCGAATTGCGAGAGAACCAGACATCGTACAACAATAATGATTAGCGTTTTGGAAAGCTGGCCGCGTGTAGAATTACTGTGCGAAGTTTCATGCTTCTAGCATTATTTTTACGGATTTTCAGTATGCAAAGTTTGAGGGGTCTACGGCCTTCCGTTTCAAAGTTATGGCTGTTTAAAGTTTTGCCATCTTTCAGATCGAATTGCGAGAGAACCAGACATCGTACAACAATAATGATTAGCGTTTGGAAAGCTGGTCGCGTGTAGAATTACTATGCGAAGTTTCATGCTTCTAGCATTATTTTTACGGATTTTCAGTATGCAAAGTTTGAGGGGTCTACGGCCTTCCGTTTCAAAGTTATGGCTGTTTAAAGTTTTGCCATCTTTCAGATCGAATTGCGAGAGAACCAGACATCGTACAACAATAATGATTAGCGTTTTGGAAAGCTGGTCGCGTGTAGAATTACTATGCGAAGTTTCATGCTTCTAGCATTATTTTCCGGATTTTCAGTATGCAAAGTTTGAGGGGTCTACGGGCTTCCGTTGCAAAGTTATGGCTGTTTAAAGTTTTGCCATCTTTCAGATCGAATTGCGAGAGAACCAGACATCGTACAACAATAATGATTAGCGTTTTGGAAAGCTGGTCGCGTGTAGAATTACTATGCGAAGTTTCATGCTTCTAGCATTATTTTTACGGATTTTCAGTATGCAAAGTTTGAGGGGTCTACGGGCTTCCGTTGCAAAGTTATGGCTGTTTAAAGTTTTGCCATCTTTCAGATCGAATTGCGAGAGAACCAGACATCGTACAACAATAATGATTAGCGTTTTGGAAAGCTGGTCGCGTGTAGAATTACTATGCGAAGTTTCATGCTTCTAGCATTATTTTTACGGATTTTCAGTATGCAAAGTTTGAGGGGTCTACGGGCTTCCGTTGCAAAGTTATGGCTGTTTAAAGTTTTGCCATCTTTCAGATCGAATTGCGAGAGAACCAGACATCGTACAACAATAATGATTAGCGTTTTGGAAAGCTGGTCGCGTGTAGAATTACTGTGCGAAGTTTCATGCTTCTAGCATTATTTTTACAGATTTTCAGTATGCAAAGTTTGAGGGGTCTACGGCCTTCCGTTTCAAAGTTATGGCTGTTTAAAGTTTTGCCATCTTTCAGATCGAATTGCGAGAGAACCAGACATCGTACAACAATAATGATTAGCGTTTTGGAAAGCTGGTCGCGTGTAGAATTACTGTGCGAAGTTTCATGCTTCTAGCATTATTTTTACAGATTTTCAGTATGCAAAGTTTGAGGGGTCTACGGCCTTCCGTTTCAAAGTTATGGCTGTTTAAAGTTTTGCCATCTTTCAGATCAAATTGCGAGAGAACCAGACATCGTACAACAATAATGATTAGCGTTTTGGAAAGCTGGTCGCGTGTAGAATTACTGTGCGAAGTTTCCTGCTTCTAGCATTATTTTTACAGATTTTCAGTATGCAAAGTTTGAGGGGTCTACGGCCTTCCATTTCAAAGTTATGGCTGTTTAAAGTTTTGCCATCTTTCAGATCGAATTGCGAGAGAACCAGACATCGTACAACAATAATGATTAGCGTTTTGGAAAGCTGGTCGCGTGTAGAATTACTGTGCGAAGTTTCATGCTTCTAGCATTATTTTTACAGATTTTCAGTATGCAAAGTTTGAGGGGTCTACGGCCTTCCGTTTCAAAGTTATGGCTGTTTAAAGTTTTGCCATCTTTCAGATCGAATTGCGAGAGAACCAGACATCGTACAACAATAATGATTAGCGTTTTGGAAAGCTGGTCGCGTGTAGAATTACTGTGCGAAGTTTCCTGCTTCTAGCATTATTTTTACGGATTTTCAGTATGCAAAGTTTGAGGGGTCTACGGGCTTCCGTTGCAAAGTTATGGCTGTTTAAAGTTTTGCCATCTTTCAGATCGAATTGCGAGAGAACCAGACATCGTACAACAATAATGATTAGCGTTTTGGAAAGCTGGTCGCGTGTAGAATTACTATGCGAAGTTTCATGCTTCTAGCATTATTTTTACGGATTTTCAGTATGCAAAGTTTGAGGGGTCTACGGGCTTCCGTTGCAAAGTTATGGCTGTTTAAAGTTTTGCCATCTTTCAGATCGAATTGCGAGAGAACCAGACATCGTACAACAATAATGATTAGCGTTTTGGAAAGCTGGTCGCGTGTAGAATTACTGTGCGAAGTTTCATGCTTCTAGCATTATTTTTACAGATTTTCAGTATGCAAAGTTTGAGGGGTCTACGGCCTTCCGTTTCAAAGTTATGGCTGTTTAAAGTTTTGCCATCTTTCAGATCGAATTGCGAGAGAACCAGACATCGTACAACAATAATGATTAGCGTTTTGGAAAGCTGGTCGCGTGTAGAATTACTGTGCGAAGTTTCATGCTTCTAGCATTATTTTTACAGATTTTCAGTATGCAAAGTTTGAGGGGTCTACGGCCTTCCGTTTCAAAGTTATGGCTGTTTAAAGTTTTGCCATCTTTCAGATCGAATTGCGAGAGAACCAGACATCGTACAACAATAATGATTAGCGTTTTGGAAAGCTGGTCGCGTGTAGAATTACTGTGCGAAGTTTCCTGCTTCTAGCATTATTTTTACAGATTTTCAGTATGCAAAGTTTGAGGGGTCTACGGCCTTCCGTTTCAAAGTTATGGCTGTTTAAAGTTTTGCCATCTTTCAGATCGAATTGCGAGAGAACCAGACATCGTACAACAATAATGATTAGCGTTTTGGAAAGCTGGTCGCGTGTAGAATTACTGTGCGAAGTTTCATGCTTCTAGCATTATTTTTACAGATTTTCAGTATGCAAAGTTTGAGGGGTCTACGGCCTTCCGTTTCAAAGTTATGGCTGTTTAAAGTTTTGCCATCTTTCAGATCGAATTGCGAGAGAACCAGACATCGTACAACAATAATGATTAGCGTTTTGGAAAGCTGGTCGCGTGTAGAATTACTGTGCGAAGTTTCCTGCTTCTAGCATTATTTTTACGGATTTTCAGTATGCAAAGTTTGAGGGGTCTACGGGCTTCCGTTGCAAAGTTATGGCTGTTTAAAGTTTTGCCATCTTTCAGATCGAATTGCGAGAGAACCAGACATCGTACAACAATAATGATTAGCGTTTTGGAAAGCTGGTCGCGTGTAGAATTACTATGCGAAGTTTCATGCTTCTAGCATTATTTTTACGGATTTTCAGTATGCAAAGTTTGAGGGGTCTACGGGCTTCCGTTGCAAAGTTATGGCTGTTTAAAGTTTTGCCATCTTTCAGATCGAATTGCGAGAGAACCAGACATCGTACAACAATAATGATTAGCGTTTTGGAAAGCTGGTCGCGTGTAGAATTACTGTGCGAAGTTTCATGCTTCTAGCATTATTTTTACAGATTTTCAGTATGCAAAGTTTGAGGGGTCTACGGCCTTCCGTTTCAAAGTTATGGCTGTTTAAAGTTTTGCCATCTTTCAGATCGAATTGCGAGAGAACCAGACATCGTACAACAATAATGATTAGCGTTTTGGAAAGCTGGTCGCGTGTAGAATTACTGTGCGAAGTTTCCTGCTTCTAGCATTATTTTTACGGATTTTCAGTATGCAAAGTTTGAGGGGTCTACGGGCTTCCGTTGCAAAGTTATGGCTGTTTAAAGTTTTGCCATCTTTCAGATCGAATTGCGAGAGAACCAGACATCGTACAACAATAATGATTAGCGTTTTGGAAAGCTGGTCGCGTGTAGAATTACTATGCGAAGTTTCATGCTTCTAGCATTATTTTTACGGATTTTCAGTATGCAAAGTTTGAGGGGTCTACGGGCTTCCGTTGCAAAGTTATGGCTGTTTAAAGTTTTGCCATCTTTCAGATCGAATTGCGAGAGAACCAGACATCGTACAACAATAATGATTAGCGTTTTGGAAAGCTGGTCGCGTGTAGAATTACTGTGCGAAGTTTCATGCTTCTAGCATTATTTTTACAGATTTTCAGTATGCAAAGTTTGAGGGGTCTACGGCCTTCCGTTTCAAAGTTATGGCTGTTTAAAGTTTTGCCATCTTTCAGATCGAATTGCGAGAGAACCAGACATCGTACAACAATAATGATTAGCGTTTTGGAAAGCTGGTCGCGTGTAGAATTACTGTGTGAAGTTTCATGCTTCTAGCATTATTTTTACGGATTTTCAGTATGCAAAGTTTGAGGGGTCTACGGGCTTCCGTTGCAAAGTTATGGCTGTTTAAAGTTTTGCCATCTTTCAGATCGAATTGCGAGAGAACCAGACCTCGTACAACAATAATGATTAGCGTTTTGGAAAGCTGGTCGCGTGTAGAATTACTATGCGAAGTTTCATGCTTCTAGCATTATTTTCCGGATTTTCAGTATGCAAAGTTTGAGGGGTCTACGGGCTTCCGTTGCAAAGTTATGGCTGTTTAAAGTTTTGCCATCTTTCAGATCGAATTGCGAGAGAACCAGACATCGTACAACAATAATGATTAGCGTTTTGGAAAGCTGGTCGCGTGTAGAATTACTATGCGAAGTTTCATGCTTCTAGCATTATTTTCCGGATTTTCAGTATGCAAAGTTTGAGGGGTCTACGGGCTTCCGTTGCAAAGTTATGGCTGTTTAAAGTTTTGCCATCTTTCAGATCGAATTGCGAGAGAACCAGACATCGTACAACTATAATGATTAGCGTTTTGGAAAGCTGGTCGCGTGTAGAATTACTGTGCGAAGTTTCCTGCTTCTAGCATTATTTTTACAGATTTTCAGTATGCAAAGTTTGAGGGGTCTACGGCCTTCCGTTTCAAAGTTATGGCTGTTTAAAGTTTTGCCATCTTTCAGATCGAATTGCGAGAGAACCAGACATCGTACAACAATAATGATTAGCGTTTTGGAAAGCTGGTCGCGTGTAGAATTACTGTGCGAAGTTTCATGCTTCTAGCATTATTTTTACAGATTTTCAGTATGCAAAGTTTGAGGGGTCTACGGCCTTCCGTTTCAAAGTTATGGCTGTTTAAAGTTTTGCCATCTTTCAGATCGAATTGCGAGAGAACCAGACATCGTACAACAATAATGATTAGCGTTTTGGAAAGCTGGTCGCGTGTAGAATTACTATGCGAAGTTTCATGCTTCTAGCATTATTTTTACGGATTTTCAGTATGCAAAGTTTGAGGGGTCTACGGGCTTCCGTTGCAAAGTTATGGCTGTTTAAAGTTTTGCCATCTTTCAGATCGAATTGCGAGAGAACCAGACATCGTACAACAATAATGATTAGCGTTTTGGAAAGCTGGTCGCGTGTAGAATTACTGTGCGAAGTTTCCTGCTTCTAGCATTATTTTTACAGATTTTCAGTATGCAAAGTTTGAGGGGTCTACGGCCTTCCGTTTCAAAGTTATGGCTGTTTAAAGTTTTGCCATCTTTCAGATCGAATTGCGAGAGAACCAGACATCGTACAACAATAATGATTAGCGTTTTGGAAAGCTGGTCGCGTGTAGAATTACTGTGCGAAGTTTCATGCTTCTAGCATTATTTTTACAGATTTTCAGTATGCAAAGTTTGAGGGGTCTACGGCCTTCCGTTTCAAAGTTATGGCTGTTTAAAGTTTTGCCATCTTTCAGATCGAATTGCGAGAGAACCAGACATCGTACAACAATAATGATTAGCGTTTTGGAAAGCTGGTCGCGTGTAGAATTACTATGCGAAGTTTCATGCTTCTAGCATTATTTTTACGGATTTTCAGTATGCAAAGTTTGAGGGGTCTACGGGCTTCCGTTGCAAAGTTATGGCTGTTTAAAGTTTTGCCATCTTTCAGATCGAATTGCGAGAGAACCAGACATCGTACAACAATAATGATTAGCGTTTTGGAAAGCTGGTCGCGTGTAGAATTACTGTGCGAAGTTTCCTGCTTCTAGCATTATTTTTACAGATTTTCAGTATGCAAAGTTTGAGGGGTCTACGGCCTTCCGTTTCAAAGTTATGGCTGTTTAAAGTTTTGCCATCTTTCAGATCGAATTGCGAGAGAACCAGACATCGTACAACAATAATGATTAGCGTTTTGGAAAGCTGGTCGCGTGTAGAATTACTGTGCGAAGTTTCATGCTTCTAGCATTATTTTTACAGATTTTCAGTATGCAAAGTTTGAGGGGTCTACGGCCTTCCGTTTCAAAGTTATGGCTGTTTAAAGTTTTGCCATCTTTCAGATCGAATTGCGAGAGAACCAGACATCGTACAACAATAATGATTAGCGTTTTGGAAAGCTGGTCGCGTGTAGAATTACTATGCGAAGTTTCATGCTTCTAGCATTATTTTTACGGATTTTCAGTATGCAAAGTTTGAGGGGTCTACGGGCTTCCGTTGCAAAGTTATGGCTGTTTAAAGTTTTGCCATCTTTCAGATCGAATTGCGAGAGAACCAGACATCGTACAACAATAATGATTAGCGTTTTGGAAAGCTGGTCGCGTGTAGAATTACTATGCGAAGTTTCATGCTTCTAGCATTATTTTTACGGATTTTCAGTATGCAAAGTTTGAGGGGTCTACGGGCTTCCGTTGCAAAGTTATGGCTGTTTAAAGTTTTGCCATCTTTCAGATCGAATTGCGAGAGAACCAGACATCGTACAACAATAATGATTAGCGTTTTGGAAAGCTGGTCGCGTGTAGAATTACTGTGCGAAGTTTCATGCTTCTAGCATTATTTTTACAGATTTTCAGTATGCAAAGTTTGAGGGGTCTACGGCCTTCCGTTTCAAAGTTATGGCTGTTTAAAGTTTTGCCATCTTTCAGATCGAATTGCGAGAGAACCAGACATCGTACAACAATAATGATTAGCGTTTTGGAAAGCTGGTCGCGTGTAGAATTACTGTGCGAAGTTTCCTGCTTCTAGCATTATTTTTACGGATTTTCAGTATGCAAAGTTTGAGGGGTCTACGGGCTTCCGTTGCAAAGTTATGGCTGTTTAAAGTTTTGCCATCTTTTAGATCGAATTGCGAGAGAACCAGACATCGTACAACAATAATGATTAGCGTTTTGGAAAGCTGGTCGCGTGTAGAATTACTATGCGAAGTTTCATGCTTCTAGCATTATTTTTACGGATTTTCAGTATGCAAAGTTTGAGGGGTCTACGGGCTTCCGTTGCAAAGTTATGGCTGTTTAAAGTTTTGCCATCTTTCAGATCGAATTGCGAGAGAACCAGACATCGTACAACAATAATGATTAGCGTTTTGGAAAGCTGGTCGCGTGTAGAATTACTGTGCGAAGTTTCCTGCTTCTAGCATTATTTTTACAGATTTTCAGTATGCAAAGTTTGAGGGGTCTACGGCCTTCCGTTTCAAAGTTATGGCTGTTTAAAGTTTTGCCATCTTTCAGATCGAATTGCGAGAGAACCAGACATCGTACAACAATAATGATTAGCGTTTTGGAAAGCTGGTCGCGTGTAGAATTACTGTGCGAAGTTTCATGCTTCTAGCATTATTTTTACAGATTTTCAGTATGCAAAGTTTGAGGGGTCTACGGCCTTCCGTTTCAAAGTTATGGCTGTTTAAAGTTTTGCCATCTTTCAGATCGAATTGCGAGAGAACCAGACATCGTACAACAATAATGATTAGCGTTTTGGAAAGCTGGTCGCGTGTAGAATTACTATGCGAAGTTTCATGCTTCTAGCATTATTTTTACGGATTTTCAGTATGCAAAGTTTGAGGGGTCTACGGGCTTCCGTTGCAAAGTTATGGCTGTTTAAAGTTTTGCCATCTTTCAGATCGAATTGCGAGAGAACCAGACATCGTACAACAATAATGATTAGCGTTTTGGAAAGCTGGTCGCGTGTAGAATTACTGTGCGAAGTTTCATGCTTCTAGCATTATTTTTACAGATTTTCAGTATGCAAAGTTTGAGGGGTCTACGGCCTTCCGTTTCAAAGTTATGGCTGTTTAAAGTTTTGCCATCTTTCAGATCGAATTGCGAGAGAACCAGACATCGTACAACAATAATGATTAGCGTTTTGGAAAGCTGGTCGCGTGTAGAATTACTGTGCGAAGTTTCCTGCTTCTAGCATTATTTTTACGGATTTTCAGTATGCAAAGTTTGAGGGGTCTACGGGCTTCCGTTGCAAAGTTATGGCTGTTTAAAGTTTTGCCATCTTTCAGATCGAATTGCGAGAGAACCAGACATCGTACAACAATAATGATTAGCGTTTTGGAAAGCTGGTCGCGTGTAGAATTACTATGCGAAGTTTCATGCTTCTAGCATTATTTTTACGGATTTTCAGTATGCAAAGTTTGAGGGGTCTACGGGCTTCCGTTGCAAAGTTATGGCTGTTTAAAGTTTTGCCATCTTTCAGATCGAATTGCGAGAGAACCAGACATCGTACAACAATAATGATTAGCGTTTTGGAAAGCTGGTCGCGTGTAGAATTACTGTGCGAAGTTTCCTGCTTCTAGCATTATTTTTACAGATTTTCAGTATGCAAAGTTTGAGGGGTCTACGGCCTTCCGTTTCAAAGTTATGGCTGTTTAAAGTTTTGCCATCTTTCAGATCGAATTGCGAGAGAACCAGACATCGTACAACAATAATGATTAGCGTTTTGGAAAGCTGGTCGCGTGTAGAATTACTGTGCGAAGTTTCATGCTTCTAGCATTATTTTTACAGATTTTCAGTATGCAAAGTTTGAGGGGTCTACGGCCTTCCGTTTCAAAGTTATGGCTGTTTAAAGTTTTGCCATCTTTCAGATCGAATTGCGAGAGAACCAGACATCGTACAACAATAATGATTAGCGTTTTGGAAAGCTGGTCGCGTGTAGAATAACTATGCGAAGTTTCATGCTTCTAGCATTATTTTTACGGATTTTCAGTATGCAAAGTTTGAGGGGTCTACGGGCTTCCGTTGCAAAGTTATGGCTGTTTAAAGTTTTGCCATCTTTCAGATCGAATTGCGAGAGAACCAGACATCGTACAACAATAATGATTAGCGTTTTGGAAAGCTGGTCGCGTGTAGAATTACTATGCGAAGTTTCATGCTTCTAGCATTATTTTTACGGATTTTCAGTATGCAAAGTTTGAGGGGTCTACGGGCTTCCGTTGCAAAGTTATGGCTGTTTAAAGTTTTGCCATCTTTCAGATCGAATTGCGAGAGAACCAGACATCGTACAACAATAATGATTAGCGTTTTGGAAAGCTGGTCGCGTGTAGAATTACTGTGCGAAGTTTCATGCTTCTAGCATTATTTTTACAGATTTTCAGTATGCAAAGTTTGAGGGGTCTACGGCCTTCCGTTTCAAAGTTATGGCTGTTTAAAGTTTTGCCATCTTTCAGATCGAATTGCGAGAGAACCAGACATCGTACAACAATAATGATTAGCGTTTTGGAAAGCTGGTCGCGTGTAGAATTACTATGCGAAGTTTCATGCTTCTAGCATTATTTTTACGGATTTTCAGTATGCAAAGTTTGAGGGGTCTACGGCCTTCCGTTTCAAAGTTATGGCTGTTTAAAGTTTTGCCATCTTTCAGATCGAATTGCGAGAGAACCAGACATCGTACAACAATAATGATTAGCGTTTTGGAAAGCTGGTCGCGTGTAGAATTACTATGCGAAGTTTCATGCTTCTAGCATTATTTTTACGGATTTTCAGTATGCAAAGTTTGAGGGGTCTACGGGCTTCCGTTGCAAAGTTATGGCTGTTTAAAGTTTTGCCATCTTTCAGATCGAATTGCGAGAGAACCAGACATCGTACAACAATAATGATTAGCGTTTTGGAAAGCTGGTCGCGTGTAGAATTACTGTGCGAAGTTTCATGCTTCTAGCATTATTTTTACAGATTTTCAGTATGCAAAGTTTGAGGGGTCTACGGCCTTCCGTTTCAAAGTTATGGCTGTTTAAAGTTTTGCCATCTTTCAGATCGAATTGCGAGAGAACCAGACATCGTACAACAATAATGATTAGCGTTTTGGAAAGCTGGTCGCGTGTAGAATTACTGTGTGAAGTTTCATGCTTCTAGCATTATTTTTACGGATTTTCAGTATGCAAAGTTTGAGGGGTCTACGGGCTTCCGTTGCAAAGTTATGGCTGTTTAAAGTTTTGCCATCTTTCAGATCGAATTGCGAGAGAACCAGACCTCGTACAACAATAATGATTAGCGTTTTGGAAAGCTGGTCGCGTGTAGAATTACTATGCGAAGTTTCATGCTTCTAGCATTATTTTCCGGATTTTCAGTATGCAAAGTTTGAGGGGTCTACGGGCTTCCGTTGCAAAGTTATGGCTGTTTAAAGTTTTGCCATCTTTCAGATCGAATTGCGAGAGAACCAGACATCGTACAACAATAATGATTAGCGTTTTGGAAAGCTGGTCGCGTGTAGAATTACTATGCGAAGTTTCATGCTTCTAGCATTATTTTCCGGATTTTCAGTATGCAAAGTTTGAGGGGTCTACGGGCTTCCGTTGCAAAGTTATGGCTGTTTAAAGTTTTGCCATCTTTCAGATCGAATTGCGAGAGAACCAGACATCGTACAACTATAATGATTAGCGTTTTGGAAAGCTGGTCGCATGTAGAATTACTGTGCGAAGTTTCATGCTTCTAGCATTATTTTTACGGATTTTCAGTATGCAAAGTTTGAGGGGTCTACGGGCTTCCGTTGCAAAGTTATGGCTGTTTAAAGTTTTGCCATCTTTCAGATCGAATTGCGAGAGAACCAGACATCGTACAACAATAATGATTAGCGTTTTGGAAAGCTGGTCGCGTGTAGAATTACTATGCGAAGTTTCATGCTTCTAGCATTATTTTTACGGATTTTCAGTATGCAAAGTTTGAGGGGTCTACGGGCTTCCGTTGCAAAGTTATGGCTGTTTAAAGTTTTGCCATCTTTCAGATCGAATTGCGAGAGAACCAGACATCGTACAACAATAATGATTAGCGTTTTGGAAAGCTGGTCGCGTGTAGAATTACTATGCGAAGTTTCATGCTTCTAGCATTATTTTCCGGATTTTCAGTATGCAAAGTTTGAGGGGTCTACGGCCTTCCGTTGCAAAGTTATGGCTGTTTAAAGTTTTGCCATCTTTCAGATCGAATTGCGAGAGAACCAGACATCGTACAACAATAATGATTAGCGTTTTGGAAAGCTGGTCGCGTGTAGAATTACTGTGGGAAGTTTCATGCTTCTAGCATTATTTTCCGGATTTTCAGTATGCAAAGTTTGAGGGGTCTACGGCCTTCCGTTGCAAAGTTATGGCTGTTTAAAGTTTTGCCATCTTTCAGATCGAATTGCGAGAGAACCAGACATCGTACAACAATAATGATTAGCGTTTTGGAAAGCTGGTCGCGTGTAGAATTACTGTGCGAAGTTTCATGCTTCTAGCATTATTTTTACGGATTTTCAGTATGCAAAGTTTGAGGGGTCTACGGCCTTCCGTTGCAAAGTTATGGCTGTTTAAAGTTTTGCCATCTTTCAGATCGAATTGCGAGAGAACCAGACATCGTACAACAATAATGATTAGCGTTTTGGAAAGCTGGTCGCGTGTAGAATTACTGTGCGAAGTTTCATGCTTCTAGCATTATTTTTACGGATTTTCAGTATGCAAAGTTTGAGGGGTCTACGGCCTTCCGTTGCAAAGTTATGGCTGTTTAAAGTTTTGCCATCTTTCAGATCGAATTGCGAGAGAACCAGACATCGTACAACAATAATGATTAGCGTTTTGGAAAGCTGGTCGCGTGTAGAATTACTGTGCGAAGTTTCAGGCTTCTAGCATTATTTGTACGGATTTTCAGTATGCAAAGTTTGAGGTGTCTACGGCCTTCCGTTTCAAAGTTATGGCTGTTTAATGTTTTGCCATCTTTCAGATCGAATTGCGAGAGAACCAGACATCGTACAACAATAATGATTAGCGTTTTGGAAAGCTGGTCGCGTGTAGAATTACTATGCGAAGTTTCAGGCTTCTAGCATTATTTTTACGGATTTTCAGTATGCAAAGTTTGAGGGGTCTACGGCCTTCCGTTGCAAAGTTATAGTTGTTTAAAGTTTTGCCATCTTTCAGATCGAATTGCGAGAGAACCAGACATCGTACAACAATAATGATTAGCGTTTTGGAAAGCTGGTCGCGTGTAGAATTACTATGCGAAGTTTCATGCTTCTAGCATTATTTTCCGGATTTTCAGTATGCAAAGTTTGAGGGGTCTACGGGCTTCCGTTGCAAAGTTATGGCTGTTTAAAGTTTTGCCATCTTTCAGATCGAATTGCGAGAGAACCAGACATCGTACAACTATAATGATTAGCGTTTTGGAAAGCTGGTCGCATGTAGAATTACTGTGCGAAGTTTCATGCTTCTAGCATTATTTTTACGGATTTTCAGTATGCAAAGTTTGAGGGGTCTACGGGCTTCCGTTGCAAAGTTATGGCTGTTTAAAGTTTTGCCATCTTTCAGATCGAATTGCGAGAGAACCAGACATCGTACAACAATAATGATTAGCGTTTTGGAAAGCTGGTCGCGTGTAGAATTACTATGCGAAGTTTCATGCTTCTAGCATTATTTTTACGGATTTTCAGTATGCAAAGTTTGAGGGGTCTACGGGCTTCCGTTGCAAAGTTATGGCTGTTTAAAGTTTTGCCATCTTTCAGATCGAATTGCGAGAGAACCAGACATCGTACAACAATAATGATTAGCGTTTTGGAAAGCTGGTCGCGTGTAGAATTACTATGCGAAGTTTCATGCTTCTAGCATTATTTTCCGGATTTTCAGTATGCAAAGTTTGAGGGGTCTACGGCCTTCCGTTGCAAAGTTATGGCTGTTTAAAGTTTTGCCATCTTTCAGATCGAATTGCGAGAGAACCAGACATCGTACAACAATAATGATTAGCGTTTTGGAAAGCTGGTCGCGTGTAGAATTACTGTGGGAAGTTTCATGCTTCTAGCATTATTTTCCGGATTTTCAGTATGCAAAGTTTGAGGGGTCTACGGCCTTCCGTTTCAAAGTTATGGCTGTTTAAAGTTTTGCCATCTTTCAGATCGAATTGCGAGAGAACCAGACATCGTACAACAATAATGATTAGCGTTTTGGAAAGCTGGTCGCGTGTAGAATTACTGTGCGAAGTTTCATGCTTCTAGCATTATTTTTACGGATTTTCAGTATGCAAAGTTTGAGGGGTCTACGGCCTTCCGTTGCAAAGTTGTGGCTGTTTAAAGTTTTGCCATCTTTCAGATCGAATTGCGAGAGAACCAGACATCGTACAACAATAATGATTAGCGTTTTGGAAAGCTGGTCGCGTGTAGAATTACTGTGCGAAGTTTCAGGCTTCTAGCATTATTTGTACGGATTTTCAGTATGCAAAGTTTGAGGTGTCTACGGCCTTCCGTTTCAAAGTTATGGCTGTTTAATGTTTTGCCATCTTTCAGATCGAATTGCGAGAGAACCAGACATCGTACAACAATAATGATTAGCGTTTTGGAAAGCTGGTCGCGTGTAGAATTACTATGCGAAGTTTCATGCTTCTAGCATTATTTTTACGGATTTTCAGTATGCAAAGTTTGAGGGGTCTACGGGCTTCCGTTGCAAAGTTATGGCTGTTTAAAGTTTTGCCATCCTTCAGATCGAATTGCGAGAGAACCAGACCTCGTACAACAATAATGATTAGCGTTTTGGAAAGCTGGTCGCGTGTAGAATTACTGTGTGAAGTTTCATGCTTCTAGCATTATTTTTACGGATTTTCAGTATGCAAAGTTTGAGGGGTCTACGGGCTTCCGTTGCAAAGTTATGGCTGTTTAAAGTTTTGCCATCCTTCAGATCGAATTGCGAGAGAACCAGACATCGTACAACAATAATGATTAGCGTTTTGGAAAGCTGGTCGCGTGTAGAATTACTATGCGAAGTTTCATGCTTCTAGCATTATTTTCCGGATTTTCAGTATGCAAAGTTTGAGGGGTCTACGGGCTTCCGTTGCAAAGTTATGGCTGTTTAAAGTTTTGCCATCTTTCAGATCGAATTGCGAGAGAACCAGACATCGTACAACAATAATGATTAGCGTTTTGGAAAGCTGGTCGCGTGTAGAATTACTATGCGAAATTTCATGCTTCTAGCATTATTTTCCGGATTTTCAGTATGCAAAGTTTGAGGGGTCTACGGGCTTCCGTTGCAAAGTTATGGCTGTTTAAAGTTTTGCCATCTTTCAGATCGAATTGCGAGAGAACCAGACATCGTACAACTATAATGATTAGCGTTTTGGAAAGCTGGTCGCGTGTAGAATTACTGTGCGAAGTTTCATGCTTCTAGCATTATTTTTACGGATTTTCAGTATGCAAAGTTTGAGGGGTCTACGGGCTTCCGTTGCAAAGTTATGGCTGTTTAAAGTTTTGCCATCTTTCAGATCGAATTGCGAGAGAACCAGACATCGTACAACAATAATGATTAGCGTTTTGGAAAGCTGGTCGCGTGTAGAATTACTATGCGAAGTTTCATGCTTCTAGCATTATTTTTACGGATTTTCAGTATGCAAAGTTTGAGGGGTCTACGGCCTTCCGTTTCAAAGTTATGGCTGTTTAAAGTTTTGCCATCTTTCAGATCGAATTGCGAGAGAACCAGACATCGTACAACAATAATGATTAGCGTTTTGGAAAGCTGGTCGCGTGTAGAATTACTGTGCGAAGTTTCATGCTTCTAGCATTATTTTTACAGATTTTCAGTATGCAAAGTTTGAGGGGTCTACGGCCTTCCGTTTCAAAGTTATGGCTGTTTAAAGTTTTGCCATCTTTCAGATCGAATTGCGAGAGAACCAGACATCGTACAACAATAATGATTAGCGTTTTGGAAAGCTGGTCGCGTGTAGAATTACTGTGTGAAGTTTCATGCTTCTAGCATTATTTTTACGGATTTTCAGTATGCAAAGTTTGAGGGGTCTACGGGCTTCCGTTGCAAAGTTATGGCTGTTTAAAGTTTTGCCATCCTTCAGATCGAATTGCGAGAGAACCAGACCTCGTACAACAATAATGATTAGCGTTTTGGAAAGCTGGTCGCGTGTAGAATTACTATGCGAAGTTTCATGCTTCTAGCATTATTTTCCGGATTTTCAGTATGCAAAGTTTGAGGGGTCTACGGGCTTCCGTTGCAAAGTTATGGCTGTTTAAAGTTTTGCCATCTTTCAGATCGAATTGCGAGAGAACCAGACATCGTACAACAATAATGATTAGCGTTTTGGAAAGCTGGTCGCGTGTAGAATTACTATGCGAAGTTTCATGCTTCTAGCATTATTTTCCGGATTTTCAGTATGCAAAGTTTGAGGGGTCTACGGGCTTCCGTTGCAAAGTTATGGCTGTTTAAAGTTTTGCCATCTTTCAGATCGAATTGCGAGAGAACCAGACATCGTACAACAATAATGATTAGCGTTTTGGAAAGCTGGTCGCGTGTAGAATTACTATGCGAAGTTTCATGCTTCTAGCATTATTTTCCGGATTTTCAGTATGCAAAGTTTGAGGGGTCTACGGGCTTCCGTTGCAAAGTTATGGCTGTTTAAAGTTTTGCCATCTTTCAGATCGAATTGCGAGAGAACCAGACATCGTACAACTATAATGATTAGCGTTTTGGAAAGCTGGTCGCGTGTAGAATTACTGTGCGAAGTTTCATGCTTCTAGCATTATTTTACGGATTTTCAGTATGCAAAGTTTGAGGGGTCTACGGCCTTCCGTTGCAAAGTTATGGCTGTTTAAAGTTTTGCCATCTTTCAGATCGAATTGCGAGAGAACCAGACATCGTACAGCAATAATGATTAGCGTTTTGGAAAGCTGGTCGCGTGTAGAATTACTGTGCGAAGTTTCATGCTTCTAGCATTATTTTTACGGATTTTCAGTATGCAAAGTTTGAGGGGTCTACGGCCTTCCGTTGCAAAGTTATGGCTGTTTAAAGTTTTGCCATCTTTCAGATCGAATTGCGAGAGAACCAGACATCGTACAACAATAATGATTATCGTTTTGGAAAGCTGGTCGCGTGTAGAATTACTGTGCGAAGTTTCATGCTTCTAGCATTATTTTACGGATTTTCAGTATGCAAAGTTTGAGGTGTCTACGGCCTTCCGTTGCAAAGTTATGGCTGTTTAAAGTTTTGCCATCTTTCAGATCGAATTGCGAGAGAACCAGACATCGTACAACAATAATGATTATCGTTTTGGAAAGCTGGTCGCGTGTAGAATTACTGTGCGAAGTTTCATGCTTCTAGCATTATTTTTACGGATTTTCAGTATGCAAAGTTTGAGGGGTCTACGGCCTTCCGTTGCAAAGTTATGGCTGTTTAAAGTTTTGCCATCTTTCAGATCGAATTGCGAGAGAACCAGACATCGTACAACAATAATGATTAGCGTTTTGGAAAGCTGGTCGCGTGTAGAATTACTGTGCGAAGTTTCAGGCTTCTAGCATTATTTGTACGGATTTTCAGTATGCAAAGTTTGAGGTGTCTACGGCCTTCCGTTTCAAAGTTATGGCTGTTTAATGTTTTGCCATCTTTCAGATCGAATTGCGAGAGAACCAGACATCGTACAACAATAATGATTAGCGTTTTGGAAAGCTGGTCGCGTGTAGAATTACTATGCGAAGTTTCAGGCTTCTAGCATTATTTTTACGGATTTTCAGTATGCAAAGTTTGAGGGGTCTACGGCCTTCCGTTGCAAAGTTATAGTTGTTTAAAGTTTTGCCATCTTTCAGATCGAATTGCGAGAGAACCAGACATCGTACAACAATAATGATTAGCGTTTTGGAAAGCTGGTCGCGTGTAGAATTACTGTGCGAAGTTTCATGCTTCTAGCATCATTTTTACAGATTTTCAGTATGCAAAGTTTGAGGGGTCTACGGCCTTCCGTTGCAAAGTTATGGCTGTTTAAAGTTTTGCCATCTTTCAGATCGAATTGCGAGAGAACCAGACATCGTACAACAATAATGATTAGCGTTTTGGAAAGCTGGTCGCGTGTAGAATTACTGTGCGAAGTTTCATGCTTCTAGCATTATTTTTGCGGATATTCAGTATGCAAAGTTTGAGGGGTCTACGGCCTTCCGTTGCAAAGTTATGGCTGTTTAAAGTTTTGCCATCTTTCAGATCGAATTGCGAGAGAACCAGACAACGTACAACAATAATGATTAGCGTTTTGGAAAGCTGGTCGCGTGTAGAATTACTGTGCGAAGTTTCATGCTTCTAGCATTATTTTTGCGGATATTCAGTATGCAAAGTTTGAGGGGTCTACGGCCTTCCGTTGCAAAGTTATGGCTGTTTAAAGTTTTGCCATCTTTCAGATCGAATTGCGAGAGAACCAGACATCGTACAACAATAATGATTAGCGTTTTGGAAAGCTGGTCGCGTGTAGAATTACTATGCGAAGTTTCATGCTTCTAGCATTATTTTTACGGATTTTCAGTATGCAAAGTTTGAGGGGTCTACGGGCTTCCGTTGCAAAGTTATGGCTGTTTAAAGTTTTGCCATCTTTCAGATCGAATTGCGAGAGAACCAGACATCGTACAACAATAATGATTAGCGTTTTGGAAAGCTGGTCGCGTGTAGAATTACTGTGTGAAGTTTCATGCTTCTAGCATTATTTTTACGGATTTTCAGTATGCAAAGTTTGAGGGGTCTACGGGCTTCCGTTGCAAAGTTATGGCTGTTTAAAGTTTTGCCATCTTTCAGATCGAATTGCGAGAGAACCAGACATCGTACAACAATAATGATTAGCGTTTTGGAAAGCTGGTCGCGTGTAGAATTACTGTGTGAAGTTTCATGCTTCTAGCATTATTTTTACGGATTTTCAGTATGCAAAGTTTGAGGGGTCTACGGGCTTCCGTTGCAAAGTTATGGCTGTTTAAAGTTTTGCCATCTTTCAGATCGAATTGCGAGAGAACCAGACATCGTACAACAATAATGATTAGCGTTTTGGAAAGCTGGTCGCGTGTAGAATTACTGTGTGAAGTTTCATGCTTCTAGCATTATTTTTACGGATTTTCAGTATGCAAAGTTTGAGGGGTCTACGGGCTTCCGTTGCAAAGTTATGGCTGTTTAAAGTTTTGCCATCTTTCAGATCGAATTGCGAGAGAACCAGACATCGTACAACAATAATGATTAGCGTTTTGGAAAGCTGGTCGCGTGTAGAATTACTGTGCGAAGTTTCATGCTTCTAGCATTATTTTTACAGATTTTCAGTATGCAAAGTTTGAGGGGTCTACGGCCTTCCGTTTCAAAGTTATGGCTGTTTAAAGTTTTGCCATCTTTCAGATCGAATTGCGAGAGAACCAGACATCGTACAACAATAATGATTAGCGTTTTGGAAAGCTGGTCGCGTGTAGAATTACTGTGCGAAGTTTCATGCTTCTAGCATTATTTTTGCGGATATTCAGTATGCAAAGTTTGAGGGGTCTACGGCCTTCCGTTGCAAAGTTATGGCTGTTTAAAGTTTTGCCATCTTTCAGATCGAATTGCGAGAGAACCAGACAACGTACAACAATAATGATTAGCGTTTTGGAAAGCTGGTCGCGTGTAGAATTACTGTGCGAAGTTTCATGCCTCTAGCATTATTTTTGCGGATATTCAGTATGCAAAGTTTGAGGGGTCTACGGCCTTCCGTTGCAAAGTTATGGCTGTTTAAAGTTTTGCCATCTTTCAGATCGAATTGCGAGAGAACCAGACATCGTACAACAATAATGATTAGCGTTTTGGAAAGCTGGTCGCGTGTAGAATTACTGTGCGAAGTTTCATGCTTCTAGCATTATTTTTGCGGATATTCAGTATGCAAAGTTTGAGGGGTCTACGGGCTTCCGTTGCAAAGTTATGGCTGTTTAAAGTTTTGCCATCTTTCAGATCGAATTGCGAGAGAACCAGACATCGTACAACAATAATGATTAGCGTTTTGGAAAGCTGGTCGCGTGTAGAATTACTATGCGAAGTTTCATGCTTCTAGCATTATTTTCCGGATTTTCAGTATGCAAAGTTTGAGGGGTCTACGGGCTTCCGTTGCAAAGTTATGGCTGTTTAAAGTTTTGCCATCTTTCAGATCGAATTGCGAGAGAACCAGACATCGTACAACAATAATGATTAGCGTTTTGGAAAGCTGGTCGCGTGTAGAATTACTGTGTGAAGTTTCATGCTTCTAGCATTATTTTTACGGATTTTCAGTATGCAAAGTTTGAGGGGTCTACGGGCTTCCGTTGCAAAGTTATGGCTGTTTAAAGTTTTGCCATCTTTCAGATCGAATTGCGAGAGAACCAGACATCGTACAACAATAATGATTAGCGTTTTGGAAAGCTGGTCGCGTGTAGAATTACTGTGTGAAGTTTCATGCTTCTAGCATTATTTTTACGGATTTTCAGTATGCAAAGTTTGAGGGGTCTACGGGCTTCCGTTGCAAAGTTATGGCTGTTTAAAGTTTTGCCATCTTTCAGATCGAATTGCGAGAGAACCAGACATCGTACAACAATAATGATTAGCGTTTTGGAAAGCTGGTCGCGTGTAGAATTACTGTGTGAAGTTTCATGCTTCTAGCATTATTTTTACGGATTTTCAGTATGCAAAGTTTGAGGGGTCTACGGGCTTCCGTTGCAAAGTTATGGCTGTTTAAAGTTTTGCCATCTTTCAGATCGAATTGCGAGAGAACCAGACATCGTACAACAATAATGATTAGCGTTTTGGAAAGCTGGTCGCGTGTAGAATTACTGTGCGAAGTTTCATGCTTCTAGCATTATTTTTACGGATTTTCAGTATGCAAAGTTTGAGGGGTCTACGGGCTTCCGTTGCAAAGTTATGGCTGTTTAAAGTTTTGCCATCTTTCAGATCGAATTGCGAGAGAACCAGACATCGTACAACAATAATGATTAGCGTTTTGGAAAGCTGGTCGCGTGTAGAATTACTATGCGAAGTTTCATGCTTCTAGCATTATTTTTACGGATTTTCAGTATGCAAAGTTTGAGGGGTCTACGGGCTTCCGTTGCAAAGTTATGGCTGTTTAAAGTTTTGCCATCTTTCAGATCGAATTGCGAGAGAACCAGACATCGTACAACAATAATGATTAGCGTTTTGGAAAGCTGGTCGCGTGTAGAATTACTATGCGAAGTTTCATGCTTCTAGCATTATTTTCCGGATTTTCAGTATGCAAAGTTTGAGGGGTCTACGGCCTTCCGTTGCAAAGTTATGGCTGTTTAAAGTTTTGCCATCTTTCAGATCGAATTGCGAGAGAACCAGACATCGTACAACAATAATGATTAGCGTTTTGGAAAGCTGGTCGCGTGTAGAATTACTGTGGGAAGTTTCATGCTTCTAGCATTATTTTTACGGATTTTCAGTATGCAAAGTTTGAGGGGTCTACGGCCTTCCGTTGCAAAGTTATGGCTGTTTAAAGTTTTGCCATCTTTCAGATCGAATTGCGAGAGAACCAGACATCGTGCAACAATAATGATTAGCGTTTTGGAAAGCTGGTCGCGTGTAGAATTACTATGCGAAGTTTCATGCTTCTAGCATTATTTTTACGGATTTTCAGTATGCAAAGTTTGAGGGGTCTACGGCCTTCCGTTGCAAAGTTATGGCTGTTTAAAGTTTTGCCATCTTTCAGATCGAATTGCGAGAGAACCAGACATCGTGCAACAATAATGATTAGCGTTTTGGAAAGCTGGTCGCGTGTAGAATTACTATGCGAAGTTTCATGCTTCTAGCATTATTTTCCGGATTTTCAGTATGCAAAGTTTGAGGGGTCTACGGCCTTCCGTTGCAAAGTTATGGCTGTTTAAAGTTTTGCCATCTTTCAGATCGAATTGCGAGAGAACCAGACATCGTACAACAATAATGATTAGCGTTTTGGAAAGCTGGTCGCGTGTAGAATTACTGTGCGAAGTTTCATGCTTCTAGCATCATTTTTCGGATTTTCAGTATGCAAAGTTTGAGGGGTCTACGGCCTTCCGTTTCAAAGTTATGGCTGTTTAAAGTTTTGCCATCTTTCAGATCGAATTGCGAGAGAACCAGACATCGTACAACAATAATGATTAGCATTTTGGAAAGCTGGTCGCGTGTAGAATTACTATGCGAAGTTTCAGGCTTCTAGCATTATTTTTACGGATTTTCAGTATGCAAAGTTTGAGGGGTCTACGGCCTTCCGTTGCAAAGTTATGGCTGTTTAAAGTTTTGCCATCTTTCAGATCGAATTGCGAGAGAACCAGACAACGTACAACAATAATGATTAGCGTTTTGGAAAGCTGGTCGCGTGTAGAATTACTATGCGAAGTTTCAGGCTTCTAGCATTATTTTTACGGATTTTCAGTATGCAAAGTTTGAGGTGTCTACGGCCTTCCGTTGCAAAGTTATGGCTGTTTAAAGTTTTGCCATCTTTCAGATCGAATTGCGAGAGAACCAGACATCGTACAACAATAATGATTAGCGTTTTGGAAAGCTGGTCGCGTGTAGAATTACTATGCGAAGTTTCAGGCTTCTAGCATTATTTTTACGGATTTTCAGTATGCAAAGTTTGAGGTGTCTACGGCCTTCCGTTGCAAAGTTATGGCTGTTTAAAGTTTTGCCATCTTTCAGATCGAATTGCGAGAGAACCAGACATCGTACAACAATAATGATTAGCGTTTTGGAAAGGTGGTCGCGTGTAGAATTACTGTGCGAAGTTTCATGCTTCTAGCATTATTTTTGCGGATATTCAGTATGCAAAGTTTGAGGGGTCTACGGCCTTCCGTTGCAAAGTTATGGCTGTTTAAAGTTTTGCCATCTTTCAGATCGAATTGCGAGAGAACCAGACAACGTACAACAATAATGATTAGCGTTTTGGAAAGCTGGTCGCGTGTAGAATTACTGTGCGAAGTTTCATGCCTCTAGCATTATTTTTGCGGATATTCAGTATGCAAAGTTTGAGGGGTCTACGGCCTTCCGTTGCAAAGTTATGGCTGTTTAAAGTTTTGCCATCTTTCAGATCGAATTGCGAGAGAACCAGACAACGTACAACAATAATGATTAGCGTTTTGGAAAGCTGGTCGCGTGTAGAATTACTGTGCGAAGTTTCATGCTTCTAGCATCATTTTTACAGATTTTCAGTATGCAAAGTTTGAGGGGTCTACGGCCTTCCGTTGCAAAGTTATGGCTGTTTAAAGTTTTGCCATCTTTCAGATCGAATTGCGAGAGAACCAGACAACGTACAACAATAATGATTAGCGTTTTGGAAAGCTGGTCGCGTGTAGAATTACTGTGCGAAGTTTCATGCTTCTAGCATCATTTTTGCGGATATTCAGTATGCAAAGTTTGAGGGGTCTACGGCCTTCCGTTGCAAAGTTATGGCTGTTTAAAGTTTTGCCATCTTTCAGATCGAATTGCGAGAGAACCAGACATCGTACAACAATAATGATTAGCGTTTTGGAAAGCTGGTCGCGTGTAGAATTACTGTGCGAAGTTTCATGCTTCTAGCATCATTTTTACAGATTTTCAGTATGCAAAGTTTGAGGGGTCTACGGCCTTCCGTTGCAAAGTTATGGCTGTTTAAAGTTTTGCCATCTTTCAGATCGAATTGCGAGAGAACCAGACAACGTACAACAATAATGATTAGCGTTTTGGAAAGCTGGTCGCGTGTAGAATTACTGTGCGAAGTTTCATGCTAGCATCATTTTTACAGATTTTCAGTATGCAAAGTTTGAGGGGTCTACGGCCTTCCGTTGCAAAGTTATGGCTGTTTAAAGTTTTGCCATCTTTCAGATCGAATTGCGAGAGAACCAGACATCGTACAACAATAATGATTAGCGTTTTGGAAAGCTGGTCGCGTGTAGAATTACTGTGCGAAGTTTCATGCTTCTAGCATCATTTTTACAGATTTTCAGTATGCAAAGTTTGAGGGGTCTACGGCCTTCCGTTGCAAAGTTATGGCTGTTTAAAGTTTTGCCATCTTTCAGATCGAATTGCGAGAGAACCAGACAACGTACAACAATAATGATTAGCGTTTTGGAAAGCTGGTCGCGTGTAGAATTACTGTGCGAAGTTTCATGCTAGCATCATTTTTACAGATTTTCAGTATGCAAAGTTTGAGGGGTCTACGGCCTTCCGTTGCAAAGTTATGGCTGTTTAAAGTTTTGCCATCTTTCAGATCGAATTGCGAGAGAACCAGACAACGTACAACAATAATGATTAGCGTTTTGGAAAGCTGGTCGCGTGTAGAATTACTGTGCGAAGTTTCATGCTTCTAGCATTATTTTTGCGGATATTCAGTATGCAAAGTTTGAGGGGTCTACGGCCTTCCGTTGCAAAGTTATGGCTGTTTAAAGTTTTGCCATCTTTCAGATCGAATTGCGAGAGAACCAGACATCGTACAACAATAATGATTAGCGTTTTGGAAAGCTGGTCGCGTGTAGAATTACTGTGCGAAGTTTCATGCTTCTAGCATTATTTTTGCGGATATTCAGTATGCAAAGTTTGAGGGGTCTACGGCCTTCCGTTGCAAAGTTATGGCTGTTTAAAGTTTTGCCATCTTTCAGATCGAATTGCGAGAGAACCAGACATCGTACAACAATAATGATTAGCGTTTTGGAAAGGTGGTCGCGTGTAGAATTACTGTGCGAAGTTTCATGCTTCTAGCATTATTTTTGCGGATATTCAGTATGCAAAGTTTGAGGGGTCTACGGCCTTCCGTTGCAAAGTTATGGCTGTTTAAAGTTTTGCCATCTTTCAGATCGAATTGCGAGAGAACCACACAACGTACAACAATAATGATTAGCGTTTTGGAAAGCTGGTCGCGTGTAGAATTACTGTGCGAAGTTTCATGCTTCTAGCATTATTTTTGCGGATATTCAGTATGCAAAGTTTGAGGGGTCTACGGCCTTCCGTTGCAAAGTTATGGCTGTTTAAAGTTTTGCCATCTTTCAGATCGAATTGCGAGAGAACCAGACATCGTACAACAATAATGATTAGCGTTTTGGAAAGCTGGTCGCGTGTAGAATTACTGTGCGATGTTTCATGCTTCTAGCATTATTTTTGCGGATATTCAGTATGCAAAGTTTGAGGGGTCTGCGGCCTTCCGTTGCAAAGTTATGGCTGTTTAAAGTTTTGCCATCTTTCAGATCGAATTGCGAGAGAACCAGACATCGTACAACAATAATGATTAGCGTTTTGGAAAGCTGGTCGCGTGTAGAATTACTGTGCGAAGTTTCATGCTTCTAGCATTATTTTTGCGGATATTCAGTATGCAAAGTTTGAGGGGTCTACGGCCTTCCGTTGCAAAGTTATGGCTGTTTAAAGTTTTGCCATCTTTCAGATCGAATTGCGAGAGAACCAGACATCGTACAACAATAATGATTAGCGTTTTGGAAAGCTGGTCGCGTGTAGAATTACTGTGCGAAGTTTCATGCTTCTAGCATTATTTTTGCGGATATTCAGTATGCAAAGATTGAGGGGTTTACGGCCTTCCGTTGCAAAGTTATGGCTGTTTAAAGTTTTGCCATTGAAGTTTAAAGTTTTGCCATTGATTAATGAAGTGAAATGAAACATAACCAGTAAGAACGCTATATTCGGCCTGGGCGAATCTTAGATACCCTACATCTTAAAAGTTTTTAGGAATTTTTATGAATATTAGGAATTAAGGTTTTATACCAATGAATTTCTTTATGAATTGATTCTATATTTATATGTCTTATATTCGTTTTAGTTGCTCGTTTACAAATCTGAACACAGAATATTTATACAAAATTTCATATTAATTTACTACATATCATAATCCGTCCATGTAACCTAGAAGTATGCGCGCCACGCCCATTTTCTGCAACGTAAAATATAATAATATCGCACGATATTGAGATTTTATTGTCATATCTTGAAAACTAGAAGAAATATGTGGTTATAAGGAAAGCTATCTTATAATCACATTTAATCACAAACGGGTATAAATAGTAGGCGTAGTCGTTACCTGTTTTCAAAACAAAATACATAACTAGCTTTGTAGTTTTATTATTGTGTTCAAATTTAAGCTTTATTTCCGTGGTAACAAATTTCTTTTCATGAGCTTTACTGTATAAGTAGTGTAAAAGTGGGCGGACCGCGCCCAGTTTGGCTGTAATAATATTTTATTAGAAAAGAAGTTGTTATGTAAAGTTTGATTCAGGAAGTTTATATATTTAACAATATAACCATTTAAGACCCTCTTTTGCCTGTATAGCCTAAAAGTGGGCGGATCACGCTCATATTTGGCATATCAAGGGATGAAGTTACTCCATACCCAGAAATGAAATTTTGTTGTCATTACTAAAAAACAACGGCTGATATCACATTTTAACTAAAAAATAGGCGTGGTCGTGGACCGATTTTGCCCATTTTCAATACCAATCACCCTAAGAAAGAACATTTCTGTAAAATTTCATCACGATCTTCACCAGTTCTCCTGTGATCGTGATTTCAACAGACAGACAGACAGACAAACAGACGGACGGACATGGCTAAATCGACTCAGGAGGTCACGCTGATCAAGAATATATATACTTTTCTATACCTATCGTCTCTATTTCTATGCGTTACACATTTCGTGACAGAGTTAATATACCCTTAACCTTAAGGTGTAGGGTATAAAAATTGTTATGCTCTAGCATCCTGTCAATCTATAGCATCAAAAGAGGCAGAGAGAGAGAGAGAGATAAAGGG
This sequence comes from Myopa testacea, assembly GCA_949629155.1. Taxonomy (NCBI): domain Eukaryota; kingdom Metazoa; phylum Arthropoda; class Insecta; order Diptera; family Conopidae; genus Myopa; species Myopa testacea. The sequence goes on along the minus strand of OX451345.1, from coordinate 51,294,338 downwards.
AAAGCTACGTTATTCCCTCTTCTTCTCTCCTTGTTATTGTAGTTTCATTATTGCCTCTCACTTGGCCACTTGAAGTATAACGACATGATGGGCGAAACTCGTAGTTCCTCCTCCTTTTCTTCCTCTTCTAATTTCCGACCCACATTCTGACGCTGTTCACGTTTTGCGATATGCTAAGATTTTTAATTATATGTAACTGGAAATTATTGACTAAATTTCATTGATTGGGATCTGGGATCTTGGATCGGAAGAAGAACATCTCTGAAAAATGGAACTCTAGTGTTTTTCTTTACATAATATAAATTGAGATATAATTCGCAACAACATTTTCTACGAAACTTATTAATGGAGAAATTTTGCAAAACAATCTGTATAAATGTTTAAAGTCGGTATTATTTTAAAAGATTAGGATTTTTTCTCCTTTCATTTCATATAATTTTATTTGTTTTTCTGATCTTCTTCAGAACTGAGTCACATTGTTGTGGGGTCTGCTTTTGTTTACTTCTCTATTCCTCCCCTTTTCTTCCCCGCTTCATTGGCACATGTAAATATGTACCTAAGCTGCAAATTACCATAATCCTTTGCCGGAACAAACTGGCATCGCATTTGCCAGCTGCATATCCTTTTCTTCGAAGAGTATGCTTGCACAGTCCCAGACTTGCATGTTCTGGACCATCTAAGCACACATGAGCCAATATGCATGAGTTTATATTCTACAATTTTTCCCAGTTCGGCAGAGAAGATTGAAATTGCTTCTTACCTCAAGTGCATACACATGTACTCGTATGTACTAATATACATTAAAACATATCGTGATATCAAGGAGTACGTGATACGATATCACGATACATATCGAGTGGACGTTGATACTTTAATTTCGCATAAGAAGTGTTTTTGAAGTGTTAACATACCTGTAAAAGTGATAGTGTATTTGTTTTGGAAGTGCGAAAGTGCAGTCTCGCGATGTACCAAATTGTTGCACAGACTGCCTTGAACACAGTGTAGCAATACTAATTTTAAGTGCGTGAAGTTGAATTTGCGTTTTTGATAGTTAAATTCGTAAATCACGAAGACACAAACCACAAACACGAATTTCAAATTCGTGTTTTTCAAAAATGCGTTGTTCACATGAGAGCAAATATAGAATGAAAATTTCGATCAATCCGAAATATATATAACTACGATATATGCTATACATCGTTGATACGCGTGCACACATCAAACCGTTGGAAAGATCTCGACGTTCTCTTACTAACTTCACGCACTTAATAATTTTTACGTTTGATTTCTTTGTCAAGTGGAAAAGATCACTGCTTACAAAATTACTCCGCGTTTTTCTTCGTCAGTTTAGCAACATGCAAAACAAAAAACAGCTGTTGCATGACGTTATCAACTGTCTGAATCGGTGCAAAACAGCAGGCTGCGTTGCATAGTTTTTGGCGTAGCTATTACTACAGGGTGACCCAGGAATACCGAAATGGAGATAGATTCAAATGACCCATTCGGAAAAAGTGCACTGGTGTCGCGTTCGCCTCTTGCGGTTGCAAACGGTAACAAAAATAGGCAAGGTGCATTTCATTTTTGCAGCTAGGTGAGCACATTAGAAGCTTAGTCGACATGCTTGAGGATGGAAAGAGGAGAAACTGCCCTAACCAGGTGCTACAGGTGTCTAGAATTTATTTATTTATTTCTTACTTAAGCCTATGACAATAAGCCTTTCAAGCCAAAAATATAATTTATAAGAAGGAAGTTCACTGAAATTGATCAGTCGGAGAGTAAGCTTGGAAAACTATTTTTGTATTCTTTCAAGGCGAGCATTATGTAGCTCGTAATAAGGATTCCAGATTATTGCAGCATATTCAACTAGAGATCTAACGTAAGAAATATATAATGATTTCAAGGTTAATGGATCAAGAAACTCTAAACTGTCCCTAAGTATAAACGCAAGACGGGAGTAGGCTTTAGGGATTATATAGGAAAGGTGTTGGATGATGTGAACTTGCAGTCAAACAAAACTCCAAGGTCCAGGACTTCAAAGACTTTAATTAATGGTACGCTACCTAGGAAGAGGCCAGTTAATATAGGATTCAAAATTTAGAGTAAATAATATGAAAGCACTTTGAGATATTAAGAGGCAGACGATGTAAATCACTCCAGACCTGAACCCTATTTAGATCAGATTGGAGTTTTAAACAATCAGATCCATTCTTAATTCTCAGAAATATCTTCAAGTCATCGGCATAAGTGAGATGCAAGGAGTACATGAAGCAGCTGGACATGTCATTGATATATAAAATAAAGAGTAGGGGCATGATAGGGACTGGAATTAAATCCGTTCAGGGAAACACAACATTGCCTATTTGTTAAGTAGGATTTAATCCAACTTAAGACACATTTGGACACATCTCAAAGCAGTGCAGAAACGAAAGTGACAGGTCAAACTGTTGTAGAAGGTGCGGTGCCGAAGGGCACATTGCAAGGGAGTGCAGCATAGAACCATTGTGTATGTTCTGCGGCGCTGATCGTGCAAAAGATCCCAAACACATAGCAGGAAGCACATAGCAGGTGCCCAGTATTTAAGTTGGCGGTTACCTCAAAACGGAACTAATGAGAATTGCTCAAATCAACTTGAACATTCAGATGATATTCTTTCAATGAGAGTTACAATTCTTCAGGATCGAAGAAGAGCAAACCTTTCAATAACAGCAAACCATCCGCAATGAACAAAGTTTCTCAGTGAGTATTCGGAGTTGTGTTGTGGAAGGGAAAGTGACTGCCAGTTTTGGGTCCATGACCCGACAATCTAATCAACATCCGCCGCCGATCCCAGAGAGATTGCCAATGATTCGTGTAGGCACACACAAAAGCCTCATTTACCTCATTTAAGAACTCGGTCAATAATATTATTTGACCAAAGTAGTTTTTGCATCTTTCTCTCGCTTTATCTCTCTCCCTCTCTTTCTCTCTGCCCCGCATCCTGTTCAGGTGGTCGGTAGAGCGTCAGGTTGAGGCGCTTCGAATCATACTCCGACGCACGAAAGCAAAAACGCAGCTTCACAAATTGCACAAAGCAAAAGTTTTGCATTTTCATTTCATTTCCTAAACGAATTCTTCGAAAGCGTGCACAATTCTTCTGGTTTTTCCTGGATTTGAATTTTTTCTATTTTAATGGGGATTTTTCTCCATTTTCTGGATTCTCTGACATTTAGTCTGCTTAATTCGGGTGACAGGGCAAAATGCAAATATTATAAGAGTTTAGTTTAGTCGCAAAAATCTACCTATGAAAAAAAAGAGAGATTGTTAAAGATATTGTGTTTTTTTTATTTATTTCTGGCCCTAAGCTTCTTCAGTTTCTCAGAGATAAGTGAGCTAAAGACATAAGCTAAGAAGATCCGATGAATAGACAAAAATTCGGAATAAAGTCGAACTCTATTCTAATCAAAGTCTTAACTGTGGAACTTTATTTCTATCCGCTGGAGTCCTCTTGGAATGGAACACCAGAAGAGGTAGTCCAATTATACAGATCCTTAGAAATATGAGACAAGATAATAGAATCATAACCGATTAAAGATATGGTAGAGTTTAGAACACAAGATATTACCTAACAAGCAGAGCTGTAATCAAGATGAAACTTATAGCAACTCCTTATAGAGTTTAAAATGTTAATCAAAGTTTTGAAAAAATTAGCTTCTTTTTCTATCAGGCTGGTAAATAAATAAAGTAAAAACCAATTGACTAAAATGGAAAATAACTTAGCTCTGTCATCATAAGCACAGTCACATGCTTATACTCAAATACACACAAACACGCTGATGAACACGCGATTGTTTTTGTAATCAACGACCGATTTCTTGTGGGGAAAAAACAAGTAAAAGCTTTTAGGTAGTTGTTGATGTTCACCTAAACAGTGAACTGAAAGAGAGGGTAAAGAAAAATAAGAATGGAGAGCAAAGAGGGTGACAGATGCGGTTTTTGTTGTCGTCATTGCTTTTGTTGTTTTATTGCTGAGGCACGCTGCACTAATTGCAAAAGTTGTAACCTCGACAACCAGCTCAGCTTCAACAAAGCCCCAAAGCATACACAAACACACTCACACACACGAATACACAAGGATTCATAGTGATAACGATCTACTTTACATGGATTTTAGCACAGAAACTAACATTTTCACTTGTGAGTTTGATGATATTCAAGCTTGGTCGTTAGAATATTCAACGCGAAGAGTGCTCACGAATGTTCAACAGGACGTATGAGTGATCGTTAATTAGTACCTCGTGCTGTCATCTTTGCTAATAAAGGCGGAAAAACCATGCCCATTAAGTAAGCGCACTTTTCACACTCAAGGCTAATTGAGATCGTCGTTCGCTCCTCTTCGTTTTGAGGATTTAATTTTTTCCCATTTGAGTGAAATGCGATCTATTCAGCAGTTTATTCTACTGTTAACCATAATTAATGGGACTGTCAGGCAACGTATACCGCAACCCAAGCTGACACATTCACAAAGCCATATAAAAGGGCTCATAAGTGTTTCCATCGTCATTAAGCTTTCATCATCAGTCTTTGCTTCATCATGTTAAACATTTCAAAGAAATTTCTTTAGTGTAACCTTAGAAATGGTAACGCAATGGGTTTTTTCAGTTCCAGGATCTGAAGATCTTTGCAAAAACTCACAATGAAAATGAACAGTTCAATAATTTGGGTCCCGGTTGATCTGATTTTATTTTTGACTTGCCGACTCTGACTTTATAGGCACAGAAGAGGAATGAGCAAGAATGTTTTCAGAACCATCTTCATTGAGTCCGTCAATCAAACCGAATTAAAATCTACTCCCTGAGTGAAGGTTGAAGGTGGCAATGAGAACGGGGAAATAAAATCTATATGAACTCATCTTTTGAATGAAATGACAAAAGTTGTGAGGTTGTCATGCATGTTGCTAAGGAAAGTTTGTCGATTTAATTACTTTTTTCCCCATCTTACCCGCCACCCTCGATTCGTGTAATTTTTTAAAGTCTTGAATTTAGACCAACATAAAAAGGAAGGCGTATTTCGGCAGCTGACATTCGTGAGGTGTGAAAAAAAAGATGGTGTGTAAAAGAAATCCTAACTCACATTCGCCGTCACCTTTCGAGTTCCAACTCGTGTTAGAAACTCGTGTTCGTTGCGTTTCCGTGTAGTGTCGTTGTGTTGGTGAAAACGTTTGTCATGCGGTCATGTTATGAATGGCCGATTGTCCTCTCGATGGCCGCACTCGGAACACTTTCTATGAACCACTCACACCCCCTGCCCCCACTCACGCCCATCAGCAACTGTTACAGCAAACTCTATGCTCTTCCGGCGTTCATTCGTGCGTCCCGTCTGTCCGACGAGCAACGAGAAACGGATCTGTCAGTTTCCTTGCAGCTTCCGGCTACAAAACTTGGCCGGGTGCACGTGTGGGTGTACGTGCGAATGTGCGATTGCGTTGGTTTGTATGCACCGCAACATTATTCGATATACGCGACACAGGATGTTCGCATTTCGAATTTATGACAAGAAGACGAATAAGTTTTGGAAGCAGTTCTCGCATTTCCTCCTCTCTTCACTCTTTCAGTACTTTTTTCTTGTTCCTGGTTGCTGTAGCCGACGAATAACGTAATCTCAGCCCAAAAAACTGTTCATTTAATTTTCGTGTTTCGCTGATTCAAAATTTGCTCAAAGCGAAAACGGATTTGAAGACGTGGTAAGGAAATTTGCAAGTATACCGCTTTCATATTTCTCACTATCGATTGCTTTTTCTAATTTAGTTGCCTGTCTCGCAACGGCATGCATGTCACTCAAGGTTGACCAGAAGGTGAAGTCAACAGTTCAGCAGCCGGACACATATTTTAATTGCTAAAATATAGATAAAGCTTATACTTTCAACACAACACGACACGCACACTCATGTGGCTATGTGTACCATGTGTATATCCCAGTGGCCTCATCTGTCCCACCGACTTCTGCGATGAGTAATCAATTATTTGGTACATAAATCAATACAAGTTCAACTTTCGATTGAATGACGCTGCTAAACCACAGTACCGACCGAGTTAATAGACTGCCTGCCAAGTGATAGACATGGATGACTTTTGACAGAAGGAAATATTTTGTAGACATTGAATATTATTACTACTTCATTTAATCAAATTTAAAATATCAAACTTCAGTCGTCTTTAGCAGATGAGAAGAGGAGATGGAGATAATGATATCAAACAATGATAATGAGATTGAGAAAGAGAGAGACAGAGACTTCGCTTTGACGATGAAAAAGAAGAGAACGAAAGAGAGAGTAGAGAGGGACAAAACAGAGTGCAGAGAGTACAGGATTTCACAAGACAAGTTGACAGTCGAAAACATCTCACCCTCACCCTTTAATATGTTTATCACGATGAATTCGGAGAAGAAGTTTCAGAAAAGTATATGAACAACGTTGTGGACATTGAGAAGTGTCGATTCTACTTTTTTTGCCACAGAAATTTACACCTCAAAACTTGGGTTCTCTTTGAGATGAAAGTAATTCAACTTTTATACACAGTCTGTTTGTCGTTTGTCAATAATACAGTTTTTCAATAATTACTTACTGACGTTCTTTGCCAATTTCCGCAGTTCATTCGTTTGACCACTGTCTCTCTCTGTCTTTGTGTCTCTCTCTCTCTTCATATCCTACTCTAACCTTCATAACCCTCGCCATCTCATCCTGTTATTCCTTCGTTCTTTGAACTTTTTGTGTACGTTTTTTTAAAGAGTTTGTTTTTGAAATGATGTAAACGAGTTTGTAAGTTTTTTTGTTTGTGTGTTTGTATTGATACTACTTAATTATTCCTTTTTAGCAAAACTAAAATCGCTCAACTTTAAAACCCGAAAACTTGAAGTTTTCAACAAGTCCAACAATCATTTGTAAATGAACGAAAAAATGGACGGAAAAACTTGAGGGCAAAAAATTGAATTGAAAGAATGTACGTTGAATGGCGTTGAACCATATTTTCAATAAATTCACAATTTGCACATTTTTAAATGTTCACTAATCGATTTTCTTGAGAATAAAACAAAAACATTTTAATGGATTCATACCAGGTGGCGCTAATATCGGCTAGATTATAGTCTCATCGATAATTATGCTGCCCAGAAATTTATGAGAAATTGCCAAAGTGTGTTCATTTTATCAAAGATTTCTAAAAATGTGATACGGTTTGACTCTTGTGCCCGTGGAAGATCGTTGGTTTCATGCTGCGGTGGTGACTTTGACCGGCTTTGAGCACGTTCTTCCTGGCCCAGCTGAAGGAAGCACACTCCTCGGTGCTGGGCTTCACAACCGGGTCTACTTCAAGGAACAAGAGCGGTAGGGTATCTTGGAATACAAAGACAGCGGCACCCATCTTCTCCAATGTGATCCTCCCCTTCCTCCTTTCTTCTTTCTTACACAGCAACACAAAATATGCAACACACACAAACGAACCACTCATAAATGAGTTCAACCGCTGTTTTCATAGCAAACGAAACAAAACGCACCAGAATCCTGTTCTAGAGTTGCCAAGTTGCAGCGGAAAAATCGGAGCGAATTAAATGGAAAGTCATGCGTCGTCATCGTCACTAATGTTCATTAATGAGTTACGTGCGGCCACTGTTTCTGGCAGCAATAAGCCAAAATGTTGCAATCACATCGCATCCATCCGCCTTAAGCTCCTCATAAAAGAGGGGCAACCCACTCACTCTGTCACCTCTGTCGGGTGACGGCTTCACACCTCCATGCCGATGTGCGGCATGGAGCGGCAGAAGAAGCACAAGCAGAGGGAGAAGCAGAAGCAGCATCTGAGTGTTGCGTTGTTGTGTTGTTGTGTTGCAGTGTTGTTGCCATTCTCAGAAGTAAAAGTGCACAACTTTTAGTTACATGTTGCTGCCATTTATTAGCGCATTAAAAAAACACCCATCATATATTTTCAAGGATTTTTTTTCACAAACAAAAATTAACTGCATTAATTGGATGAGGTTGTTGAGTTGCTTGCTGTTTCCCCCGCTGCTGAGAAACTTTTTAATTAGCTTTCGTATGATGTCTGGTTAAACGGTTAACGGTAACGGTTAATGAGAAGAGTCACACAAGGAAAAGTAGGTTTTATTCAACAAACAAATGGAACAACGGTAACGGTAACGGTAACGGTTAATGAGAAGAGTCACACAAGGAAAAGTAGGTTTTATTCAACAAACAAATGGAACAAATGTTAGAAACTTTCTGCAGTTTGACATTGCGATTCGAACACGAATAAGAAGAGTAATAAGAACAAAGAAGAACAATAATGACAACATTAGTAAAATTATAAGAATTTTAAAAAGTTCACAAAAACAGTTACTCCATAAAATCTCATCAAAAAGTGACAGTTATTTGGCGAACAGGCAACTGAAGTTGTTGTTGTTGTTTACGAATCTTACTAACTGTTGTGGTTGTTAGGTTGTTATTGTTGGTGTTTACAATGCTCTATTTCACTCGCTGTTGTTGTTGTTTGTTGTTTTTATTTATTTGTTTGTAATGCGGTTAGGATGGCGACACGACGCAGCAGTGCGAACAAAAGAGGAACGACGAGGAGCAGAATATTTCGTGTGTGGAACAAACTTCTTACCTTGAAAAAATAACGGGCGAAAAGCCAGAAGACAAAAATTGGGGGAGAACTTAAATAAATATGTACGAGTATAGATAAGAGCTCTAACTAAAAGCTTTTGTAAATATAACACAATAACAACAGCAACGCAACCCTGAAAACTATATGCAAAAACAACAGCAACAAAGAAGAAAGAAAACTAACAAAAACAACAGAATGAAGAACAAGTATATCATCGTATATGCATCAGTATATCGTATAATCATTATTCGTCATTGTATTATTATTATCCCTTTCTTGTAAATTTATTTTTCTTCATTTCTTTAATTCTTCTTTTACATTATTTTTAATTTCTTTTTCAGGATTTGTTTCTAGCTTTTTAAATCTGTCCGTATAATCCGTATAATTTTTCATTCAATTAATTTGCATAAAAACTCCATAAATACTTCACTCAACTACACACCTTGCTCCACAGATTATATTATATACAATATATAAGCATTATCTGGCTGTCACTGTTACCATTTGACAATTAAAGCGTGTTATTAACAGCTGAAAATGATTAAGTGTGTTTTTTCCCTCCTATAAACTGTCAAGGACATTTATTCATCTACTGTACGCCAATAATTTATGCACAGAACTAGTTTTTTTAGATGTAGAATTTGATTTTGCATACTTTCAGGGGTCTAAGTCACTCCATAGAAGTTGCAGCAGTTTGAAGTGTTCAATGTTACAAATTGAATTGCATGAAAATCACACTTCATCGACAAATTATTTTAGATTTCTTTACTCTTAGAATTGTGTTTGAATTTAAGAAGCTTTTCAATAATAAATAATACATGAACTTGTCATTTCTCTACAGAAAGTACTTTTAATATTAATTAATCCTATTTTCTTTTCCTTTTCTATTTTTTATAATTTAATCATCAGTTCATTCGATCGATTTTTTTTAATCGTAAAGAATTCAATACTCTTGAGCGTAATAAAATCCTCTCTTGACACATGTCACTAATTTTCTTATTACTGATGTTTTTGTTTACATTTTTATTCTATTACATTTCTTGTGCTTCTCTGAAGCATCCGATCTGCTTCATCAAATAGCAATTCACTCTCTTGACTTTGATCACAGAACAAACAGTATACAGAATGCGCATCTCATACAAACAAAATTTTGTTCCGTGGTCGCAATATTACGACCACTGTTAACTTAACATTACGTCCGCTGTTAATAATATTACGACCAGCATTTAACAGCCTTTGTTTCTGTAAAGTTCAACTCGTTTGGTGTTTCTAACAGAACCGAGTGAGCTGATCAACATTTCCCGACGGCAACTTCGTCATCATTCGGTATCATCGTTGCTCAGTCGGCTTTTTCCTACAGCATTTCTATTGTACTATAAATATGTACACACATACCCATACAATACATATGTTTGTACAAATATATGTATATGTTTACACAAGGAAGATGTAGGAATGTTTTCGCAGGCATATCAAACTCCTAAAAAATTGTCGACCAGCACTTGTTTCGTTTTCTAAAACAAAACTACTGTGTAAAAAAAGAAGAAATCATGAGAAAAATGCATAGAATATTGATAATCTATGAATTGTTAAAAAAATGTTTATGAACGGAATTATATCTTCTTTCTATCTCGTGTTATTTCAAATTCTTAAAAAACATTCCTTTAACCCTATAACAGGGTTTCCATTAACTTTTTAATGTTACTCGTATAACTTATTCAATGTGCTGATATGCCGACTAAAATAGATCATCTGTCTATTCAAATTCTTCAACAGCACACTATGCTTGCAACGTAGATCGTGCCAGCGCTTTACAAAGCTTGGGCATCGTACAAGAAGCAGAACAAAGTTACGAAAAGCAAAATTTCTTCCAAAAACCACAAAATGCAAAATTGAAAACAAACGCAGACGGACGGACGGCACATGGTTTGTTGTTGTAAGAGAAACAAAAGAAGACGAATCGCACCGTTCTTCTCATCGCCCGCTGTACACCATAAATTGATCGATTCTTTCTTTCACACTTTACTTAACATACGAGTGCTCGATTATCTCTTCTTACGCATATTCGCTAGCATTGTTACTGCAAAATAAAAGAAACAAAGTCGATCTTCCGATCCCTTCATACTCATTCGAAAAGATCTTCGAACGAACGTGAACAAGAGAAACAGCACTCTCATATCATGTGTGTTTGTTGGTAGAGTGTGCACTGAACTCGCTCTTTTGATGAAACTTGCCTAACTAATAACAGCAGAGAACTTCGTCGCCCGACAAATTAACAGCGACAAAGCTCTGTTAACCAAATTTTGTTATCCCCCTATTGCTTTCGGCCCGCACCCATAATTCAGATTGCTTCGTTGGGCGACATGCGCATTCTGTATACTGTTTATTCTGTGCTTTGATGTATCTCATGTGAACTCATTCCGGATGCAGTCAGCTGTCAATTCTGCGTATGATGAATGATACATGATGAACTGGCGCCTTCCTCCCCCACGCATTAATTTCTTCCATCAACAGTCAATCGATTGGCTGGCAAGCTTAACGTCGACGTCAGCAACGCAACGCAATTCAATTTAACTTCTGGTGCTCTAATTTTTAATGAAAATCTTGAATGAGAGACGTGTATGAAACTCTGGGGTGTTGAAATGTCTCTCGTGTATTGATCCCCATGAAGAACGGAGATGGTGGGTGTGTGTGTGTGTAATATTATTACTCTAGAGCCATCGAAAGTTCTTGAATTATAATGTTCTAAGTTTGTTAGTTTTAAATTTAGAAAAAAAATGCGATCTTAAAGTCGAAAGTCGAATCTTAAATACATCCTTTTGGCTCCTTAGGGCACAAATGCGAGGCATTCATAGAACTTGAATTATTACGATTTACAAGAAGCTTTTGACAGCACCCTCTCAGAAAGCGGATGCGAATGCATTGTTTTCTTTCCTTTCATTTTCCAAGGAAACTTCAAAATTCACAAAACTGTTGATAACAAAAATCGATTCGTCATGAAATCGAAACCCCTAAAAATATGCTACTTTTTCTTTATCTTTGTTTCATAGACCAACCAATAATTTTGGTTTTTATTGCTTTTTGTTGTTGTTTGGTTTTGTTTCTTTTCTGTTCACTTTTGAAATGAAATTGATTCCCATAAACGACCAAGCACCATCGCATTCAACCTCAAAATAGACCCTAAATTTCTATATTCTTTTGTTTTTTTTTTGCTGCAGTTGTTCATAAAATAAATCGTTCTACTTTCAATGATTTCCCATGATTTACTCGATTTCTCTCTCTCTCTCTCTATACACTCCTTATTCGCTCTCCCTCACAATAAAAACTGCTGCTATACGAAAGTCCAACCACTCACACTCATGCTCGTGCCGATACTCATCCCATTTCTAAAACGGAAGCGGATGTGCAAACATCTCTTGAACATTGAAACATTTATTCGCCTTTAAAATGAAAATCGATTTCGATTTTTCACTTCAATTCAACGATGAATGAACTTGGCGCTATTTCTGAACTCCATAACGCGAACACAAACGCCATCAACCTTCTGCAACCCTCTCCACCTTCGCCGCTAGTGGAGCCCACTTAGTGGAGCAGACAAACAAACCACTGTTTCAGATCTCTTTGTATATCGTGAACATATACAATCACGTTAGTTGTCATGTTTGTTGTGACATCGCGCCAGAATCGTTGGTCGATTTTAATCTCATACACGGAGCCAAAAACACCACATCAAATAAAAGAAAAACAATCAGATTTTGCTATGGTTTTCACTCAAGAAGGAAAGCTTAATAAAACCATATGAAAAATCTGATTAAAATTCGGAAATCATTTCATAAAGAAGATCTTATTAAAATTAAAAGAATTATTATCTGAGTAGTTTTCCTCACTAAAAGAAGTAAAGAATAAGAATACATCACACTTTCATAGAAACAGACTTCTTGATTCCGTGTTTTACTGGGAACACATATGAATTTCTTATTAAAATCACAAATTAATAACATTAAATGGTTGTTTTTAGACAACAGGACTTTCTTTATGCAATCAATGAGATTTCTTTGTGAAATATGATTTCATGGCTCAATAACGAGCTCAATAATTATTTTGCTCTGTGTATTCTAGCCTCTCTTCTCTTCTCTTCCCTTATTTTTGAATCCTTCTAAATTATGTATGTACGTATGTCTTCTCTACAGATATCGTAGTTTAACCCTCTAAGAAAGCAATGGTAAATGTTTAGCTTTCGGGTCATGAATGATTCAAATAAGTACAAATAACTTTTAAGTTCGAACTCTTCTTTAAGTGTTTTTTCCCGTTTAATTCCAGTCACTTCACACTTTACGGAGCCATTAAAAGGGTCACATAAGGGTCATGTGATTCTTGGGAGGGTTAAGATTCAATTATCTAAAATATACTTTTTTGGTACCATGCTGCTGTTGTTGTTGTTGTTGTTATTACAATTTGCAACCATGTCATACAGCATGTGTTTGTCGCTGTTGTGATATTTTCATTATGTTATTGTTTTTATTTTGATGTTGTTTCTTGATGTGTTCTTGTTATCATTATTGTTGTTGTTTTCCGTTATTATTTTTCTTTAGCCGTCATCTGCCAAAAAACATCATATAAAGTCAATTGATTATGTTGTTATTTATTTTGAGATTCTTTCTTTTTCTTTATTATCTTTATTATTATATATGTAGTTTTCTTTATTTTTTAATAATTGAATATCATGAATATAAAAAAATAGGACCAAGAAAAAAACAACTGTCAAAATTTTATCGTATCTTTTTGATTTTTGTAATGATTTTGATTATCTTCACATTTGTGTGGGTTTTTACCAAAAATGTCCAAATAGTGTTCAATGATTTCATGATTCCGATTGACCACTTCGAAATCCCCGATGAAATAAAAGCCCGCGAATAAAATTTTATGTTTAGATTACAGAAACCGCAATCCAAAAATTCCACCTCAGTTTAGGGACATTATATAAAATCACTGTGTTTTTGTTGTTGTTGTTATACTAAAATCATTCAGCTTATACTATAAATACACATTGTGTATGTATTTGTGTATATTTGTGTTTACATACACATACTAGTATGTATATATTCAAAATAAATCTGCAATTTAATCCCACTTGATTTATGAAAGCGAGAATGAATCACGGTGTGAACAACAATAACAAAAACAACAATAACTAGACCAACAACACAAACCACTGAAACAACAATAACAAAAAACATACAAATAACTATATATAGAATCTGAAACAAGCAAAATATAACCACCTTCGCATAGACACACACACACACAGACACACACACACTTATGCACATACATACATACAAATATTCATATAATTGACCCTGTTCAACACCACAGATTGACACAGTACACATATTTTACATGTCAGCAACAAAATTCGTGTGACATCGTATCCTGGATTTTCTCGCATTTGTATATTTGATTGTTTTTTAAGCTCTTTAATAATTTTATATGTTTAAAGAAGATAAAATAAACAAAAACCTAAATTCAAATATTAATCGTATTCTATTGAAGGACTATAGTGGGCTCTACATCTGTACGCATTGTGTTATTATTGCCATTAATGCCTCAATTAAAGTAATCCTAAAGGCAACTAAATTATATTCGAATTTATTTAAAGTTATAACAAGTAAATAACATAGGAGAGTAAAAGTCGTGTAACTTTCTTAGAATCCATTTGCATCTCTATGTCATTTATCAAACGTATGTCCATTCAAACTTCATAGTATACAAAAAAACACAAACAATTAACCCACAGATCTTGTGGGATGAACAACCGATGGTTCAGTTTCTTTATCTTCAACTGTATTAAGAGCACATCAAATCGACACCAACAAAATCACCATAGTTCAAAATAAATCCCACTGCTTCATCACTCTATCAACATATTTAGAGATCCAAAGCTAAGAGTGCTTCAAGAATTGGTCTTTCACCCTGAGATCGGGATTAATTTTCAATGAAATAACATCCGATGACGTGGAGTAAAGAGTTACCAACCCCCATAAAGAATTCGGCACTGGAGTCTCTAGCACTATGGTCTGTATGTTTGATGGATTGAAGAATGTGTACTCAAAATCTATTCGGTAGAAATATTGGTTTCTTAGGCCCCGAAAAGTTATCGTTAGGCCTCAACAGGTTTTATTCACAGTATTTTGCGAGATTTTCTTATAAAAACAACAACCGAAACGATTTTAAAATTTCGATTAAAATTTCAATATTGTTTCTCTTTCTTGCTTTCTTTGTTCACTCCCTCTCTCTCAAATCTCTCTTCCATGCCTCTGGATCCAGTTACTTGATGAAATTAATAAATCGTCAATGATATCATTATTTGCACTACGATGATAATAAATTAAGCGACCACAGTGACGAATGCCAAAAAAGTTAATTAAAAGCTGAACGAGTGGATTCGAGGATTTGATTTTCTATTCTGTTGTCTAAATATTTTTTGTTGTTGTTTTATTATAATAGCTGTTGTTGTTACTAAGTATGATTTGCAATGCAGATAATCCAGTGCAGCTGATAGACGACAGCGAGGACGACAACAATAACAGCAGCCTCTCTTCTGATTCCCTTTTTTTTTTTTTACAAAACCATAATCACACAGCAAATAAACCGTTTGCTTGCTCCGTTCTGTGGTTCTCCTGATGTTTCTATTCGAGGGAGTATGTGAGGGGCGGATGCGGGTGTGGGCGGTAGCCACACATTATATTTCAATTAAAGCTCACTGTGTAAAGAAGAGAAGCGTGGAAGTTGTGGCGAAAATGATACCAATAAGAAATATATTAATTGAAATGATTTTCCATAAAATAATCATGTTTAATTTAAACATTCATTCAAGCAGTCATTTTTAATTTTAATAAAAATCGAATAACTTCAACTAATATTTTCAAAACAATTCGATTTCGATTTCGATTCGTATAACTTGTAAAATTTCCACGAGATCACCTTAAATTAAAGTAGAATAAAAACGAAGAACTTTACACCGTCCACCCACCACCAGACACTTTACATGCCCCACTCCCTCCCCCTCTCTTTCCTCTGCTCACTACGATGGAAGGGGAAACGAAGATTATGAAAATTAAAACTGACGCAAATTATATTTAACGGGATAAAATATGAAACAACTTTCTAAAGTGAAACCTCAAGCAAAGAACAAAAGAGAAGATGAAGAAAAAGCAAATAACCAAGAAGGGGAAGAAGAAACGGAAACATCAGATAATGCGAATAGACGGAGAAACCCACAAACTGTCAAAGTAATAAAGGAAAGTTCGAAAGTTCAAGCAAATCCAACCAAACGTAGGGGGGAAAGATATAGATATGTGAATAATTGTTCTCTATACTTACTATTGTATAGTTTGCCAATGTATTATATTATCATGTATCGACAAGGCTAAGGAATTAACGATTTAACGTATTATTAAAACAACCAAACTCGATATTTTGTCAAAGTTAACCTCAAAGTTTTGTCAAAGTTATGTTAATTCAATTCACTGAACAACAAATTTGACCTTAACTCTAACTGTAAATAAAAAAGCAAAACAGCGAAACCCACTGTAACGAAAAAAAAAAAACAAAAGCAATACCAAAAGTAGTTTAGTAACGAAAGAGTAAAAATATGAGTGCTAAAATAACACTCAACTACTGCAGCAGTTGTGAACATCGACCGCCAGCCATTTTGTCGAATTTATAGAACAAAGTTTTGTCCAGCAGCAGTTACTATACTCCATTTTAATTGAATTTTTAATAGAAGAGGCGGAATGGCGACGCCTACAGCGATAGCGACAGGAGTCACAGATGGTGGCTTATTCCTTGTTCCTATTTTTTAATTTTCATTGGAATAAAGCAGTTAAATGCCACAGAAAGTGAGAAAAAAGCTCTTATTTTTTTTTAAGAGACTGAACAAGAAAAATGCCAAAATACACTTTTTCAAATTCAGAAATTCTTTTTTTATACTGTCGCCTGTAAACTAAAGAAAACTGACCGAAGACATCAACGACGAAAGATGATGAAACTCGTGGGTGGGTAATTCAATTCCTAACCTGACCTCTGATCTGTCCAATAAGTTTCAGGGTTGTCGCTTTCTTCATCGCAATTTTAAACACGATGTGATTCCTCTGGAATGAGCAAGGAAGAGAGTTTCTCGGATGCTTTCCGATTCTGCTCCTTCTCCTTGTCTTTCTAAGATTCGTGAACTTTATAATTATTGCTATTGTTGAAGTGAAGTTATAATGGGTTATTTTAAAACGCATAAAGAACAACATAAAACGTGCTAATTTTGCTCGTTTTCTGCTCGTATTTTCTATTCTTATTATTTTAACTTTTATAATTATGAAAGTATTCGGGTGTTTTTTTTTTGTGGCTTAATTACAAAAAATTGGATAATTTATTCTGCAGATGAACACATTTAAGCGTTTATTTTAATTTTGGCCAGCAATAATAAAAACACAAACTGACTCTAAAGTAAAAACAAAATACACAACAACAACAATGATCCGCTTATAATTTCCGCCAAAAACCGCCATTAAAAATAACGCTGGCGGAATGAAAACTGAACTCAAACTCATTAAATATTTTGTAATAAATGCAAATGTAACAATTATTATAACGTTGTTGTAGTTGTTGTTTGTTTTTCATTGTTGCTTCTCTTTCGTTGCAGTTACTGCAAATCATAGTCGCAGTTTTAATCAAATTAAAAAAACAACACAAAAAAAAAACCTTATTTTATTTTTCGGGTTTCATTATTCTTGAGAAGGATGTAATTTTAATTGTTGCTAGAAAAGTTTGCAGGAAATGATATCATTTCGAAATATGGTCGTGAAAAAAATAAAATAGCATAAAAAACCTTGAACTTAATCTCATTTAATAATTAATTATATTATAACTTTTTTTGTAGCAACGTTATGAATTTTGTTTTTGTTTCTTCTTTGACCTTGTTTACAGTTCTTTTTAGCCTAGCGGTTTTTATGAAACCATTAAAAACCATATAAATTGGTTTCGCTGTAAACTAACGAGTAACTCGTGTAGTTCGAATCAACGAGTAAAACGAAATTCCCCAATTGAATGATTGACGACGAATCAATAAACATAACGAGTAGAGCAGTTAACGAATGGAAGAACCCAACGAGTGAATCAACGAGTTCCAGAGTTTATCCCTCAGTCGAATTCAAATCATCGAATCATGACCACGTCAATGAAACAAAGAAAAACGATCGAAATCAAAAGTGATTTGACGAATTAATCAATCAATCGAACTCGTAAAAGTCAATCAGAAAAAAGAATGAATCAGAAGAAAGTCTGTTAATCCAACATTATGTGAATAACTACGAAAATCAGTCAATTAATAATAATTGCATCAGTGAATCTAACCTGAATGACAGTGAGTCAAATATGATTCACTGAATCAAAGTTGAGTCTGTGAATCAACAGCATCTACAATTTTAAAGTAGAAAGCTTTAACTATGTTTAGAATTTAACACAAAATACACAATAAAGTGTAGCAAATACAATCAAAGCTTTATTCAAATTTGCATTTACACATTAACCGCTACAACAACAAGAGTGGTTGCATTAATTACGATAATCAATAAATTACTGTCTTCAGCTGCATGCAAAATGTACGTGTTCAAAATATTGACAAAATCGTACAACAACAACAAACAAATCTAATGTTGTTTAATTTAAAGTTGTTTAAACCAAATGAGGAAAGGTACATAAATAATATTTATTTTCTTAAATCCATTTTTCCTTAACATAAACTAAAACATTAAATCAAATCACTTAGTTTTTAATAAATTATTTACTATATCAATATTTACGTAAATAATTATATACAATCATTTATTATAATCTACTCAGACATATTATTAAAAATATGCTTATTGGTTCTGCAAATTAATCTGTAAATCATTAAACTAGCTCGTTATAAAACAGAAATAATGAATGATTCGCATAAACCATTCAAGTGAATAATCGTTCAAACAAATCATTCATTTCATTTATGAATCATTATTCACGACATTAATTTGATTTCATTTGTAAATTTATTATTTGAAACAATATTTTTTTTAATTTACACTAAATACCTGCAGTTCGAGCTACGTTTCTACGATTCTACGAGCATCTCACTTTCGCATTTCGATCTCCGTCTCAGAACCCAACTAAAATAATGTGTAGCCACCAAATCATCAGTTGGATTCTGTTCCCTTAGCTTTGCATTGGACATGAAGGATGAAAGGATATCCTTCCATGTTCCCCTGCCCCGGCAGCTGCTTCTCCCTCTTCGTCTCATTCACTTTGCATATTGTGGGATGCATCGTGACAGCAAATGATTTGCATCGAATTTCACGCAACATTTGAGCAAATATAATCTATGCAAGCAGCTTCATTTCTACCACGCACCTCGTATTCCCCTCCCACCTCCCAAAATCGCCCACAAAATTGGACGTGCCACCATCCAAAATTCATACTCCACAAATTTTGCATATAAACAAAGAGCAAAGGGATTTGCTCTCCTGTTGATCTTCTATTATTGTTGTTATTGTAGATTATGTTGTTGTTGTATTTGCTATATTTGTTGTTCTCTCGCATCTCCTGGTTGATGGTCGTTCACGCTGTGAGAGTATACTCTTGTGTACCAGGTCAAAACAACATCGGGTCATGTTGACTGAGCCCCGGGGTGTTAAAATGGGGCGAAGGAGGTAGTGCCTTGGGGCTGTTTGTGTATGCATTCGTTGTGACTCAGTTTTGACATCAATTCCATGAATTTGGTTGGTCGAAAATGAAAAAACTCGTTTCGGGGCAGAAGAGAAAATATTTTGAAACATTTCGGCTTCCGATTTATTCCTTTGAATAAGAAAATCGACAAAAATCGAACTATGGACTCCCACATTCCACATTTTTTCGTTCTTTGTTTCTTTGAGGTGACAAAAGTTGGCAAGTTTGATGAAATTTTCTCATATTGGAAGCAAATATTTGGCAAGAAATGCAAGCAGACGATTGAGAGACCATCAGATGGTCGAGTTTCCTTCAGGGGGGTGAGGGTAGGATTGAAAGAGTACTCGTGGTTTATTAGGTGTTGTTTTTGTTGTTGCATTTGTCCCTCCCCCACCTTACACTCTACCAGGTTACGAGCCCTTGTTAGATCCTAGATACATACTAGTACCTCAAACTAACTTGATGCTGAATTCGAAATGAGTCTAAAAATATTACCGAGTTGTCTTGTGGTTGTTTTTACTGTTTTCTGCTTTTTGTTTGACCCAATTTTCTTCCGATTATGCAGGGACACGATGTCCTGTGAGTCTATCATCCCACGAATTTACTTAAGTTTATTTGTATCACGAAGAAACTTCATTATTAAGAGATTAGCCATGGATATAGAGGGAGAAGAAGAAGAAGAATAAAATTAAGAAGCATAAGCAGAAGAATAAAAAACCAGCTGAATTCAATACGATTCGTGATGCTGATGTGAATAAATTTGAAGTGAAGTGAAGAAAACCTGAAGAGGATTTTCTTAGATTATCTTGAGTTAAAGCAGAATAGAAAAACCAAAAACAATACATTATATACAACGAACTAAAAGTAACACCAAATCAATAAGCAAACAAGAGAAGAAGAGGAATTTAGAAGCAATAATAAAGACCACATGAAAGATCAGAGGAAAGAATTTAAAACAGGTTAGAAAACATATAGAAAAACCAGAAATTTCAGAAAAATAGACCAGAAGATAGAACAGAATAGAATATATATATAGAAGAAACAGGTATATACTAAAAACAGAATAGAAGATTTACTAGAAGAAAGACCAAAAGAAACACCAGAAAAAGGACCAGAAGAAGAACCCGATACAGACCAGAAGCAGCTCGAAATAAAGACAACAAGGAAGACTAGAAAAAAGATGTGAGCATGGAAAGAAAATGAAACAAAAAGCAACCAGAAGGCAGACCAAAAGACACACCACAAGACAGATCAACAGAGCAACATCTTTACTGACACCCTACCTACGGTCACCTAATCTCTACGTTACGTAAAATAAACGTTAACGTAAATTAAAAATGCATTTTTTCACACCAATGGGCCAGAAATGAAATTCGAAAGAAACAAAGGATGTAAACTGAAAACTGGAAATGAAAATGAAAATGAAAATTCCAATTTTCCAGTCTGACCAGCAATGAAAATGATGGCCGGCTATCAGTTGAGGCAGAAGAATTGCTCACGTCTTCTTCTTCTTCCATTGTGCATGGTTCGGTTTAGATCAAGTTTTGCTAGTGAATAACATCAGCAACTGTGAGTGACTTCAACACGAGGCGATGCCATCCTGTTGCATTTGCATGTGAGTGAGTGTATGTGTAGAATCTTATGTGTTTGCTATGCATGTTTGTGTGTGTGCCTTCGTGTAACTCTAATTGCAAAACTTTAAGCTATACACACAAGCTCACAAGACCAATAACACTAGCAACACCAACAACACCAACAACAGCAACACTTACAAAACTACGTTGAACATTTTTGCCTGCCTGAAAGTATGCTGTGGTTTTTAATTTCATCAAAAATTCTTGCTTCTCTACTCCAATCTTCTGGCTTCTACCAGATCACTCACCATACCTCCGATCCACCATCTGTTCCGCCCACTCTCTCTTCCTTTGTCCCACTCTACACTCTCCGTCTGCCTGACTTATCGACCTTTCGAAGTGTTGCTTGTGAGTGCGATAGAGATAGCAATACGAGTCAGACTGAAATAAAGAAAATGATTTTTGCTCAGACGTGAGTCGGAATAATTTGAAAATACAGTTCCAGTTAATACCTGAAGCTCATCTCGAGCTCTGCGCTTGATGGCTTCGATGAACAGGAGACATCCGGAGGAGGAGGATGCATTCGACATCCAACTCCTGTCCTTCGCCCTCTCCTCCCTACCCTACCAAATTATCTCTCCATCTACAGATATCCATCCTGCCTTTGAATGGTATTAATTTCATTCTCTGTCACAGAGATATGATATCAAAAATTAATACTTCGCTTTAGTGTGGTTGAACTTTAAAGTGGTCTTTAATTAAAAGAAGTGCGCCTTCTGGTCACAAAGCGATTACAAGCAACTGAATCAAATGAATAGCAGCATAAAGAGGAGCAACAGACTGAACAGCAAAACGAACAGAAGAGCGAAGAGTAGAGTAAAGGAATGAGATAGAAAGAAAGCAGGAAATACCGAAAAACTTGTGTTAAAGACTTATGCTGGAAACATAATTTTATTTTTTATTAAATTCAAATAAAATTGTAGGTTTAAACGTGACGCGAGTGCTAGGAAAGAAGGGGAAGTGGGGCGGCAAGGAGGCAGAGTAACGAAGCGCCGGCTTCTTCTGTGCAGACGTGATTTCTTTACAAATGAATGTTTGTATAAAAAAATACGAGCAGGAATTTCAAAAGTTACTATAAATTCACGAACATCGACTATTATTCGCAACGTATAATTTTTAAACAAGATTCCACTTCATTCTATAACTTTAAATGTGGACTTGAAGTGTCCTTTACAGGAACTATCGGTAGGATAATTTATTAATGCATTTGTACAAATGAGAAATTACTTGCTTTCGAATTTTTCATTTCAATAAAGAACACATTCTGTTTCAGATTAGCTTAATTAATTGTTCCCCACACACACACACACATTATTTTAGGTCAAAGTTTTTCGAAAATGTTACTTCAATTCATAGAACTTCATTAGCTGAGTCGATTTTCCCACAAATGAACACGCGATTTACTCTCCCGAAATCCATACGCTTTCCTTGCCACACTCTCATCCCAAGCAGCCATCCCGGTCGCCCCTCCTCCGCCCGGCTTTCCAAGATTCCAAGATGGCTTAGTTGCAGATCTGAGTGCTTGAGTTGAATTTAGACCATGAGCTTGGTTGCACATTACGTATTTTCGTACAATTTTACCCAACTATTTTACTCAAATGAAGTACTTCAGACTTTCTTTCTTTTCTACAGCACAATAAAAATGAATGTGGTACTGCGATTGTTTTTGTAATTGTAGCTTCTTAGAAGCAGTAGGTTTCAAATCGCATGAGTGAAAGCAATTTAATTAGTTTACTTTTACTTTGTGGTCACAATGAACTCAGTCATTGCAACAAATTGTTTGATTTGATTCGGTCCATTTGCCCCACAGATCAATGAAGCATTCAAAAATACACAGATAAAGATACCAGTTCAAAAAGAACTCGAAACCTTCAGAGCATTCGATTCACTCTTCTTTTTACAGAACTGAACATTTCTCATTTCTTCGATGAAACTCATGAATCATGAGATGTTTTCAACTATATGAGAGATTTTTGTGGAAGAGAGTGCTTTTGTTGTTGTTAAGATATGGTTACTTTTATGACTTCATAAAGTTTTTGTGAATATATACCAATATATATATTTTATATGAATATTATATTTATTTTATGACATGATATACATATGTTATTTTTAGGGTTTTGTAAATAAACTAGCCTTTTACAAATAACACAAAACTGCAACTACAAATATTTAAATATTATGATGTTCCTCACTTATTAACCCTCTCTCTCTCCTCCTCTGTCTATCTCTCTCTTCCTCTGTCTATCCTCTCTCCCTTCCTCTCTCTCTCTCTCTCTCTCTCTCTTTCTATCATAGCAGCTCATCACTAGAAAATTCCTTTTTGCCCTTAATTTACAAAGTGCAACGTTGCTATTTATTTTAGATATACAAAAGCTTTAGAAAATAAGTGCACCGAACAGTAACAGAAACTACAACAACATCCTAACGAAATAACCTCAACGAAAATCCTTCATCAAGTGGAAGATGTAGAATTCCGAAAGTTATTTCAAAGTCAACTGGGTGAGGTTAAGCTGCAGAATAAACTGAGAACGCTATTTGAATATGAGCAACTCTCTTCTCTCCCTCCCTCTCTCTCGCTGGATGCCTTTTTTCAGTCTGACTGTCTGACTATTTGTATAGTTATCCCTTTAGTTGCCTGTCTGTCTGCTTTTCTGTTTGTCTATCCAACTTAGTATTTAGTTCTCACTTTTACGTTGCATGGTTTTAGGCACGCGGTTGGACTGCTGCCCAAACCGGCTCTGTTGTTGTTGCTGCCGTTGATTGTTTTGCTTTTGCTTCTGTTGCATCCGAATGCTTCATTTGATACATAGTTGTTGTTGCTATTGTTTTTGTTGTTATCGTTGTTAGTTGAACAGCATCATCGTTGGCATTTCCTGGTTCACTTCATTTGCATTTATTTGGGAAGCATTAATACGTCAAGCGGAAACGGAAGCCAGCACTAGACTCTGCCAAGTTATAAAGTAGCACCAGCAGCAACATCAGCAGCGGCCGAGTAAAGCAGAGCCAAATAATCTATCTTTTCGTCAGAGGAAGGTATTTCTTTTATTCCATATCTTTATTTTTCACTTTTTAATTGACTTGATTTAAGTTGATTTTTCGAATTAAATTCATTTATTTTTTTACAAAATACAATTTTAACACGAAACAATTTTAAAACCATTTAACATATATTTACCATAGATCATTCGTAGATTTTGGATCGGGAAGCATTTTCAACTCACGTTTGTTTTCGCTAAACAGCGTAACGTAGCAAACGGCTGCACGTTACGTCTTTTGTTTCCGGTTCCGTTTTAGCGCTGCCTTCAACGATTCTCTGCAGCTTGTTAAATTTAAATTGCCCACCATCCACGCCCATTTAAAACATTGCCCATAAAATACCCAGCATCATCCAAATTAAGGTCGAAACGTACAAAAATGTAAGGAGAAGAAGAAAGGCAAGAGAAAGGCAAACAAGTTGCATCCTTTACAATCCTTTTGTTGTTGCACACTTCCGCTTCCTTCGTCTTGTTTTTGTTTCCATTTTGCTTTCGATATTTGTGCAAGTTTAATGCAACTTTTGTTAAAAGGGGAAATTTTTCTTTGGTTTTTTCATTTTGTTGCTTCTTCTGTGTGTTGTTCTTGTTGTTGTTTCTCTGTTTCTTTGTATTCCGTAGAGTGCACGCAAATTTGTGGCTGCTGTGATGAATGCTCGTCAGTGGCAAGAATCGTGGAATTTAACAGCAAACTGAATATAATGTAAATTCAACAGAAGCCTTCACCCACAGCTAAAAAAATTATCCGCTTCTTATTTGTTGTGGTTGTTGTCGATGTTGAAGTCGTTGTAGTTGTTGTTGCTGTTTCTGTGTTGTCCCCGATGTTTTGCTACTTCATTATTATCATTGTTATTATAATTGTTATTGTTGTTGGTATTGCTGTGGTGGCACAGTTGTCGTTGTTGTTGTTATGATGTCCGTCATTCACACGGATGCAATTATATAATTTTTACTTTTTTCCCACCTCTTTTTAAGTGATTTCTTTGACTCGTTATTCTGAATAATTGGAGCAGAAGAAGTAAATAATTGAATTTTATTTTAGAGCAAAAAGTAATTGTTAAAAAAAAAACAGAATCCTGAATCTAAAAAATATTTTTTTTTTCTGTAAATGCTAGTAACTGAAATGGAATGAAGTACAAACAGAATAAAAAAACATTTGGCGATTTTTGGTCAAAGTTCTCTTCCAAAAAGAAATTTTTAAATATGTAAATAACAAAATTAATGGTTTTTTCTAGTTCATCGAAGAAAAAACTGTTCATATTAAAAACTCTCCACGCATTTTTCAAATACTGCGTGCAAATATCACTTGCGTGGGTATTCGTCATAACTGGCAGCTTTGTCGATGCAGTATGTATTGCACAATAAGACATTTGCATATAATATGCATGCAGCAAAACGCTTCCATTTGAAATCCGCGGAAGAGAATCCGATGTGTTCAATGCGCATTAATATTTCCGCCAATTTTCTTTGCTAAAATGTTTGTGCAGAGAAATGTCAAAGAAAAAATATGCACATGTGTTTTAACTGCAATAGCGCATGCATATTATATGCAAATGTGTTTTGCCCATAACGGTCAGAAATATTAACGTTAACTTTCCCGCAAGAGGAGCATGTTTCACTCTACATTTTGTTCCGAAATTTCGATATTTTGTTGTACGAACAAACTAACTTTGATAGCTCTACAATGCATGCATATCATAAATATCAATCGTATTGCGAAAAGTTGTTTGCAATGGACCACTAATTGTTGACAATTAATTAACACATAAAATACCTGCTTTGATTGGATTCAAACATCGATTTCTGTGGGAAGAAGTAATTTATTCATTTAAAATATTTAGACGCCATATTGCACATTTCATAAAATTTTCTAATAGAATAAATCATATATAAAAATGAACGGACCACGTCTATTTAGCCTACAACACACTCATCGTTTCACGTCACTTTACGTTTCAAAAAACCACATCGTTCATTTTCCTAGTATGTTATGTCTTGTGCATGTTATGTGTAAACGCCGCACAACAAAATCCAATATAAACTTAACGCTTATTCACACAGAAACGTCAAATCAATCTACCAAATGTCAACCCGTCTTTCTTTCTCTATATCCGGTCAGCCATAAGACCTGTAAGTGGTGAAGAAAAGTTTTTTAATCTATATTCGGGAAAATCAAGTAAAATATTAGAAAATCCAACCGAAAGCTATGCGAAAAACCGTAACGCATTCTCTGCGCAAACGAAATGTGAAATTATTTCAACGCAAAACGTAGTAGAAACGTGAAAATATACGCAAACACAATAACATTTCCTTGTCCGTTTTTTACTACGGCGAATAAAAATTATGTGTCGTTGCTGAAGTAAATCTAATAGAAATTAATAAGAATGGCTGAAAGTGTTTCGACGTGTGCATTTTCTAATATTTTGCTTGTTTCTGAGTTGCGAATCGTTTGCTTCCTGATTTATTTTGTGGTTATGTTAAACACGGCTAATGTTTGTTGTTTTTTTTTCATTATCTTCCCTTCACTCCTGTGCAACTTGCGAAAATTGTTCGTGTTTCGTGAACAACTTGCCAACAGCAATCAAGATGAGGAAAATTATGAAACAGGGTAAAATCGTCATCGTCCTTAGTGGACGTTACGCCGGTCGCAAGGCCATCATCGTGAAGACCTCTGACGACGGCACGCCCGAGAAGCCTTTCGGACACGCTGTGGTAGCTGGCATCGACAGATACCCACGCAAGGTCACCAAGAGTATGGGCAAGAACAAGCTGAAGAAGAAGTCCAAGATAAAGCCTTTCCTTAAGGTTGTCAACTACAATCATCTGATGCCCACCCGTTACACCGCCCACGACATCAGTTTAGAAAAGATTTCTGCTAAGGACCTCAAGGACCCCGCAAAGAAGAAAACACATCGTTTCCAGACACGCGTCAAATTCGAGTCCACCTACAAAGAGGGCAAGAATAAGTGGTTCTTCCAGAAATTGCGTTTCTAAGCGTCGAAAGAGGAATAAAAGTGAACGTATTCGAATACGTATGCATTTTTTCCACTTTGGTAAACAAGAGCTAAACATAATTTTTGTATGTTTTGTTGTGATGTGAGGAAGCAAGAAGACGGTGATTACATTTAATAATAAAATTAAAAGTACTGAAAATTTTAAATGTATATTGGCTTTTATTCGACGATTGTTGGAAGAACATCGACCTGGTTTGTGATGGATTTGTTTTAGATTTTATAAATAAGATTCAAGACTAAATTTGTTACTTAATTTTCACATTGCATTGTTTAAAGTCCGGGTCCAGTCTAGTTTTGAAATATTAACTTTTATCATATGATCAGCATATTCCATACGGTGCAATAATATTAGAAGTTTCTTTTTTTTTAATTTTCACATTTGGTTTATTTTCCTTAGCCACACAGTGTATACGATTTAATCAATGAAATATTTATATATGAGTATAAAGATATAATTTCGAATGCTATTGCAACTAATTACATGCGTATATTAAAACTATATATTAACAATTCAAATAAAACTTCGTACAACGTTTCGTCTTGTTAATAAATATAAAATTAAATCTGCTGCTATCGTTATTGTCTTGGTTCGGATTGGTTTTGATTGATACAGAAGTTTGTAAAATATTAATAATACAATATAACTTATAAAAAAATGTAGAAAGTAAAATAATAAACAGACTTTTGCGCTTAACATACATAAGATAACATAAAATACTAAATAAATATATAGAAAGCATAGCAAATTCTTCAAATCGAAGCACCGTTTATACACTTCATTGCTGGATAAATAAATCTGGAAAGAGTAACAAATGCAAAAAAATGTTGATTATTAGAATGTAATTTAGTAATCTAGAACTAGAAAAACTTTAACATCTTTGATGGGAACTTGAATTTAATTACCTTGCAAGGAATGACAGCGGCTCACAAAAATGCAGCTTTAAAAGTTAGTGTGACTGACAAGAGTTGTTAACAAAACGCAGCGGGTTCAAATCCAGCACAAAACAGCAGCTGACTGGGATGAGTGGGAACAACGCACATACACATATATATATAGTACACATGGACGAGGGGAGAAACCGGGCGGGTGGATGGTTGGGTGGTTTGTGATTAGCATATTAAACAGCAGCCACCTTTCTTTTATTTTGGGTTATTTTCTTGGTTGGTCTTTTCTTGTTTTAATATTTGCTTAATCAGTAGTTTTTAAGCTTTGTTTGTTATAGTTGAAAATTTAAATTTTTGTACACACAACGGATAGGATGGTTTGAGGGAGGGTGCGGGACAACGGTGAATGCTTAAAAGTGGTTATGAACGTTTCCGTGAGGCCTGTAAAACCACCCATTTTGGTGTATGAGTGTGTTAATTGTTGAGGGTGTGAAGAAATAAAATTTTGTTGTGTTAGTTAAAATTTTGATATTGTTTTTTCTCTAAGATAAACTATAAGAATAGTAACTCAGTGACTCCAATGAAAAAATTATTTTCAAAACATGCAAAAGAATATTAAACAAAAAACTTAAATTTTTTAAAAAATACTATGAGATATGAGATCCAAAAATAATATATTTTTCATAACTAACTAAAGAAGCTCTAACTTCTGTAAAATATCCAAAAGCAAAAAAAAATTTCTTGTGAGTTTTTGTAAAAAAAATTTTAACTTGACTTTAAAAAATCAAAAGTATCCGATAAATAAGTATAAAGTTTATAAAAACCTAATATAAAGCTATGGTTATTATTGAGGCCACCCAAGAAACCTCACTGACATTATTTTGATGTTTTGTTTTTATTTATTTCCTTAGTTATTTAAAACCTGCAAAAAATAGAATATTTAAATTTTTTCAATGCTTATTATTAATTCTTGTTGACCAATGAAATTAACACTCAAGAAAACACATTTCAACAAAAGGAAACTGAGTAAAATATAAAAGTAATGTAGAGGAAAAATTAAATCATTCAGATGCTCCAGACTCGAGAAACAAAATTAGAATATAAACATTCAATCGATTCACTCTATTTGAAGGTAAAGATTTTTTCCAATCATTATTCAGTTATAAAAACTGTGGCTGTTTTTAGATTTTGTTTTGTTTAATACACCCTTTAATAGCATTCTATTAAATTAATACCTCCTTAGTAAATACCATTCTATTTACAAGTCTTGAAAATAACTGATTCAATGAGTTCAATAAATAGAGAAAAATTACATTTCTACAAATTACAGTCACAGAAATAAAATAATAGGCCAAAAAAAGTCTAATGAATAAAGTTTTAACTACGTTTCTATGGTTTTTTATGTGTGTAATTAAAATGAAGCTTAACAAAGGCTACAGAAATGTGTGAGTGAAGCGTAGAGGGAATTTTTAAATAAATAAGCTTTAGTAATATATTTTTGTATAAATACAATACGAAAAAGTATAAATATGTGTTGCGTGCTATGTATAGATACAGAGAGGTGGATATAATATCATATACTTAGACTTTATAGAATATAGGCATTATATTGTTAAAGATTGTGTAATGAATGCGTAAAGAAAGATAGAAACAAATAAATATAAAAACATTGCAAAAACACGAGGAATTCAATAAAATAAATAGAAATAAAATTAAGGTAGAAGTAAAAACAGAAATTTGGGAGATACATGAACAAATACATTGGAAATTTTAAAAAAATAAAAGCGAGCACAAAATATTAAAAATGTCCGCTTCTATGAAGAACAAAAGTCTAAAATAACAATAAATACTAAAAAGTTAAATCATTCTCTCTACTTATTTAAGACAAAAAGTAGAGAATTATTTAAAAAAAGAGTAATACATTAAATTATTTTCAATTCAAGCAACTAATCGACTAATTCGACAATAATTGTATCAATAAATGGTGAAAAAAGCATTATTAACACGTAGGTATACAAAATAATTATATAAAATGTTTAAAAAAAAAAGGAAGGTTTTTTTAGGTTTGAAATAGCTTTAGATATCTTTACCAATTGACGCGTTTAGTTGAAAGAATCTTTAAAATATTTTCAATGATGTCAGTGCTGCGATGATTGCCACCCAAGTCTACAAAATTAAAAAACAAACGAAAGAAATAGTTATTCGTACTCATACGAAGTAAAACTAATGAGAATCAAAAATACTATACACAAACCTGGTGTGCGAATGCCATCCTTGACAATTGTTTGATAGACTGCGTCCCGTATAACCTTTGCGTGTTCCTTGTGTCCCAGATGGTTCAGCATATCAATGCTGGCACTGAGCATGGCCACAGGGTTGGCTATGTTCTTACCTGCGATGGCGGTGCCAGTGTTACGAGTGCCAGGCTCAAACACAGCGTACTAAGAAACCAGAAACAAAGATTAACAACAGGAAAACTACAAGAAATTATTGACATCTGTATAAAAAACATTTCACTTTTGCGATTCAGGCTTCTAAAACGGCAATATGTCAATGACGTTTCTTTCAAAGATTTACCTTTTGTCAAAAACTTACATGATCACCATAATTTATGCCCGAAAGCAAGCCAGCGCCTCCAATCAGACCGCAGAGCACGTTCGACACAATTGTACCGTACAGATTTGTCATGTTCATGACATCAAACTGCAATCATCAAATGAAACAATCAAGAAACAGCAGATCTGGAAATCCAAGAACGAACCTGATGTGGATTGGACACAGCCTGCATGCACGTGTTATCGATAATCATATTGTTGTGCTCCAGCTCTGGGTAGTCCTTGTGTACGCGATTGGCCACGTCCAGGAACAGCCCATCTGACATCTTCATAATGTTAGCTTTGTGAATGGTAGTCACCTTCTTGCGATTATTCTGACGTGCATATTCGAATGCGTATCGAGCCACGCGCTCCGCGTTATCCACCGTCACCACCTTCATACTCTCGACGACACCGCGCACCGACTCGTGCTCCAGCATCGCATACTCACCGTCGGTGTTCTGGCGAATGAGCACCACATCGATGTCGTTGTGACGCGCAGGAATACCCGGATACGATTTGCAGTGCACCACATTGACGTACAAATCCAACTCGTTACGAATCGTTACGTTGCGTGACATCTCAGTGAGAGTTTGTGATTTTGTCTCAATGTTACCCTTGATGGCCACTCCGTTGCGCTTGATTGATATGATCGCATATTGTAGATCTTCGTTGCCCTCAGTTGAGGGATCAATGTCGATTACTTCGAAATCGATGGGAGCGCCGCAGTAACTGAAGATCTCGCGTACGTAGGACATGAGCTCTGGACCGATGCCACCTCCTGGCAACATCGTGACCGCATGACGACCGCCATACTGAGCGGAAGGGATATATGTACCCTACAAAGAGCAAGTAAACAATTCATAACCTCAATAAGAAAAAACCAAGGATTCGCCCGCGCTCACCGTTTGTTTCTTTTGGAGTGTAGATTTCGTGTGTGCAACTTCTTCGCCTTTTTCCTTGGTCACCAACATCGGATAACCCTATGAAAAAGAGTATATAATGCTGTAGTAGAGAAATTGGAAAGGAGCGACTTTATTATGTAATTTTTTCATGTCATCTATTTGGATAAAATATTCGCGAATGTTTTCACAGTAATGTTGTACTCACTCTGGTCAGGAAGGGAGTTTGAATTTGAAGTAGGCGTTGAGTTAGGCGGATGGCCATTTTTATTTTATACTTAAAACTATTTTACAGTGTTAAACCAAATCTACTACTCGACACCGTCCTACAGAAATTCGTCCGGTTTACAATTTTTGACTGCCGTCAATATTGGAAGCAGCTGTCAATGTAATGTTTGTAATCTAGTCGCCAGATGTCGCCGAGGGCCTAACTATTTTACATTAAGAGTTGCCTGATTGCTTCAAATAAATTTGTGTCAAAAAAATTTCAAGGAATAGTAAGAATATGTGAGTTTTATATTGGGGACATATGGGGCGCTGACGCAGCTCCGATTTTGTTGTTGTTGTTCACGGAGACTCCAACAAATGCTTCATTTTGCCCGCTCTCATCTGGTTTCGGAGTTATAGCTCTAAAGTGGGAAATTTTCGGACCCATATCACGGCAACTATAAGAGTTATATACATGTTGTGGGCATGGTTGGAAAGGTATTAAAATTATCTTTTAATTATATAAGACAATATGTTATCGAAAAATTATTACTTTTCGAGAAAAATGAAATTTTACATTTTTTTTAATCAAAAACAACAACATTTGTTTTACAACACAAAATCTGACCTGCATCATCGTACCCGACATGTTCTCTTTTTTCGCTTTGAATGTGTTGGGGAAATCAGCCTTGGGTGTAGTAGATTACAAAAACAAAACGCATGCAATTTTGACAGCTCGTGACTGAATTTTGACAACTCAGGAGTTTGTTTACAAAATTCAAAAAAATATTTTGAGAGAGGAATGCAACTCTTGTTCTTCTTCATACCAATATACTAGAAATGATATTTAAATACGTAAAAAAGACCAAGAAGCAAGTTTTAAAACCAACGCATGCTTCTAGAAATGTACATGAAACCTTTTTTAAGTTATATAGTTGCACAATATTGAATATTTTACAAGTAAAATAGCGGAAAAAGATGCCAACGTCTTCAACATCTTTTGTTGAATGTCTTGTCTGTGATTTAGTTTAATATTTACTTAATTGTGATTTTAGTTCTTTTGTTCTTGAATTAAAATGATTTTTATTTTAAATGCATGAATTGTTAATTTGTTTATGTTTATCTAATTTTAATTTAAATAAGTGAATTGTAAATTTATTTGTGTTAACGCATTTTAATTTAAATAAAAGTGAAATGAAAAATTACAAAAACAAATAAGTTTGCATTACTCTTTCATATTTCAAACCGCTAAGAAATCGTCAAAACCGCGACAACTAATAAATGCAATGTAGTTTTTTAGTAATGTTTACTTAAAAAGCAAACAAATAATAAAGTTGTATCGTTGGTATCCCTGTCACTATCTCACCCCATCATTTTGTGACAGTGTGGTAACAAGCCAAAACGGTTTACCTTTTCAGTTATCTTGGTTTGTAATAGCCGGTTTTTGCTTGTAACAAGGAAACAATTTCACCATAAAATTCACATACACTGTACGTGAACACGCGGACGGACATTGTTTTTAGCTCACTCGCGAAATGAGAGGAGTTTCCAGCAGAGATAATTATCTCCAGTCTTGTCAGCTGTTTTAATGTGTCTGATAAATTTGTAAAATCAGCTGATGAACGGATATCTGAAATTCAGCCCAAGGTAAAAATTCATCCGGAGTTCGAATCATAGCTTCGTTGTGAACAGACGTCTTTTCTGTGTTCGCTAATTTATAATAATTTTTCTATTTCGAGTTTTCCGCCATCTTTTTTTGGTTTTTTGGAAAATCTTAATTTATTTGCTGTGCTTCAACGGGACTTAGCAGGTCAGAGCACGAGCATTATTTCTGCGGAATCAAGTTTACAAGCACTATCAAACTACTGTGATTTGTTCACAATTTCTTTGTAAAAGTTCATCAGTTAGTTTAATCTACTTTTTCGATAACTAACTCGCTCGTATTCGATGGAGGTTGACGTCCAAGTAGCCGGAAATGGCTCAAAGCCTAGGATAAAACGAACTCGAACTAACAGTATCAGTTCAGCTGATATCGCTGATTCGCTTGGAGATAATAGATTTAAGCTCCTTTCTATCCAACCGAGCTACAGATTGAAACCAAGCCTGACAGATAAGGGCATGGCCACCGGCAAACAAAACCTGATATCCAGCAGCGCTACAGTCTCTGCCACCACGGACTCTCGTCAGAAAGACATCAACCAAACGGAACAGCAGCAATCAAGGCATAACTTCTCGGGTATAAAATTCTGCCCGCCTATTATTCTCTACAAGACGAATATCAAACTACTCACGGAAGGCTTAAAGGAAAAAGCTCCAGAATTAGTTTTTAAAGTTAAGTATATTAATAAATATAAGTGCAAACTTTTTGTTAATAATCACAAGTCTCACTCCGAACTTATCGAAATGTTAAAAGCAAGTGATGACATTGAAGCTCATACTTTCACAGCTAGTGAGGATAAATCACACTCGTTAATTCTTCGAGGTCTCACATCAGACTATAGTGGGGACGAGATCAGGCGGGAGCTCAACGTAATTATTCCAGATCTGGTCTCCAAGGTTTCTCCATTCCTAACTGAAAGACAAAAAAAAATCAACGAGAGTTCTGATCTCTTTCTTGTTCAACTTCTCCCTGGTAAGATCCCTGATGAAATTCTTAAACTCAGATACCTTTTTTACTCCCGTATCACTTGGGAAAAACCCAAAAAGAATAACAACCCTATGCAGTGCAAGCGCTGCCAAAGCTTCGGTCACTTGGCCAAAAATTGTGCCAGAAAGTATAACTGTGTGAAGTGCAGCGTGAGACACAATCCGGGTGAGTGCCAAAATATAAAAAAAGAGGGTTCCCTTGCCTATTGCATCAATTGTAAAGATTTTGGGCACCCCGCAAATTTCCGTGGCTGTCCACAATACAAAATGTACTTGCTGAGAAGGAGGGAGTTAATAAATAAAAATAAAGAGAAAATAAGTCAGATAAACCAAGAATGCAAAATTTTCAATAATAGTGGTGTAGGACACACTCGAGTATCCTACGCAGACATTGTCAAGAATAAGCAACCCGCTTCTTGTATTGACCTAACTCCCTCCTCTGTTGCAGGTGCATCTAAGGGATTGTTTTCCGATTTTTTCGATCTTTCCACTACACTTTTTGGTTCGGATATAACTTCCTTGGTGGCAAGGGTGAAAAAGTTCATGAAGAACATTAACAGCGGTATTTCTATCGAAATGAAGAGACTGGCATACTTGGAATTGTTAGACCAAGTAATCCTCAATTCCAATAATAACTTTGATGGGTAAACATTTCATCTCCTTAAACACCGGTTCCTTGGTGGACAATAGTAGACGCCTCGATCTATTTAAACTATTAAAAAGACACAATGTTTTCGTTGCGTTTCTCCAGGAAACGCACCTGAAAATCAATCATAAAGTTCATTTAGATTCCTATAACTTTTTCCGTAACGATTCTAATCAGGGAGTTGCAATAGCCTTAAAAAAAGATCTTCTCTTTAATTTAATTGACACAACAAACTTCGTTTTCCCTTGTATCTTACTGTCGATTTCTTTTAAAAAGAATGATTCGGTGAAAGCGCTTCTGCTGGGATCAATATATCTTCCGACTAATTTAACCCGTGCAGCAATCACTACCGAGTTAGACAAAATCAGCGTAATAGCAGCTAACTATGACGGAGCAATAATAGGCGGAGACTTGAACGCTAAAAGTCCTTCCTGGGGTGATGCTCTTAGGAACATGAATGGTATTGCCTTAGAAGCGTGGTTGTCACAATCCTGCCATATATTTTCTCTTCTTTCGCCTAATAGTCCCTCGTATCCAAATGGCTCCTCCTTTTTGGATCACTTTATTGTCTCAAACTGTCTTATTGACCAATTGAACCCAAATTTTAATATATCTACGCTGCCATCATTCTCTGACCATTACGCAATTCTTTTAAACTTAAACATGAGTGAAATTGTGTACATTCTTAAGCAACCAGAAATCTTTATATCATATCAAAAAACCAACTGGAAGAAATTCCAAGATGACCTAGACGTTCAGTTAGCTAATCGCCTCCCTCCAGAGTTTTCAAACCTTTCTAATGAAGAGATTGACTCCTATATTCTTAGTCTCAACTCAACTATACACAATGTTGCTCGAAATAACTCTGAAGTAATCAGTCCATCATTTAATAAATATAAAAACCTTCCTCAGGATATTACTAACCTCTTCAAAATTAAACATAAGTGGCAAAAAAAATTAAAACGAATTTTCCATGCTACTTATAATAGGATAAACCAATCTTATAAAGAGCTTTCAGCCAGAATTTCACTCCTAAAAATAATAATTAAAGAGAAAGTTAAAATTTGGCTTGATCAACAACTTCAGCAGAGACTCTCTAAAATTAAACCAGGTCCTTCCGCCTTCAAGGAAATTAACAATCTCATAGGGAAAAAGAGCTCCTCTTGTGAGTCGTTAAAAATCAATAATACCATTTATTCCACTGAACCAGTCATTGTTTCGACTTTTGGAAACTACTTTGAGAGAATATTTCGTAAAAGTCGGCCTACTTCCGATCAAAACTTGGTGCTACAAGTGGAAACTACAGTGGATCAATTTAGAAACATTTTACCGCCTCGAATTTTTAATTTCGACATTTCCAACTCTGCTCTGTCTCCATCGTACCCTGAATTCTTCACCTCCACCGGAGAAATCAAAGATATCCTCAGCCACAATAATTCCAAGAAGTCATTTGGTCCTGACGATCTCTCAAACTTTCTCCTAAAGAAACTTTCCAAATCTGCTATCGAGTTTTTAGCCATTATCATAAATAACTGTTTGAATAATGGTTACTTTCCTAAAAGTTGGAAAATCGCGAAATTAATTCCGATTAGGAAAAAACCTAATAATATCGACATTTCAAACTTCCGCCCTATTGCTTTACTCTCCAACGCTGGAAAAATTCTTGAAAGAGTAATTTACAATAAAATTGAAAATACTTTAAACAATGGCATTGATCCTATTTCAGATTACCAGTTTGGGTTTAAAAAAGGACACTCCACGGTGCACGCCCTTTTGAAAATGCACAGTGACATAACTCAAAATCTTAGAAACAAAAAATGTACTGTCAGCTGTTCTCTGGACGTTGAAAAGGCGTTTGATAGTGTTTGGTGGGATGGTCTTCTCTTTAAACTAATACAAATCAATCTTTCTCCAACGATCTTTAAACTCCTAGACAGTTTTCTTACCGATCGATTCTTTTTTACACAAATCAACCAATCAAAATCCACATTAAAGAAAGTTGAGCGCGGAGTTCCTCAAGGCTCAATCTTGGGCCCTCTTATCTTTAACATATTTTTATATGATTTTCCTCACTTCCTGCGTGTGCCAGACTTTCCATCAAGCTCAGTTGCACTTTTGTATGCTGACGATACCATGGTATATGCTCACGCGAGATATCCCAACGATGCTTTGGCAGCCGTCTCTGCTCATATTCAGGTAATTAACGAATTCTATAAAAAATGGGGTTTAAACCTTAACATCGGTAAAACTGAATGTATTTGCTTCCGGAATGCATCAGGGAAAGGACCTCCAGGAGTGGTGAGGGACAGTAAAAATCTTTATCTTGCCGTCGATGGCGCTAGGATCCCATTCAAAACACACATTAAATACTTAGGTATAAATTTCAATAACCTTTTCAAATTTAATAATCACGCAAGGTCTACATTGACTAAAGCCAAGCGTGTTGCAGGATTGCTAGCGCCGTATTTTAGATCCAATAGCGGCCTCTCAAGAGAAACCAAGCTGTTGTTCTACAAAACCCTAATAAGACCGGTTGTGACCTATGCCTTCCCGTGCTGGTTTTCGTTCTCACCGTCGGTGGCGAGAGAGCTTGAAGTGTTTGAAAGACAAATTCTGCGCTTAAGTATTAACAAACATTTCCAATCTTTTAACAAAAAATATGCGAACAGCTACATCTACGATAAGTCCGGAGTTGAACCCCTAATGAGATACTCCTTAAGAGCTATGAAAAAATCCGTAACAAATTTACGCTATATAGATAATGATCTTATAAGTAGTACGTTTTTTTCTCTATCCAGAGAGCCTTGGAATTCTGAAAATTATTTATCTCCTTTGTGTATAGACTCAATTGACTTAGATTCTATATTAGCAGGTAATGACCAATCTGCTTTAGTTCCTTTGTTTTACCAGAATAGTTCATCTTGCCAAAATAGAGGATAATTTTCCTTTCACTGTAATGTAATGTGATTTCATATAAAATAATATATTAAATGTTGTAGACTTTAAGTGCCTTATCAAAAACAAAATAACTTATTCTCATATTACGAAACTCATATACCTCTGTAATAGTCTTATTTCAAGTATATTACCTGATGTACCTTATTATTATTCTAAGTCAAATAGCTATTAAGCTTCCAATAATTATAAGAACACTTGCAAAGCTCCGGGAGCAAGAGCTTTATATAAAACTTAACGAGAAGATATCATATCTTAATTAATACACAAACTCGTGAAATTGTACTATTGGTTAAAATACTACGAAATATCATGCACAAGGCAAAACTTTACAGCCCTGGGAGTTGCCAAACTTGTAAACATGCATAGTTTAAGTTGTATATATTTATTGTATAAGTAAGTTGTCATCGTCTCAATAAAGTTGAATTGAATTGAAAAAAAATTCATCCTAAAATTAGGAGAAATGTTTATGCTTAAGACATGAAGTGGATCGGAAAAATCAAAGCGCAAAGACAACTGCAAGGGAAAACCTCACACAAAAACGGGTTCCCAATGTTTGGTGGCTTATTTTTTGAATAAAAATAGAAAGGAAATTGTTAATAAATGTATATAACATCAACGCCAAAAGTGCAAATGTGTCAAAAATACAAATAATTAATCTTTGAACATTTTGGGGAAGGGGATGTGAGATAAGGATGTGACATGAAGCAGTTTTGAGCAATGGGTGTGCGTCGTTTTTCTTTTACATCTTGAATACTTGCTGAAATAAATGCTAAAAAATTGTTCATAGAAAATCTAATTTTAGATACCGTTGCCGAAGATGAAGACGAGGCGACAGCACCGTCGGCATCAATATCAGTTCTGCCACACTCGCCAACACAAGTAATGATACAAACAACAGACGACGAGGGCGACGTAAACAAAGCCGCTAAAGATGAAAGTGAGCTTGAAGAACCCACGTCACTTATAACGTCACCGGTGCATGGCGACAACACATACACGTTCGCTCATCAGGAAACCGATAATTTAGACGCGTTTCAGCCACTTTTCAATGCACCGTTGGCACCCTTCATCAGTCTGGAACTGAAAGAGCGCAAGTCAACAAAGCGAAAGAGACGCCGCAGCTCAAACCGATCTCAAAGTTCGAAAAGTGAAGATAATCGAATGAATTTATTTATACAGCGGGAACGTGGAAGTGCTGAGGGCGCAGGAGGCGACGAAGTAACAACTGGTGGTGATTCACTTCAACTTCACGAGAACTGTACACAAGTTGCCACCGGCAATAGGTAAGTCAAGGAGAGATGCTGTGAACGATTTCTGGATCGCAGTACATAAAAACGATTAAAGATTTTTTTAATCTTATTAATAATCTTGACGAAATTTAATAAAATGAGAAAGCAAAATTAGGCCTCAGAGAGCACAGCGCCAGAAGCGCCATGAAGCACAAGAAAAATAATTATTTTTGAATTATTTTCAGTCCCATTTGGCGAGGGCAACCGGAAGGTCAGTAGTTGTGTTTCGTCTGCCGTGCGGTTGTTTACCTGTCCATACGTCGCCACTTCTGCCAGAATCTGCTTCTTTAAATCGGTCGGTCGGTTTTGTTGCTTGCGTAGCTTATTTCTCATTGCATTTGAATTGCTTTTTTTCTGTTCTTTTGTTCTCATATCTCTTTAAATTCGCGTTCATTCGCAGTGATTCAACAATCGCGAGTGTAGCAAAAAAACCCCAGCAAAAAAAGCGTTATTAATCGTATTTAATGCTACAATTTTCATTTATTTGGTATTTCACAGTTTTATCCAGCCTTCAATATGCTTGATCATCATTTCGTGCTTCGTTCTGTTGCCCTTTTCAATTATTAAATCTTCTGATCACCAAAGTGAATAAATACCTAATAAGAATAACAAAAATTGTTGACGAAGCTAATAGTAATGTAAACAGATAATTCAACTCAGCATTAAGTCAATATTTAAACACAGTATTAATTCAATATTATGCTGCACAGTATAAATACGACAAAATTTTTCAAGCTAGACTGCTTAACAAACAACTACAAACTTCATTACTTTATATCGTTTGTCGTGGGTATACATTAAAGTGTCACTAAATTATTAAATAGTTGATCCGAAAGCTTTTACTCTAAAAAAGAAATGCGTGAAACGAAATGTCTGTTAGGAGATTTACTTTTAACTGATTTCAATTAAATAAATTTTTAAGTAGAAAATAAAATTATTTAGAGTACAATTTTTACTCATTCCCAATAATCATCTAGATCTTCATCGCGTAAAATAATCTAGTCAAATAAATTAATTATCGAGCAAAATATTAAAATGACAATAGTTATCTAGTGGAGTGTTCGTTTCCTAATCCACCGTGCTTTGCTTTTCATTTCTCGTCGGGGGACTTTCGTGATGCTATTCGATGATTCTATAAATAGGTCAACAAACAACGCCACTCAGTTGAGTTAGTAAAAGTTTGGGAAGAAGAAAAATAAACCCTCCCTTATTCATCCCTTCTCCTTCGCTTCTTTTTTCATAACGATAGTAAAGTTGTAATTCTTATAGTAGTTGTTGTGGGACACAACCTGTGTCAAAAGCTGTTTTTGCTTTCGCAAAAGTTGCTTCAATAGCGAAACGTTATCACGACGTGACGTCTGGGTGAGCTTGAGCCGGTGCTTGACAGCTGATGAAATGACTAATTCACGTGTTCATGCTACACGCAATTTTTTCTTTTAATTAAATTAAACTAAACCTTGTGTTGTTTTTATACCCTACACACGAAGTGATGAGGGTTCACTTTGTGATTCCGTTTCACGTTGTGCTCCTTCTGAGTTGATTCAGCTCTGTTCGGAGCTTCATCAAGATTCAGCCCCAAATATAAATTCATCCATGCCTTGATCTCAATTTCTTAGCTTGTAAAGCGAATTAGAAGTTACAATTTTATTTACGAGTCCACTGATTAAATAAAACTCGATTACAGTAGAACGAATGGTCATTAAATTCGGTTCGAATATTCTCTGTCATCACAGGCTATTTGGGATTGAAAATTGAAAAAATTTGACCATTGTCACGCCTAATGTGTGTAGGGTATAAGAACTTCGGCCAGGCCGAAGTTAATGCTCTTTCTGGTTACTTTTGTAAATATAATTAATCACTATAATTAATATGTTTACAATTGTAATCTTTAATATAATATAAACACATATTATT
Organism: Myopa testacea; assembly: GCA_949629155.1. Taxonomy (NCBI): domain Eukaryota; kingdom Metazoa; phylum Arthropoda; class Insecta; order Diptera; family Conopidae; genus Myopa; species Myopa testacea. The sequence goes on along the minus strand of OX451345.1, from coordinate 51,253,232 downwards.
AAGTGGTAGTAAGGATAATCAAAATAAACAAAAACTACGTGTTGTAGGGTTTGAATTTTGTTATGAACACTTCATGACTTCATAACAATGCAGAAGAACACTCCGTTGCCTTGCGTTTAGCATCACGTTTAAGACTTAACACCTCTTACCTTTTCCTTTCCACTAATGAAAAACACATTTCACATTTTGCATTTCACATCAACAGGTTTTTAAATAATAATAAAAAATTTGTATCCATTTGGTATCTATACGACAGACTCTACATCGACGGCACCACTTCAACTTTATTGCTGCCATCCGAAGAATCTCTCCTGCACAGCAAAACCTCAATTCGCCTCACGCCAATGACTGATAATTTTGCTAACAATAGCTTAGCCAATGACTGCAATTGTCCTACAGAGCTCTACCAAAGATCGGGGGTCAACAGTTCCTTATTCTTTGATGATGGCTGTCGCTCCATTGATTTTGTTCTCGCCTATAAGATGCATCCGCAGGCGCCAATCGAAGAGGAATACGCAGAGAAGCGTCGCGTATTTGAGGAGAATCTGCTCAATCAAGGTCTCGAAGTGGAGAGAACACTTAAGGAGAAGGAACAGATTTTTATAGTAAAGGTATAAAGAGAGAAAAGTAACGACAATCTGAAGTTTAACAGTTTAAAAAAAACCTATTTCCTACAGATTCATTCGCCTCTTGAAGTTTTGCGCCGTTATGCCGAAATTCTTAAACTAAGAATGCCAATGAAAGAGGTATTGTAATCTGTATCATCAAGTATTTAATTATTATAGTGGACGATTCTTCAAATCAAACTGCTAACTCAAGATTCGGTTATCATTTGATACTTTCCACATTCTTAATTTCCTCTCCTTAGTTGTACTGCAGAGTGAAAATATCTGAGAAATCGAACCATCTGCAAAATGCGGCGAAATATCTTTCTCAAAAGGTCTGCTAAGAATTTCACAAAAAAGTGGTCTACTAAAACTTTTTTAAAAGTTCCTTTAATGTTGTTCTTTATCCTTTGACAGCTTTACAAACTTTCGTTTTGTTCCTCTAACTGTAGACTTCAAAAAATGCACCTTTTAAACATAAAATTATTAATAAATATTTTTAAATGTTCCAATTTTTAGAAATAGCTATTTTTCTATAAAAATGTTGATGTAGTTCTGCAAACTATTGCTGTATTTCTTTAAAAATATCGCTATTTCAAAATATATACAAAAATGCTTTCCATAAATGTACTGTATTCTTAAAAATACGCTATGCTTAACACAATCTAACCTCTTGCTTAAAATACTATATAATAATTATTTATAATATATATAATATTTATTTTGAAATAATTGAAATGAAAATCATTTCATTTGTATTTCTCTTCATCTTTTTCTCATAGATTCCGGGAATGTCCGTTATTAATCGTTCGACTCGAAGCGTTTTCTCTCATTTCAAACGTGTTTTCTCATTTTTCCTTCGCAAAATATATATTGATGATCGTTACTTTCCCAAGCGTACGCATCGCTTCACGGCCATTTACAGTCGCGACAAAGAGTATCTGTGAGTTTGTCAACCGACCCTTTACTTCTTACGTATTTCGTTCTAATGTTGCTCTTTCTGTCTTTTCCAATTACAAACAGTTTTGATATACGTCAGGAGTGCTTCTTTACCCCTGCTGTGCGTTCTCGGATTGTTCAGTTTATCCTGGATCGACAACGCTTTCCGGCTAAGAGTCGTGGCGAGATGGCTTTCGGCATCGAACGTTTGGTTGCGGAGGGTGTCTATTGTGCAGCATATCCTTTACATGACGTAAGTATAGAGTTAATTTTGTTTTCATATAGCTTCTTAAATATATGTAGCTTCTTTTATATACGCATTTATACAAACCTGAAATTTTCGAGTTGAGGAAACGCAATCCCTGAACCAGTCCCCTGTCAAGTACCGAAAGAAAGTCTAATACACTTCGAGGAGCTTCGTGGTGGGTATGGTTTACATTCAGATCATCCGTAGCGTTTTAGAGCTGAATTTTTCAAAATCCTGACTCTTATCGAATTACTTTGAATGGAACACGATTTTATGTCAACATGTTGGGAATTCATGTTAAATATGAATATCACTTTTACATGAGCTGTACACACCGTTTTATTCTCGAGGATAGAATCTATATACTAAAACGTCCTTTACTTTTGCAGGGATTTTTAAACATATATATGTACATACATCTGTCTTGATAAAAATCGTCTTCTTTTTTATTTAAAGGGTGAGATCAACGAAAGTGGTACCATGCGAGCTACTCTTTACAATCACTGGGCTTCCATACGCAAATGGTACCGTTACCAACCACTGGACTATATCAAGGAATACTTTGGTGTTAAAATTGGTAAGAAATCATAAGAAGAAAAAAAAAATTAAAAACCAATCTGAGAGATCAAAATAGCAAAGGAAACCGTAATAATAATGTAACCGAAAGGTTCTGTAGTTTATAATTATAATTTATTTTGCAGGTTTGTATTTTGCCTGGTTGGGGTTTTATACCTACATGTTGTTGTTGGCTTCGATAGTCGGAGTTATATGCTTCCTGTACTCATGGATTTCACTAAAGAGTTATGAGCCTGTGTAAGCTTCATTAATTTTTTCGGGTTTAATTTCTCTTTATTCTATTTTATTCTCACTTTATATCTCCTCCCCGAAACAGTAAAGAAATCTGCCTCAGTGAAGGCAGTACCGACGTCACCATGTGTCCGCTGTGTGACTGGTGCAACTTTTGGGACCTGAAAGAGACCTGTTTCTATGCTAAAATCACCTACCTCATTGACAATCCCAGCACCGTTTTCTTTGCTGTCTTCATGTCCTTCTGGGCGACTCTCTTTCTCGAGCTTTGGAAACGGTATTCAGCAGAAATAACTCATCGCTGGGACCTGACGGGCTTCGATGTGCACGAAGAGCATCCCCGTCCGCAGTATTTGGCACGTCTCGAGCACATCCCGCCAACGCGCACCGACTACGTGACCAACATGAAAGAGCCGACGGTGCCATTCTGGCGCATGAAGCTGCCAGCAACTGTTTTTAGTTTTTCCGTGGTGCTGCTGCTGATCGCTCTGGCATTTGTTGCTCTCTTGGCGGTAGTAGTTTATCGCATGTCCATGGTGGCCGCCCTGAAGGTGGGAAGTAATCCGATGACCACCTCGAGTGCGATCATGCTGGCCACGGCGTCGGCTGCATTCGTCAACTTGTGTCTGCTCTACATACTGAACTATGTAAGAAAGACGTGCATGATATTAATTCCGTATTAATTTCGTTCTTTGTATCTCTGCAGATGTACATTCAACTGGCCGAATATCTTACAGAATTGGAAATGTGGCGCACTCAGACGCAATTCGACGATTCACTGACGCTCAAAATCTATTTGCTGCAATTCGTTAATTACTATGCTTCTATTTTTTATATAGCCTTCTTTAAGGGCAAATTTGTCGGACATCCAGGCCAATATAACAAGCTATTTGACTACAGACAGGAAGAGGTGAGTGCCTAAAACGAACTTTGGATGTTTTCTCACATCTTCCTTTTTTGTATCTTTAGTGTTCCTCTGGCGGCTGTTTGACTGAGCTCTGCATTCAGCTGGCAATCATTATGATTGGCAAACAAGCCTTCAATTCCATATTGGAAGTTGTCATGCCCATGTTCTGGCGCAAAGTCCTATCTATTAAAGTCGGTTTATCGCGTCTGTTCTCCTCGAGTCCCGACAATAAACAGAAGCAACGCGGCGAACGCTGGATGCGTGATCTGAAATTATTGGACTGGGGACCTCGAAGCCTTTTTCCAGAGTACTTGGAAATGGGTAAATGGATCACACAAAAGTTGCTAACTTTTTCATTAACTTTCAAGTTCTTTTCTTCCTCCACTTTCCTCTTCCTCGTTAGTTCTTCAATATGGATTTGTTACCATATTTGTTGCGGCCTTTCCCCTGGCGCCTTTCTTTGCGTTGCTGAATAACATTCTTGAAATGCGGCTGGATGCTAAAAAGTTGCTTACTCATCACAAGCGTCCAGTATCGCAGCGTGTCCGCGATATTGGGGTCTGGTACCGTATCCTAGACTGTATCGGCAAACTAAGCGTCATAACGAATGTGCGTTGTATTTCTTCTAGAGTTGTACTTAGAAACTAGTTGTTTAAAGTAATTTTGATCTTTTTACTTTCTCTCCTTAAAGGGCTTTATTATTGCTTTCACTTCGGACATGATACCGCGCTTTGTTTATCGCGGTCTGATTTCCGATGATGGTGGCCTCGTGGGTTATCGAGACTTTACGCTGTCGAAGTTCAACATAAGCGACTCGGCTACTTTGCGTAGTTTGGTGGGCGACAACTCAAGCATAACAACTTGCATGTTTGTATCTTTTCTCCTTCTCTATTAGTTCTTCTGAAGGTTTTTTCTGTTCTAAGTAATCTTCTCACATTTTAGGTATTCGGATTATCGCGAGCCACCTGGCTCCGTGAACAAATACGAGCTAAGTAGCATGTTCTACATAATTCTAGCGTGTCGTTTAGGATTTGTGGTGGTGTTTGAAGTGAGTAATTTAAAAAAAAATTAGAGAAAGCAACAGTAATATTCGAAAATTCTTACGAAAGTTCGAAGCCAAACAAATTCTAAACCATTTCACGATAAGTTAAAGGATCTTCTCATATCTCATACATAAGTTCAGGTCGGGACTTAAGGTAATTTCTGTGAAATGTCTAACGAACTATCGATCGGTTCACCTCGATCCTAATCGTGGATGAATGCTATTCGTGATCCATAATCTTCTGATCAACCGGAGAATCTTTCATTAACTGGTTTGAGTTTCTTCATGCTTTCAAAAAAAGTACTTTTGTAATAATTGAAATATCTCATCAGATCATTTAACAGATCGGATTATATCGGATCAGAGTTATAGATCTTTGGAATGAAGCGCAAAATGGATTAAATTAAGAGACGCAGAACTAAAGAGAAGAGACAGACATACAAAGAGATAGAGAGAGAGAGAGAGAAGGATAAAGAGCGAGACAGAAAGATCCAATTGAAAACAAAATCTGTGAAATCAAATTTACAGACACAGTTCAAAGAATAGGCGATAATTAATTGTCGGCTATCGGCTAATTGGCTATCGAAGATGGTAGGGAAGAAGTGGCTTTAGTACTCGGCATAAATTATGTTTAGATACACTCAGTGGTTATCTAGTAAGGATTTTAATTTTGGTGTTTCTTTTTTAATAACTTAATTAAATGCAATATTTCGTTAGTTTCAATGAACACATGGCCTCGAACATCCTGCAGTAGAAACGACAGGTTAAACTTTAACATGCTGGAAGAGCCCAGAGGATTCCACGATGCTATCTTGCAAGGCGCGGTCCTCGTTGTTGGCATCTTTCATTGAATTGTAGACGGAGAAAACACCAAAACTGAAGAGCGCATTTAAAACTGAAAAGTCGGTCAGTTATGATAAAAAGAAAGTAAAGAGAAAAACGACACAGATAGAAAAATAGAAAAAAGTAAAGAAAAAGAAATAGAGAAATAGACAGAGAGATAGAAAAAAGGATGTAGTATGTAGAGAAATAATACTTAATAATACTTAGGGAAATTAATCATTTTCTATCACCGCTCACCTAAAAACATGCCAAAAATAATGCATCGTGCAATTCGGCGTTCGAACGACATGTCCAACTCGTCAATTTTGATCTCCATCAAAATAAATACTACAGTTTCAACTAAAATTGAGATCATGGTATTTATTAACCAAGGTGCCAGGCATAGAAGACGTTGCTGAAAGAGTGAGGAATGAGTGAATGAAATCATTGAAATCTCCACCTTAAGGACTTCATACCTTTCGAATGCCATCGATTAGTAGAGAAGACACAACGAGGTTAATCAAGGACTTGATGCACAAAGTGACACACATAATCATATAAAAGGCGTTGGAAAAATGATGCACTGTCAAATAATCCACTGCAATGGAAGCAATGAAAAAATCATATCACGACCAAGGCGAGAGGTCCTTGTTTCTACTGACCCACAGCGGCTACATAATTGGCCAAAGGATTTTGCACCCTGATGCCCTCCTGCAGCTGTGACACCTGTACGAAGTCCTCGTACAAATACACCGAGCACAAGGTCAGCATAGCGAGGGCACACACCACATCGACGGAGGCTATGAAAAGCCCAATTGAACGCAAGCTCAGACAGGAGAAACGCTTCATGGCAGCTTTTCAGAAATAACTCAGCTGCGACTCCTGACACCAATTCAAAAATACTCGATTCGACTTGACGAATTGTTTTCTCGGCAGCGTTGTGGACGCGACACTTGTTACAATTAAACTGAATTAAAGGGTGTCGTGCCCGTTGGCAGCAGGCTAGAATCGGTCGTCTAGATGCTAACGGAAAATAGCAGAAATTAGCAAATGTCAGGCAAAAAATTACTCTGCACTGCGGAAAAAAAACGAATGCAAGGAATGAATCCAATGCAAATTAAAATGAAAGAGCGTTGAAGGAGTTCAATGATCTTGCTGACATAAATAAAATGCTTAAATAGTTTTTGTTGTACTTTTGTCATGTAAACGCATTAATGGATGCATCTAATTGTTGTTGTTATATCATGTCGTTAGTTGTACTGTGTTGGTGGCGCTGTTGTTATATTGGTTTGGCTTGACCCTAATAACTTGGGGCGAAGCAATTACACGTATGACAAGCGATCAACTGAAAAAAGTTGAACAACTGAAGCCATTTCGGTGGAACCTTGACGTAGTGGCTTCCAAATGGATGAAACTTTGAATTGACTGAAACGAAATGAAATGAAACGAAACGAAATAAGCGCTGATGTCTTTAAGAGAAGGTGTAATGATATATGATATGATGGAGATGTAAATGAAGATGATCAAAATATAGATGAAGAGAACAGAAAAAATTTTAGAGTTTCAAAGCCCGAAATGCTTGAGAAATTCAACGTAAACTTAAATCTAATCTGTAAAAGCATTTAAACTGGACCACTCCTTAATTAATCGCCTATTTTAATGTGATTGCAACTTTATCTTGGGTTCATCTACATACGTGCTAATGGTTTAATTGTCGGATGCGGATTTGTTATGACCTTTATAATAGCAATTAATTTCAGTTTAGTGAAGCTTTAAAAGTATGTTTTCATAGTGTTCATTTTACAAGACAACAAGAATTTCATAGACTCAGTGAGGTCAAAGGTCAAAATCTAACTGAAATACCAAATGAACTCTGAATTATTTAAATGAAATCTACCTATTTATAGCGAAACATAGGTTATTTATATTTTTGTTACTGTATCTTTGGCGTGTACAATATTTTGATTTCTAAATCTTTTGGTTTATTTCAGAACTTCGTTGCCTTGGTGATGATTCTGGTACGTTGGTGCATACCGGACATGAGCGTCGAGCTGCGCGATCAGATACGACGTGAAATCTACATCACCAATGAAATCATTATCGAGCAGGAAGGACGTCGAGCAAGAACAGGTTTCTAAATAAAAAACACACAACTTAAGCATTCGTTTCTTATCCTTTCGTTTTCTTCTTATTTAGAACGTGACAATCGGAGCGCTTCTCTGTCGCATCAGTTGGATGAGGAATCGAATGCGTCATCAGCCGCCAACCCGGAATTGAATGAGAAATTTATAAGAATTGAAAAGTTACTCAGCGAAAATCTGTCACAATCACAGATGGACCTGATAATTCATGGTGGAGATGCAGCGACTGGTATCACAGGAGCAACCTCTTAAGATCCATCATAACCAGAAGAACAAACATATGAATAGGAACCAAATTTTATTGCTCGTACAACCTCCATCGTTTTCCTCAAGCGCTGTGAATGCAGCTGTGCTGCTTTTTAATTATATTCCTAGTTTTTGTAATTTCTTCGGGATTTTTGGTTAATATAAATTTGAACTTTAAAGTTTAAACATTATTAAGTAAAACTAAAAAACCGAAGACAACCGTGTTCACTATAAATTTAAGATACAAAAGTGTATTTAATTTGATAAACTTGTTATAACTACCTTTCAATGTTGTTTTTGATCTTAAATTTTTAATACCCAAAATAGTTATAACAATTTATATTTTATTTATATTCCATTTAATCAGTTTTTTGGTGCTTGTTACTGTAATTTAACTATTAACTTTTTAAATCTCATTAATTATCAGTTTCTATTATTTTAATAATTTTATTATATTAACTGTGAAAATAATCATCATCATTGCCATTATTCAGTCATTATTGATTTATTTATCTTTATGTTTATTTTGTCCAAGCTTTTCATCTTTTTATTACATGAAATTTACTTTTTTTAAAGATTTCCTTATATATTTATCATAAAATCATTTCAAATAATGTAAAATTATACAATTTTGTGATATGAAAACGTTATGATTTTTAAAATTATACAATACTTAAAAAATGCTTTTCCTCTTCTAGTTGTTAAGCGAATGGAACAAATATTGTTGTTATTATCAAATGGAATATTTACATATATTTATTTAACGTTTGTTATCTGCTTTATCTACAATTGACTATTTAATTGATACTAATTTAATCGAGTATTTCAAGTTCCAATTTTTTCCTGTTTAATACGTATTCGTTTATAAAGAATTAAAAATTTTGTAATACTAATAAGATGTATTTGACGATGTTAATTAAATTACAAAGAAACAACAAAAATTATAAAAAGATATAAAGCCAAATAAAGAAATGCCAAAACATGACCATGATTTAAATAACAATGTACATTTAATAATAAAATAGAACTGTTAGTTGTAATTAATTCGCGATTTATTAACGACTTTAGTAGAGTTTAATTTCTAAAGTTGATAAAAATACGCACATAAACACAATTTTGAAGAAAATAAAATTTTGAGTTTTATTATCAGCTTATACCTGGGCATATATGACTCATGAACGTACTTACTGTGCTTCTATTTCTCATATTAACTTATCGACAGCTTTATGGACCTGAAAGTGAATATCCATTATGATCACATGTGACTCATAGTCAGTGTATCTGTGGCAAAAATCAGAAATGCCAAGAAAACAAAAAAAAAACTCAAACGTATGTCTGGACAAAGCACAAGAAGAATAACAATCACAACAAAAAGTAAAACAACAACAAATAATATATGCTTGGCATTGAATTATTTCTACCTTCCATATGTGCATAAATCAGAGGTGGGCATTAATTTTTACGCCAGACGGGCCAACTTTCTTTGAGAAATGCAAAAAATTATCTTGTGCACGGTTTGTTGTTGTTATTGTTATTTAAAATGTTCCAAAGAGTTATGCGTTTAAAACTGTGTGTTTTTCAACTGATTTATAAATTTTTCTTCAACCATAACGAAGCGTAATTCTTAAATATAAAGCGATTATTTTTCCCAATATAATTTTTTATTATGAAACAAGTTTCTTAAGAATACTAACTTAAGACTTATGTTTTTACTTTATGGTTGGTTAACGTAATTTTTACTTAGATCTGTATTTAATTACAAACGCGTTTACTTAGATACATTTTGACTTACATGCATTTGGATTTACTCACATCGTAACTTATTTACAAGCCTCTAAAAACGTCTATGTTAATGTGTATATGTTTGTTTAATTTTTAATCAATTAAATGTAATTTGAATGTTCTCTTTTAATCTATTTTTTCCACTATGTAGGTAATCATTTCAAAGACATGCATGATGAGTACGTCTGTTGCATTTTTTCAAAGTCACCACTTGACATCGTATAGATACGAGTTAATAATTAAGAGTACTGCAAAATATGGGTTAACAATATAATAAAATTTAATGGCGATTTAATCGTAAATGTAAACAATGCAAATGAAATCAACAAATAAATATTTTTTCTATAAATTAAAATATATAGTGCAACAATATTTGTAATTGTATTGTTATATGTACATATATACAACTTTCGAAACTTGGAAACATATGTTTCCAGCCATATAAGAAGATATTAACTCCTTCTTTTGTATAATATATTCTTATATTGTTCTTTAATGTTTTATTCTTTGTTATCTTTTATTTATTTTATTCTCTTTTAATCATCTTTTGAACGGATATTCACCATAAGTAATGTCTTCTGCCTTTTGAACCTGCTTATTCTTTGCGGGAAGAATTGATTTTCACCATATTTAGCTGTTGTCGTGGTCTGTCCATGCGACGACGCAGTCGAATCCGGTATTTTGTGGTGTTAACATGATTTTTCCGGACCAACGCGATTTTCTCAACTAAGCAGCAACACTAACAACAACAACTACACAACCAAAAACCAGCAGAACGACATGGTAGACAATAATAGTATTTAAAAGAATCCACGCGAAACAACGAGAGAAGAAGTAAGTTCAGATTGCAAATGTTTTTTCATTCGTTTGCTCTGCACAAACTCAAAAATCAGTACAAACAAATAAGCAAACAAATAAATCGTGGTTATAATCTTGTGTTGAGTTTCAATTGTAAAGTGAGTGAAGGTGCATGCATTTGTAGTTGTTTTTATCTGTATTCCAAAATAAATTTACTATTTATTGATTTTTAGCAATTGCTAAATAGTGAAACAACAACAACACATACAACAGGGTTGCGATGACGCTACGCAGCACACGTCAAATGCGTGAGTTGCGTCGTAATTTTTGTTTGCAATCAGAGAGAGTGAGAGAAAAATAAATGCACTTTAAGACGCTTTTATTACCTGTGAAACTTTGTTGTTTGAGTTGGTGTTGTTGTTGCGGTAGTAAATATCTTTTTTTTTAATTTCTTTGTGGAAAAACACTTGCACTTCGGGCTTCTGTTGTTGTTGTGTTAAAGGTTGGGAATTGTTGTCTCACTTGTTTTATACTCCTATGAACTTTGTTGTTTTTGTCGTTCTTGTTTTTTTCAGAAATATTTTCTTTGTATGTTTGTTTGCTCAATCGCTGTCTCTTACTTCCTCTTTCACCCTGCCTCTTTAAATAAATACTGTTGCTATATTCTTTGTTGCTATTCATTTGTTGTTGTGGTTGATGTACTCCTTTGTTTGTCACAAGTGAATCGTTGCAATGATTCATTGTTATTGTTATTATAATCTTGTTTGTTTTAAATTTTTACTTTTGTATAAACAATTTGCTGCCCAGTGATAGAAATTTAAACCCTGATTGATTTATGGAAAAGTAATAACAACAACAATAACAACCAACTAAACACCAGCTACAAAAATTATGAATAATATAATTCATTTATAGAATTACACACAATATTAGTTCGAGTAAATATATACATATTTAAACGAATATTATTTATTATCTTGTTTCGTATTCGCTGAGTCATAGCCACCGATATAATAAAAAAAGGATTTTCAATTTCCTGCCTTCAACTTTTGTTTATTTTACTGTATATTTCAATAGATAATAATTAATTTTGATGCTTTGAGTAAATTATTGTCTGTTTTTTATCCCTCTTTTTACTTACAAATGGCCCTGGCCACACTTGTCATCACGATGCACGCCTCCCTCACGTTGGTTGGTTGGCGTGTGACACGGACCAACCATGAACGGTGACCGCATCCCGATGGCAAGTGTGGCCACGAACAATAGGATAAAAAATGTGCATGATGTTCCTTCGAATGTGTAAATGGAAATTTTTGGAAAATTCTCTGACGTAACACACGACTATAATGAGTGCCAAGAATGTCATACATGCGTGAACACGCGGCATAAATTCAAAAGTTTCTTCAGCTTCCGTAAATATGTATTTATTTTTGAAAAGAATTGCATTAAATTAAAACTTTTTCAATGAATTGATTTTCTTTTTAAATTTTCAATTCAATTATATTTCAGTATTTAAAATTGGCTGATATTTTAATGCATATGAAAGAGAGACTATGTATAAAATTCTTTATTGTTGTTGTTGTAAATACATACATATAGATATGTATCTAGTATATTGTGGATATATAAAAAAGCAGTGTACACAAATATTGATAAAACAAATCAACGTTTTCTTTTTCTTTCTATAATATTATATGTACATTATTATCTTGACAATTATATTTCTTGTATACATTATATTAATTTTGTTCGCAAATATATGATATCTATACGATAACAACAACAACAACAATAATAATAACATAATTACAACACTCTTTTATATGTTGTTGTTGTTGTTGTTGTTGGTCTTTATTGCTAGTTTCATTGCCAGCGGAGGTGGTGTTCTGCGTCGCAGCTGCACTCGTCAAATCCGCTCTAACGGTTGTTTACTTTGTACGCAAGCAAGATTCGTAAACTTTGAATTCTCCGTTATTAGAGATGATCTGAAGCTATTGTGTTTATTAATGAAAAAGAGTTGCAATATTATTACTGTTGTTATTCACTTTTTACTAATTTTATTTCTAATCTATTCTAGACTTAATATTAGACTCATACTCGTATTAGAATTCATTGTTGGCCTACGAGTGAGTGTGCGTGTATGTAAATTATTTTCAATAATTGCCATACTCGCCGTTGTCGACGAGACTCCCATCACCACCAACACCACCCTCACCGTCACCATCTCCATCACTATCAGCGTCTCGTCGGCACTTCGCTGTTACGAAGTGCGTCATCCACTCATCATTGCGTCTCTCGTCCTTGTGCTATTTTTGTCTTTCCTCATCCATGTCATGTGTTCATTTATTATGTGTTACTTTAATTTGTGACATGAATTTGTTGTTCACTCTGAAGTGTCACTGTTAATTGTTCATGATCTATGAGTAGAAGATCCAACGCAACAGCTTAAAAGAATATATGTATAACATTGGAAAAGGGACAAAATTGGGTCAAAGTTCCTTGTTTTGCAAGGAGTCCAAACATTGTGTATTTAGAGTGCATTCATGTGAGGTCTGAGATGAACGTGTTTTAGTTGTTGTAAAAAGTCGGGAGGTTTCACAGTGCCACATAATAATAAACAAAAACGTAGCAACTCTCTGTCGACCGCAAGCAACCGCGTGTGGCCGAAACTTTTCCATACGAAACGAGTGTGTGATGGTGTGTACGAACGAACGATTGAAGCTAACATGTGCATCATTCAACTTTTTTATTGCAACAACAAAGAACGTCATACACGTGACTTAGTGTGCACGTGAATGTTTGTATGTGCAACAAACAAACTGTGAGCCAAACGACAACAGCAACTACAACAACAACGCATGTTCTAATTTGCAACAAAAACAATTGCTATGAGTGACGATGTCGATGATCTGCTTCCTCGTAGCAGTGCTCGTTTTTTCTTCGTAGACTTCTTAGCAACAATAATGAAATCCGAGCAACCGGAATGCGTACAGAAAGCTCAATTGCAGTTAAATGGTGAAACTTAACAGCAACACAAGTGAAGTAAAAATCTGTCAACGTCGCCATTATCGTTGTCGTCCGTCAATGGCAGCATTCTGTCATGACGCAAAGACGCAGCTAATCTTTTATGTTTTGAAGTGCTTTGATAGTGTGTTATCAGAGAGGTTTTGTTGTTGTTTCTGCTGCTCTTGATGCGTTGAATGGGATAAAACTGGATTAAGCTGCATCGTTCAATGATATTGGTTTCTAGAAACTCACGATGAGTGCTTTCAACAGAAATTTAAGGTTAGTTAGTTATTCGTAAGACATGGAAACCAGAAACATGACCTTTAAACATAAACAACACCAGAGAAATCGGAATAGAAATCACATCGGTTGCATTAAGGTTATAACCAATTATATAATATATGCGTGAAAAGATCGATAATCGAAGGTTTGCTTACTGTAAAGCGATGTCGTTATATTGGAGTAGATTCATTAATATTAATGAGGTGCTTTCAGATTCGCTGTAGTTCCTTGAATAAATTATTTTGAATGCCGAAGTCTCTCATTAAGCATACAGCAGCATCCGGCCAGCCCACATCCGGCTCATTTGTACAGGAGCCAAGAACATTTCGCTGAACAGTCTTCGAAACCTGATGCTGCTGCTGGTGAAGAAATGCACACGATATCGATTCGCACGGCGCGACAGTAACTGAACTCGTACAAAGTAGCTTGTATGTCTGTCTGTTCGTCTGTCCGTCTCCCATCTGTTGGCGCATAGCTCACACATCCGTTGATTAGCGACACAGTGCTAAAAATTCTTTTCAATTCAAAAGTCAGTCGTTCCTTAATGCGCAAAGCAACATCAGGTCCAAACTTGATGTCAATTGATTGATTATAGTTTAGATTTGAATTCGTATTCCATTCAATCAGTTGCAACTCTCAATAAAGCAAGCGAAAAGGTGATTTATTATACTTGTGCATACGTTTGTATGCCTAATCCAACGTGTGAAATTGTGTTAATTAATTAAAAACAATTGTTTCATTCCTGTTTCACTAAGAAAAGGATCGCTCTCAAAACAGCAAACTTTCTGCTTCATGCTCTATATTCTCCAAGGGTTGCGTAGTAACCAGTAACCGCTACCGTGACTCTGCGCACCATTCTTAATGTCTCTAGAATTTTTCATAAGAAAGCCTGCAAAAGCAGATCGTGGTTAAACATAGCAGTTGGTTTTGCTGCTGCTTCTTCTACTTGTAAGTTTACGAAGTGCGTGGCCATGAAATTGCATGCGGTGCATGTTAATCGTCAATCGTCGGCAATCGGCATCGTGTTCGAACACCTTTCATCGGTTATCGAGGAAGATACGAAGACTCCTTGATGCTGTCGTTACGCCGTTGGCAGCGGTGAATCGTGGTTTATTTTTTGGTCTGTTAAATTATAATAGCAATCATAAGAGCACAGACACAAAAACTCACCAAACTTGCAGAACTGTGTTCACACTTAATAAATAAATTAACACCGTTTCACACTTTGTTGTGTTAATTATTAATTTGCTATTTTTTCAGAGATGTTAACTGAAAAAATTATACCGCCATACATCGTTATTTTTGCAAATTTCTATAAACTGGTATTAATTTTGTGAAAAATTATACAAAATAAATAAAATTCGTTCCGCGTTGTTATTTTGATCTTGATTAATAATTAGTACATATTTACATACATACATACTTACCTATGCATGTGTACATATCGTGTACTCCATCAGCATCTTTCGCAATTGTTGCACATACGAAAGTAGCAAGAGAAGTAAAGAGCTTTCTTTACAATATCTTTCGCTCTCTCTCTCCCGTTCTTTTGCTCCGCCGAAGAGTTGAATAAACTAAGCGAGTGCTATCAATCTTCAGGTGACAGAGTTCAAATCCAAGAAGCTTGGACGTTGCATTTCCGCAGGACCAACGAACTCATGAAAACCTCTTCAAGCAATAAAATAAAATGGATTTAGAATAAGAAATTGCAATTTGTAATTTATTGTATTTGCCAACAACAAATCATTTGCTTTCGATGTTGTTGCTGTCAGCGGCAGTGATGTCGTCATCGTCGTCAAGTGATTTAATAGGAAGGTAATTTTTTTGCTAGATTTTCTTTGCACAGACGCAACAAGTGTACGAAGACAAAAACGAATGAAGCTCAACGAGGAAGTAGTAAGTACATACATCAGTTCGGTTAAGCATTTGCACTTTTTTTTTTATTTCAATGCATGTGCTTTGTTGTTGTGTGGCTCCAAAACTACTATGAAGTGCATGACATGTGTTTTTGTTGTGATTGATGAATCGTGTTGTTTCGGTAAACACACTAAAATATGACTCCCTTTCCTTGGGGTCATAACAATCACAGAACTAAGTACATCGTTAGTCGTACACCTTTCGTAATTTAAGGGGGAGGGGGGGACAAAGACAACTTGCAATCCCTGCTAGCAATCTTTATGCAGTCGGAAGAATTTACATTCACATACTCGGTTGTTCGGACTTCCTCGCTCTCACTCGTTCTTTCTCAGTTGTACTTTGTTGTTGTCCGTAGTCCGAAAATCTATGGTGAACAAAAAAAAAGCATTGGCTAAGGCGACATCAGCGCGGCTTGCTGACCTTAACATTGATCATTTGTCAGAGTTCTTGGGAGTGGTATGGGGTCTGGGAGGGTGAGGGGTTGGTCAGATTGGCCCGATGTTCTATTTTGTTGGACAGGACAACATAACGTGGACGTGAAGGTCGCTGAATGCGTTGTTAATTTTTCTGCGGCGTTCTTTTTGGCTTTCTATAAAGAAAACCCAAACAAATACGCACACACACATACACACACACACACACACACACACACATACTCTGCGTACCGTAAGCAGGAGTTCAATGTGCTTGCTACTTTAAATTCTAGGTTTTTAGAAAATATACCAAGTTCACCAACCAAAACGCTTGTAAAAAAGAGTATAACAACCTAACCTAATATTATAAATAAACATATTAAAATATAAATCTTATATTAAATATAATAAATATGTATTAAAAATGATACATCTTCTGAGGGAGAATTTTAATTGATAAAAGAGACGTTCTTCAGAATTCTCTCCTCCCTTTCAACAAATTAAAAGTTTTAATACGACTTCACGATAAAAAAGCTGATTCTATTCATTTCTACGAAACGCTAGAGAGGAAAACATTAATAATTGTATCCACTTTCATGGTGTTTATAAGGGGATTAAGTTTCTCGCGTGTTTATGTTACCCTATTATACCGTAATACTGCTGAAAGTGTAAATAATCTGTGGGTGTCACTCATGGTTCATTCCTACAAACATTCCTATGAAACTTGATGGCTGATTTCACGGAATTATAATTGTTGTGATCCAATAATTATCAAGAAATGTTCATATTATGTACATGATCAAGTGTTGAATAATTAATCCAATTAAAGTTACTCCTATATCGTCAATTCAAGAGAAAAACAATGCAAACCATGTTCCACAGTAGACTATCAAATTACCGTTAAAAAATCGCAATTCACCAACTTTTAAGATGTGTTTTGATGATCCAGTAAATTATTTTTCTTAAAAATATTCGTTTGTATTTTTAAAGTTTTGTTTATTTTGTTTCCAAAACAATTCTTCGATCATGTTTTATAAGTTAGACTTATTATTGTCCTCTATATACATATGATGATAATAAGAGTGGAAGAGAGAGAGATAGAGAGAGCGATAGAATGGTGCATATGTACGTATATACCATTATATATTAAAGAATATAACAAAATCGTTATAAATAACTATTAATAATGTCCATAAATATTGATAATGTTGATTATTTCACCGTCCATAAAATTTTCATTGAAAAGTTCTCTCAATCTTCGTTTCACTCTGTCAATTTTTAACGATTAAGAACGATTTAACGAGTTTTTCAACATCCTTGAGTCTGTATTTGTTGTAGTTTTTTCTTTAATACTAAATTATTTCTTTTTTACTCGTTTAACAGATGATTATATTTTTTTCAATGTTTATTTAGTAACAGATAACAATATAGTCTTGTGTGCATATAGTATATATATTGTGTTTGTCTTCTTCTTCTTCTTTTTAAATACTAATCACGTATTCGGGTCATTTTCATCTATTCTGCAAAGGAATAACCTTCAAGAATTAATCAGTACTTTGGACCGAGTGCTCATAAAAATAATCGTATATTGATTTATTATTGATATAGAGTATGTATAGTGTAAAGATTATAAAGAAATAATCATTAAAAGTACAAACTATTAAAATTAACGCAATGAAGCAATGATTTCAATTCACTGAAATAGAAATAGAATAGAAAAAATTATACAAATTAAAGTCCCTGTATAATTATTAAATTTAATAGTTAGTTAGTTTAGCAGTTAAGAATCAGAAGGAAGAATAAATGATTGGTGATTTATTATAGGATTTGTTAGAGGATTGCCAGTGGTAAGGTTCATTAACTACATCATTAAATAGAATTTAGCTCTCGAAGTCTCTACAATCACAAAATTGTTCTCTATCTCACTCTGAAAAAATATTCTAAAGAAAAACATCTCCGTCCCAAGAAAAGCAATTGTATTTGCTCTTAAGCTTTGCATAACTGTATCTGTGTTCATCTCCGCCCCTGTAACATCCCGTTACAGTTCCTTCTCTTTACGGTATGCACACAGAAAAAGTGCATAAACGGTAAATAAAAAAGTAGAACACAAAAACAAATATCTTTATTCCTACAACGACAACGACAAACATTGTGAAAAACAGAAAAAATCCAGAAAAAACGCTATTTAATTGCGGTAACAATAAATATATAAGAAGAAATAAGAAATAAATAAGAAATGAAATATTAAATTAATAAAACAAAAAGTATTTCAATAAAATACTCTGTTGTGTTGCGTTGCGTTGTATTGTGATGTGTTGCGTTGTGTTGTGTTCTTGTTTTTGTTGTGTGGGAATTTCACAGAAATTTATTCAGAAAATAATTCTTGGGGCTCGAGGGCGCTTTTCGAGTACCTGAAGAAAATAGTTGCTGAGTGGCGCTCCGATCGCCGAGAGTAGAGACAATTAAGTTGAGAAGCTGCAATTTTCACAGCGTTGCTAATATTATTTGAAGACTTCAAACACTTTAAAAATAGACAACGCGGAAAACTAAACGAAAATAATTTATAACCTCGCGAACTCTGAAAAGTGAAAAAGTGCGAAGCAGCAAAAACAAAAACAAAAAGAAAAAACAAAGAGTCAAACGTAAACAATAAGAAATAATATTTAAAATTAAATTCACGCCATTTTTCATAAAAATTAAATATAAATTTTAGCTAAATTACAAACAATTAACAATGAAATAAGAACACTTAAAAGAAAGCAAAGGAACACATTTTAAAAGATTAAATAAACACTATTTTATAGAAATATATTAAAATGCTTAAACAAACAAATAAATAAATTGACGAAAAAGTCAATAAAATACACTTAAAATTAAAATTTGATAAAGTAGTCGATTCTGTTTGATTCGATGATGTTCTGAGCTTCCAGTTGTTTTTGTTTGTGGTTTTTTGGTTAAAAGATTTGTTATTTTTTACTATATTATAAAAACTTCGACATTGAAAATTAGGAAAATAAACCAGGAGAGTGTTTTTATTAGACAAAATTCAATCAAATTAATGCAAAAATATCCTGAATTTGGGGCCAACAACAAGGAAAAAAGCAAAGTGAGTAGGCGACAAGGAAAGCAATAGCAACAACAACAACAGAAACATTAACAACAATAATAGTAATAATAATAACAGTTACAGTGACATAAAAATAAAATTAGTATCAGAATCAATATGAAAATCTGATAAATAATTTCATTTTAGGTAAAATTTTCTTGTTCTTTAATAGCTCGAAGCAATTGTTTTCAACGAATCAATTTTAAATCAATCAATCAATCTTTCTTTATTTTTTTCTTTTTGGAGTTTTTGTAATATTTTTTTATATAATTTAGCTAAACTCCATGATCAAGAAAGAGTTAATTCAATTAAATCAACAGTAAAACGAGAGTTTGAACATCAGTTGAAGTTCAATCGGACTCAATTTAAATTTAAAATAACTCAAAATAAAAGATCCCAAAGATTCTTCTTCTAAAATGAAACATGTGCTTAATACTGAAATTTAACAGATTTTACCAGTTAAGACTGGAAGCAGCAATTGAAACAAAACAAACAAGAACAAGAAATGTTTTCCCCATAAATTAAACAAAAGAGCGTTGTTCCTTGTGATAACGGTATTGTTTCCGATAACGGAACTGAACAAAAATGATTACCAACAAAACCGTTTATTATTATTAATTTCATAATTATTGCGAATTAAACGAGATGTGCGATTTTATTAAATATATTAATTATAATAAAATTAATTATTCACTTAAAATTTATCTTATTTTATTAGTCTTAGATAAATTCTTATTATTCTCTTATTATTCTTCTTTTATTTATATTTTCTGATTTTCTAAAAGTTTTTCTGCGCATTTCTGTTGTTGCTATGGAACAATTTATGGAACCAAAACAAATCAATATAAAATATTATCTCATCTCTTAAAAGCAACAAAAAAAAAAAAAACCAACAAACACAATAATTAAGTGATTTTATATTCTAGAGTGTTGAGAGATTAGATTAGCTCTTGTATCTAAGGAATTTGGAAAGCAAACAAAAGGACAGAAATACACTCAGGAGTTTACAGATTTAAGTTAATTCGCATTAAAGAAGTCTATAAAAACAATTTTCCAAAATGTAAAGTTTATGAGTCAGAGATCAAAACATAATAATTATACGTAAAATATACATAAAAATATACATAAAATCATACATGAAAATGTGTATATCAATAAAATTATAAAAACCAAATAAAATCCTTCTTTGTTTTATATTTTTTATTATAATCGATATGAAAGTAATTAAATTTTGTGGATTTTAATGACTAAAATTAACGTAATTAAATTATTTACTACATTACAATATTATAATAATTATAAATTTTATTTATTATTATAATTAAATTATATTATTTAGTAAAATGTGTATAAAATTTTATTCTTTTGTTAACCTGTTATGTTAATGGCAATGATTATACACTTCAATACACAAGACGAATGCGAATGAGTTTAACTGCTTTTAGTTATTGAGTTTTATATGAAATGAAACAATCAAACGAAAAAAATATAACAACTAATCAAATAACAATAAAATTACGAAGAATTTAATTAAATTAATTGATTTGAAATGCATTGAATAAAAACTGCAAAAATTAGAACAACAGCTAAACAGTTGCTAAATTGTTGTTGTTGTTGTTTTTGTTGATTGCGTCGCGAGTACGAAAGTCAAGAATCTTATCATTTGTGCTCTACGAGTGCGAGTGATAACATTATAATAATTCCCCTGATTAATTCTTTGCAAGGTTCTTTTAGTTTTCCTTCTACAAACTTATATGTGATTAATGAAAAGTACACATTATATTTGAGTTTGAAAAAGATGTGTTATCATCTCGTCTGGTCTCGTATCATGTTGGACCTCAGACTTCTTCAGTCCTTTGCGATTTCTGATCTCTGAATTGACATGTTATTTATTTATTAATTTATTTCACAGGAATATTCGTACTGTAAGAAATAAGTTCCTTTAATACATAACAAAAAATATACTATATACATATGTATGTAAGGTATAGTAAAATTAAATATAGTAAAAGTACTATAACATAGTCTTATAAGACTACAAACAAATGTTTGATGTCTCCAAATTTTTAATTTCCTTCTTCTTCAATCACTCAGTTGAATTTAAAATAAAAATTATGTTTTTTCACGAGAAAGAAGAAGGTTCCGAAAGTTCAACTCTCGAAGGTAGACAACCCCCACTCATGCCATGTGAATAACATTTAAGGAATTCTCTAAAGCGTGATCCCCAATAATAACCTCAACTAGAAAGCGCAAGATCTTAAGATCTTACAAGTAGGCTTCAACCTATCCGATTAATAGGTCAGGTAAGGTTTAGTGTGAATAAGGGTAGGGTCCATCGTCTGCAGTTTGACTGGGAACATTTTTTGAAGTGTATCTTTAAAAAAATGCGTGTACAAAACGATGTCGATGGTTTTGAAAACAATTTAATTCAATTGATTTGGTGTTGTTGTGGTTGCTTTTGTTGTTGTACAATAAACGCAGATGATGACAATATTTATTCATTCGTGTTTCCCATTTAAATGTTGCCCGTATTTTTTGCTTTTTTGTTTTATTAATGGTCATGATCCACATCAACTCGGAGGCTTGGCCTAAAACCAGAGACCGCGAGAAGCAGTGCGTTGAGAAAATGCTTGAATTAATACATATTAATGTCTACAATTGCTTTCCTACAAATAAATAAATTGGAAAACATGAATTATTTCAAAGCATATGTATATGTACATACATAATTGTTTTTTTATTAATGCTATTTTTGGGGTATATTGTCTCGGAAAAGAGTCGCTCCTTTCCTCTTCTTATCTGTGCTCTCCCTTTTCAACCCAGCGTTTATGCTTTAGATGATAGAAGTTATTCGAGTTGATTGGTTATTATATGCAACTTCAATTTTGTGTGTGCTTTTTATACTTTATACTATATATTCATTTAAAACTCTTGCTTTTTGTGTATTTATTTATGCTGCCATCGTATCGGTCGATTCTAAGGAATCGTCGCTTTGTGTCTTTCGAAACTTTCCACAATTAATGCGAATGTCACTAAATACGATACTCTTCGATCCGCGCAATACAGCGAATCGATTAAGTCCGCATTTCATCAATTGGCACGCATTAGTTATGGAAAAGTTTTACCCGATCTGCAAGAAGCTTTGGTGCTGTTGCTTTTTTATATTTATACAAACAACGTACTAGTAGAATAAAGCTTAAACGTTCGGCTTAAGCTAATTTAAGCTGTATCGTAAACTTACTCGAGGGAATTTCAAGGCGCGTTCATAAATATTACAGTGAGTTAAGACTGAGCTTATGAGAGTTTCTAAAGATTTCTACAGAGATTTAAACGTCTTTTATTGTATATAAGTTTCTAGAAAAGAGGACTTTGCAAATAAAGTGGACAGTCTCTGGATGAATCTAGGAATCATAAAATTGGGACTCTCTGGTAATGATTGGATATCTGTTTAGTTCCCTTGCAAACTTTAAGCGTGGGTTCAGTTTCCAGTCCTTTCAACAGCTTCATGCCTGAGTGTTCCGTCCCTCAGTTCGTTGTCTCCAACTGCTTTCTCTCTTTTTCTTAAAATCAGGAAGCTTTCATCGTGTTTTCTAAAATTTCTCTTGAAAGGCCGTCGTAAATGAAATGAAATCGTAATTGTTTCTCTGTTTAATAAACAAATAAATAATCTATAAATAACGAAATACTACATATTCAGCATTCGCTCAATCTTGACGTTTGCGGATGACAGAGCGAGAGAGCAACGGTAAAAGGGGAGTATGATAAAGGAAGGGAAAAGAGCTGATAAAAATCATATTAATTCTTCGGTTGATTCTTAATTAGAAATAAAATATTGGCGAAGCTTTAACAGCTGTGCGATGGTTTTATTATTATTTTTCTCTCTCTGACCCTCTATCTCCCTCTTTATCTCTCTCTCTCTCTCTCTGTCTGTCTCTTTTTTTCCATTCCCTTTTCGATGAATTGCTACGATTTTAGTGACGTCAACGTTTTGAACGCAAAAGTAGCACGCTGAGTGCATTTAAACGAAGGAATATCATAATAACGAAACATTCAAGAACGTGGCTGCCATTGAGCTTGACATGAAAACGTGTTGAAGTGACATTAGTGCAAAAACAACAACAACAATAACGGCAACAATAAACACAACAACCAACGATTGGTATTCGAAAATAATATATTTGGCAAAGTTTATATTTCGGTAATATTTTTCGTAAAGTTTATTTTAGATGACAAATAAAACAATTTGATAGGATTTCTTATTAAAAGCGTGTGTTTTCGAGGAAAATAAAAATAAATTGAAATGATTTCAACTAGTGACGTAAAGTGCATTGAAGTGACGTAAAAATGAAATGATATAACATAAGTAATTTGTTTTTATACAAAAACGGTTAAATATTCACACATCATTAAAAACAGAGAAAGAGAATAATAAAGAAATACGAAAAAAGAATATTAAATAAATAATAATAGGAACCAAAAATCAGTAAATAAAATATTAAATAAAAATCAATAACATGAAACAATTTATAAATTCAAGAAAAATAATAAAATAATATATAAGAAACAAATAATATACAAAAACTATATAAAAATAATAATAGTAAATAATAAATAAAAAAGAATACATAGTAAATAATACAATAACAACAAATACAAGAAACTATTATATTAAAATATTACTAAATGAAAATAGAATGAGTAAACTTATAAGCATAAAAGAGAAATTAAATAGCATACAATAATTAGAATAATAAACCAAATAATTAAATAGAAAAACATTTCGCTATAATATTTATATAATAATATTTTATATGCATTTTCTATTTCTATTTAATAATATTATATAAAATGTTCAGAAATGTTTAGTATTTGAGGAGGTGTTAAAAATTGACATGATGCATGGTGTGCGGAAGCGTGCCGTGTTGTAAAAAAAACACGTCAAGATCAGGCGACAGGAGAGAAAGAGAGCGATAGGAAAAGACTGATAAAGGGCGGGAGGGAGAAAAGAGAGAGAGAAAAATTAAGTAGATAGAACAGGCTAAATAAGCATTCCATTTTAATTTTGCTTTAGTAATTTTTCTAGTTGTCATTAAAGCGCGTAAAAAAATAAGAATCGCTGCCGGACGACTAACATGACGATAAGGACACCCTACATGAAATCTAAACTAATGTTTCATCGGATTAACGTGGTTCCCATCTACATTTAGTGGTTGAGACTTTTATTCCACTCTTAGAATATTATTTTCCTATTCCTCGTTGTAATATATTGTCTAAGAATGTAATATTGCTGCCTATAAATAATAATCGGTGAATGAATATAATATTTCCGATGATAAAAATGTGCATTTTGAAAATTTCATATCAATATCTATTTTAATCTAATGTAGGTATAACAAGTCCTGTTAAATAATAATAAATAAAAATAAAAATAAATAAAAATATATAAAACTAGTGTGGAGGTAGCAGAGATAATTTTTGATAATTCTCCCCTCGAATATGTAAATTCCTTTTCTATTTAAAAAAAATACAAAGCTATTTTTTAACATTTCAAAACTATTCAAAGTTGTTCATGTCTGTTACATTAGAAATATTGAGAAATTATTGATCGCCTTTTTTTTAAGTTGTCTTTTTTAATTTGTTGACATTTCTGAGGGTGACATTTTCTTGATTTTCATTTGTTTGTCAAAATTCAGTTCAATAATTCAAGTATGCAATTTTTTGATATTCAGGACACTTTTGTATTCAAACTTCAAACACATTCTGGATTTACCAGTTATCATTTGCTGGGTGAATTTCAGACCTTCGTTTATTCTACATACTTTTATGTAATAGATCTGAAGATTTTGGATGTGATCTTCATTAGAGTACTCGAAGGTTTTTCCTCATCGTATTTAGTTGCCAGTCTTGAGGAATGGTAAATAACAATCACGAGTGATGGTTACAGTTACTCGGAGTAGCCACTCATCACTCATAGTCTATATTAAATTTATCTTTCGTTGTGTAACGCTTCTGTTTGAGTTCGATCGTCGAATAAAAAAGCGTGGATATCTACCGAGCTGGTGATTCTGGACCGACCTTTCATCTAACATTATTGTAAGAAGATTACCATTGCATTGTAAGAAAATAATATCCAATTTTATTTCTTTCTTTTTTATTTTATATCAATGAGCACATTGTTTACTCTTCTTAAATAACAGATTTTCTTCATAACAATCTATTTCTAAGGCAAGATTAAGATATTCGGATAAGAGATATCGGATTAAATGTCTTAAGTGTTCTAGTATATCAAAATCATAACCACAAATAGAAGTCTGTTTAATCTTATACGATCCTCGTTAATCATTGAGCTCACTGATGTTATAAAAGTGAATGGCGATTCCTCCAAAATACACTACAATTGAATGTGGGAAGTGGAACAGAATACATACTGTTTCCACATGTATTTCGAAGGCGGGCAGCGAAGTTTGCTGATTTTCTCTTAAAAGTGCCTTATGTATCCCTTCAAGTCCTTATATGTATATCCCATCAACAAGGGATGGAGGTAAAAGCTTGATGAGGGTACCATTCTTCGACCTTTTCAAAATGACCGTCCAGTTGGTGGAATATGACATCATTTAAATATGTCCTTAGATTTTGTCCAATCACTTTATATAGAAATACGAAATCTCTATGAATATTGTAGTGGTCTTGTTAGCAGTGAGCTAAGTCCTAAAATGCCGCTTGTAGCGACGACATTCCATTTGAAAGCTTTTGCGCTTGTTGCTAGCTGCAGCTGGTGGAGGAAGTGCAAAGGAATTGTTGCCATTTGTTGTTGTTTCTAAACTTCGAAGACTTCATGTCTCGTTCGTTAAACACTCGTGTTACGCTTTGGCGTCAGCCTTTCCAGTGCTCACGTGTCTTGAGTGTTGTTTAACATCATCATCATCATCATCATCAAAGTTTCTTCTATACTTCTTCTTCTTTGTCTACAAATTTCAATCGCTTTGATTCTGTTTCATGGTGTTCTTATTTTATTCGACTTCTGGCGAAGCGAGTGGCAACAAGAACGTTGTTTTCATAACTCGAGTAGTTCGATTTAAAGGCTGATTAGTTTTGAAGTTGTTTGCAAAAAATAGCAAACAACAAGTGAATAAAACAACACCAACGTCAACAACAACAACAACAACAATTTAGCAACTTGATTTCTTTGGGTTAAATTCTGGCAAACATAAAATTTTGTTTTCAGTTTGTTGGCTCGTCTGCGCGAATTAAGAACTTAGCGAAAAATCGCATCGAACTCGTTTCAATCGTTGTGTTTCGTTGCAATTTTATTTTCGTTGATTTTTTTTTTATGTTTACTCGTTTTGTTCTTGCGGTCGGTTAAAAGTTCGGAAAATTCTTAAAAAACGATTTAGAAAAAGAAAACACATCGCGTCATTGTGTTTATTTTTTGTCGCTGACATTCGACCAAAAGAATCGCTGAACTTGAATTTTATTTTAATAAAAATATTGGGTTAAAGGTACTAAATTTTTATATATTATGTATACATTATTTTTGGATCGGTTCGGTTGGTCTTCTAGTTGTTGCTTTTTTTCTAATTCTTTTGATACTCGTTGCCATCTTTTTTGTTTTTTAATATTTTAATGATTTTTTTGAAAACTTTTTTGGAATTTTTTTAATCTTTTCATCTACATATTTAGGGCCTTATCATGAATAGTCACTCGAACGAATCGTTTGCTTTTAACGCTTATTCTGCTTTGTTCTTTTCGTCGATTACAAAAACAAAGACATTATAAAGCGTCAATTTCGACGAAAAACACAAAATGGAATCAGTGTTAAAAGCAAACGATTCGTTCGAGTGACTATTCATGATAAGGCCCTTATTTAAATTTTTTTCTATTCAATTAATGTTTCTTTTTTTGATAATTTTCTTAAAACGTTTTGTTTCTTTTATTTCTTTCATTTTCTTGTTTTTCATGGGAATTTTCGTGAATTTTCTTGGAAATCATGATGTTTGTAAAGAATAAGTAACCATTGCTTCTTTGGTTTACAAATAATTAATAATTTCTATGTACTTGTACATATGTACATACGTACATACGTACATACATACATACATACATATGTATGTATGTGCATATATGCATGTTTGTTTTTTCTCTATGAGAGGTTAATTTATTCTGACCTTCGTTGTGGTCAAAGAAAAAAGATTTCCATTCCAGATGTTCGTTTTTTTGTTCTTTTATTTTTTGTATTTTCTTTTAAATTACTCTTTTTATGTTTCTAACCTTTTTGAAACAAGTCGAAGTTTTCCAGAGACGATGATATCTCAGCATAGCTACAATATTTTTTAATGAGTTGAGATTAAGTCGTAGTTAAATAATTCTTACAATATTTTAGTCAAGCTCTGCTAATACAGAGAATTTTTCAAAGTACGCGTATCAAAGTGTTCAGAAAAATGTATGTATTTAATTCTTTCCTTTATATTTTCTGCAAAAATTCCCTTCGTTTTATTATCACTCAATCGTGTCCAGTCCCCATGTTTCAGGAGCAATAAAATAGTGTTACGAGTTCCACATGTATTCATGCAATTTCTGAGTATCTGTTCGAAATGAATATCTTTTAGAATGTGCTGCTTGAAAATTAAGAACTCTTCTCCGGGTCCATTAAACAATTCAAATTCGGGACATTTATCCATGAGCGTTTATCTAGAACTTCCTCCTCTACTTTCTCTCATTAGTTCTGGATCCCTTTTTAGGTGTATAATCTATATAAAAGTATCTAAAGAAGTATAATAGACTACAAGAAAGTGTCAATAAAAGTCACACTGCAATTGGATGAGCATTTATAACGTAAACCCTGAGAAATCTGTGCTTTTATTAAGGTTAATAATAATATCGGTTCTGTTCATGCTGTTACAGTGGGTGCTACTGTTCAAGATTACATCGTCTTACAGAAAGAAGTTAAATACAAGACCAAGGCCCTAACATATTTCAACAAGATATTCTGGCAAAAAAGGCCCTCTTTTATATGTAGAGTTACGAATAAGTTGTAAATAGGTAAACATTTCTCGAAACATGAGATCTTTTCTGAATCTACTTTGTATTCTGATAACAAATCGATTGACTCTTAAATTAATCAATTAACCTTTTAATAGCATTTTAATGCAATGACTATTTACTTATGATTCTCTATAAATATACCAGAATATACTAAAGATTTGTATCACTTCGCTGTATTTTTTTATTTCAGCTTTGAGCGGAAGATTCATTTTAATCGACCAATCAGCAAGCTTAACCTATTTGCTACCCCGTCATTGAAAAAGGGACTGCAAATGAATTGATTTAATTTTGTTTTCACAATTTCTATATTATTGTTAATTTGTTTATTTGTATAGCTTTTTATAATAGAATCGAATTGAAACGAAATCTTCAAATAAAAGCATGCTATAAAATATAATAAAGATTGAATTTCATTGAATTTCAATTGACTGGAAAATTATGGAAATATAATAAATCACTCAATCAATCGATCAAACTTAAAAATCAAAAATAGATTTCAATATTTTAATTGTTCTTTTTGTAAGTTTTGGACTGGTCTGTGGTCTATCTGATGTCTGTGTACCACGTAAAGTGGATCTAAGAATACAATTTTTTTTTTTTGAATAAACAACTAATTGACTTTTGATGGTTGACGTTGATTTTAATTTATACCGATAATTTTAGAACTTCTGACAGTCGATTCTTACAGCCACTTCTGCTGTCAAAGCTGTCAAATGAGAATGAATGATTCTCGGATGATTAACTATCGAATGCGCAAGGAGTTTGAAATTCATATCAGATCGGATGACAGAAGATTAGATTAACGCGAGAAGAGGGTACTTAATAAATGCTTAAATTAAACTTTTAGTCCTTCATTTTTGCGTAAGCACAAAAAACGGAATAGTTAAAAAATGGTTAAATAATAGTTATAACACAGAAAACACGTCGTGGTTACTAAATAAATTGGTGGCGAAAATGAAATATTCTTAAATTAGAAGTAGAGTAAAAATCCCGAAAAATTTGAAATATCTGAAGTCGTTGATATATCGATTTAGGAATGGGAACTTCTTTATACTTTTATTTCTGATTATCAGTATAAAATTAATAAAAAAATACTAATAATAATTATAGTACGTAGTACAATATATTATCGTAATAATAAAAATAAATACTTGTAATAATAAAATAATATTTTAATCAGCATTTAAATCCACCCCTTTTGCTAAATTCGTTGCATTGTTGTTGATTTTAGTAAACAAACTTTTGCAAGTTTGCAAACAGTGCGGGTCTTTGCACTTTTTATATACATACTATTAAACAAGAGAAGAAGAGAAGCAGTGGCGTAGCGTGAATTTCTGCCACCCGGGGCCGGTTAGAAATATTCCGCATATACAACTAGCCACTTCGGCGGACCCCGATAGTTCTGCCGCCCCTGATAGCTCTGCCGTCCGGGGCATTGGCCCCCTCTGACCCCCCACCCTATGCCACTGAAGAGAAGAGCAGGAAGGAACCAATAAAAAATGCAAAAAACATGAGATAAAATAATACAATATAAGCAAAGATGAAGTATCGTAGTATGGCATCCATATAGAATATATGTAGGTACGATAGGATAGGATAGGATATATAACAGGGTATAGCATATAGGATAGTATAGATAGGATATAGGATAGTATAGATAGGATACCATAAGATATGTGATTATATTTGCAACGAGATATTGTATTAAAAACTGAATGATCTGGAACAAGTAGAAGACGTCAAAATAGAGCAGAAGGAAAGGTCAAAAATATAGAAATTTACGTCTTTATTCACCAACTTTAGAATATTAGCCTTACTTTTAATCAAGAGTTTGCCTTATAGTATGTTTCAAGGTTTCTGATATGTAATAAAATTCAACTGAAAACTCAGCTGACTAATTGATGTTTTGCTTGGTTGCTGAAAAGGATAATACGATATAAAATGGGAAATGAGATTAAAGCAAGAAATTTTTTATCTGGAAAAAATGTCTGAAACTTTATCGTGTCAAGACTTTGACATAAATCCCGGGATAATCAAAAGATATATTTTTGTTTTTTCCTCTTCTGTTTATTTATTGTTACGTAATGATAACATGAAAGTGAATAATGCTCGTATACTTTGAGTCATATATAATAAATATTTGTTGTTCTTTTTATCAGTAGCATTAGTAAGAAAATATGTCGACATCGAGGTCTGAGACATTGCCTTCCATTTTTTTTAGTTCGCAAAAAAACCCAAACAAATGCAAGTAACTTTGAACTCTGACTAAATCTTTGAGATGAGTTAAGAGCGAAATAAAGTCAACGGAGCTTGAAAGGATGATACTCGCGTGTTTCTTTTACAATTTCATTCAAAGTTCTTAATTTAAAAGCTTTTTTCTGAGTACTCTTAAAAATGAGGATATTTTTTAAATCTGTTTTTGACTTCGAAATTTCATCACACTTCTAAAGACTTCAAGGTTTCGTAAATTTTATAGCCACGTTTTTATTATAAGTTGAACTAAATTGCATGCATTTAATTTATGTTATTAACACCGTGATCGTAAACTTTGTGGTAAGGAAAGATTCGTTAAAAAAACACCGAAATATAAAAACTTTCCTTTATCAATTAAACTCTTTTAAGTCATAATAATAATGAAATCATTGATTTTAATTCTTTGCTTTAATTAATCTAAACAAATACTTAACGCATTCTTTTTCTCTTTTACAGCTACAATATAATCAGAACAGTTCATACACAAACCGGATATAGACTATCTGCCTCTCTCTCTCTAACTCTGTTTTTCTCTCATTTTGTGTGTGGGAGCGTGTGGTGCGTATGTGTTGGAGAGAAAAAGTCTGTCGCCGAAAGAAATCGTGCGAGTGTATAAAACTGTGATAATAATAAGTGCAACCACAAAAACAACAATAACAACCTGCCACAACACCGCCAGCATCAGAAATATCCATATTTTTAACACAAAACATAGAATCATAGAATCAAAACGTTAAGAATCAGCTGTTAAAATGAGTACCGTTACCTCAAGTTGGCTTCCCTCCTCCGGAAAAACCATGGACTTCGACCAAATACTTGCCAAGTGCGGCGACTTCAACCGCTACCAGTTCATGATTTTGGCTCTCTTTGGCCTGATCAACGTCATTGTATCAATGCATTATTTTACTCAGACTGTGATAAGTTTCGTGCCCGATCACTGGTGTTACCACGAGAAGCTGGAGAACCGAACGTTCGATGAGATCGCCGCGATCTACTCAAAGTTCCCGAATCCGTCGTGTACTCGCCTGCAGGATGTCGATGGCTTGCATGGCATCGCGAGTGCGGAGAAGTGTACTCGTTGGATCTATAAATACGATTACGGTTACCAGAGCATGAACACCGAGGTGAGTACCGGAGATTGAACTTGGGCCAGCTTACAGAATGATTACTATACTCTTTTTGGGCAATTTTAAAGTTTTAACAGACGTTTTTTTCTCTTTGTTGTCTTTTCATCGCTGTCTTCTAGCTGAACTGGGTCTGTGACTCGGCTTACAAGGCGCGTATCGGACAATCGCTGTTCTTCATTGGTTCCGTGGTGGGCACTCTTTTCTATGGACTGCTCTCAGACAAAATCGGTCGCCTACCTGCTCTGATCCTCTCAAATTTCTCGGGTTTCGTGGGCGACTTCTCGACCATTTTCGCGCGTAGTGTCACCACCTTTACGCTGTGTCGATTCATTTCTGGAATGGCAGCAGATACAAACTTTTATCTCATGTATATCATTGGTAAGAAATGGTTTATAATTTCTGTTCTTCACTGGTCATTAATCTCTTTCGTTTTCTGTTTGATTTTTCTCTTTAGTGCTCGAATACATTCGGCCCTCGATGCGTACGCTTGGTCTCAACATGGCCGTCGGTCTCTTCTATACTCTCGGCCTGGTCTTCACTCCTTGGCTAGCCGTCTGGGTCGGCAATTGGCAATTCTACTTGGCCTGTACTTCGGTGCCCATCCTGTCGGTGCTCATGTTCTACTTTGTTGTGCAGGAGAGCGCGCAGTGGCTGGTTACTCGCAACGACGTGGATGGCGCCATAAAGCGGCTGAAGCGTGTGGCCAAGTTCAACGGCCGCAAAGTTACTCAGATGGAGTTCGATGAGTTCCGGAAGCACTGCCAGAAGCAGCACGAAAAGCAGGGAGGCGACGATCAAAAGCGATCGACGTTAGTTGACATGTTTCGCACACCGCGAATGCGCAAACACACGCTGATCCTCTTCTTTAAATCGTGAGTAGGACCCCAGTCAGCCCATCTTTTTTCTAGAAATTATAACTTCTCCCTCCTCGCTTCTCCTGCTCTTCCTAGCATGGTAATTACGCTCTGCTACGATGCCGTCTCCCGTAACGTCGAAGGCATGGGAATCTCGCCGTTCGTCATGTTCTCGATCAGTGCAGTCGCGGTCTTGCCGTCGAGCATCATCGTCATCCTGCTGCAAGACCGCATCGGCCGTAAGGGAATGGCTGCCGGGTCATTGCTAGTGGGCGGTCTCTTTACCGCCGCCTCTGGCATTGCGATCGCGTACCAACAGCACAATCACAACGCCATTTTGCTGGCCTGTCTGACGATTGCCGCTCGCTTCGGCGTCGCCATTTCGTACGAGTCTGGTTCGCAGTATGCCACGGAATTGATACCGACGTGCGTCAGGGGACAGGGCGTGGCTGCAGTGCATGTGGCCGGATTCGCAGCCTCCTTTCTGGCTCCATACATCTTGTGGCTGGGCACATTTTTCAAAGCGGCTCCGTCGATTATACTGGGTGTTTTGTTCTTCGCCGGCTCGTTTGTGTGTCTCTTGTTGCCAGAAACGTTAAACAGGTGATTTTCTCAAACGTTTTTAAAAGCTTTCACATTTTTTTAAACTTGTTGCTTTTTTATGTGTCTCTCAGAACTCTTCCAAAAACCATCGAGGAAGGCGAACACTTCGGCAAAGGCGAGGGTCTTTTTGAGTTCCCCTGCTTGGCGAAGAACAACGGCTCGGAGGGCGACGACTCCGAGATGGAGACCTACAAGAGGAAAGAATCGCTGACAGCACTCGAGCAGGGTCCTCTAACGGACGCCAACAGTAACAGCTGTGCGTACTAAAACGGAGCAGAAGGGCTCAAAATATAGCCATAAAACAGAAAACATAACACAAAACAAGAACAGAAACTGAACACAAACCAACAGGAACATAAGAAATCCAAGCTTAGGTAGTTCTTACGCGATGCTGGTGAAGTACTTTTAATTCATTTTATCTAGGTTCCATTAATGTACTGCACTAGTTTTTTAGCGCAACACAAACTAATTACTTAAGTAATCGATAAGTAAAACATTGTTTAACATACCGACGCCTTCTTCGTAAGCACAACTAACGAGCTCCTGGTTACGATCGATTTGTAGGCTTTTTTAGGTTTTAGGTTTCCGATTCTTACCGTAGTTTCTAAGCGGCAAAATTTTACTTAACCTTAAGAAGAGGGAGAAAAATTCACAAAGAACATAGAGAAAGCAAACATAGAATGATCTAAATAAGTAGCTTCAGCGATTAAACAAATTATAGCGGTTTTATAGCAGTTTTAAAAATGAATAAGTATTTTTCCTAAACTAAGCTCAATTTTGGTAATCTTAAGAAAAACTAATCACATTTATTCACCACAGAAACAAACTCATTTCTCATTCTCAAGATCATCATCATAATCGATTTCGTATTTAATAAATATATAAAAAGTTTTTTATAAAAAAGTAACAATTCTTTCCGCTCACGAGACATCGAAGCTGTCTCTACACATCGGCAGATAGTCCTCCCATTAAAGTTTGGTGATTTCAGTGTCGGGATCTCTGCTTCCGAAGCAAGTAAAGTACGACCACTTTTCACCCTTGCCAAATTCTTCTCCTTCCGCTAAGTTTTCTGGTAGTTTTCTGAAGGCAACATAAAAAGTCATTCAAACAACGGTCTCGCGTTCATCTTCATCTCGTGGATAAGGATCCTCTTTGTCACTTACCTGTCCATTGTCTCCGGCAACGCTAGACACAGCGCAGCACCGATAA
This sequence comes from Myopa testacea, assembly GCA_949629155.1. NCBI lineage: Eukaryota > Metazoa > Arthropoda > Insecta > Diptera > Conopidae > Myopa > Myopa testacea. The sequence continues at coordinate 51,219,084 of OX451345.1, read as the reverse complement.
ACATGATCACGCTGAGGAGGATCGATGGCAGCGGCTTAAAGTGGGTGCCTAGGAATATGATGTAAGCACTCAGGAAGTTGAATGCGAAGCCGACAACGTGCACATTGGCCACGCCTTGCCCGCGCACCGAGGTCGGTATTATCTCCGCCGCATACTGCGTCTCCGCATCGTAAGCCACGATCGTGCCGTAGCGACCCAAGCATATCATCAGGGCGAACAGCACACCGTGCTGCTTACTGTCGAGGAAGGCGATCATTAAGGCCGTGATGGCGGTTATGATGCCGCCCATCAAAAGCGATCCGCAAGCCATGCCTTTGCGTCCGACATAACGCTGCACGTAGATGATCGTCAGACCCGCCGGCACGTACGCCAGCGCTGAGAAGGATAACAGTTTGAATGGCGAAATGCCGTAGCCATCCATGTTTCGGCCCACGACGTCGAGGGTCAGTGTTATGATCATGCTGCGGAGGCAAGAGAAAAAAGGATTGGGGTAAGCTAAAACTCATCAAAAGCTGCATTTGCACTCACGACTTCAGAAGCAAAACGATGGTGTACTTTCGCAGCCGCGGCGTGCGAAACATGCCCATGAAGGTTTCCTTCACCACGTCGTCCATTTTCTCCTCTTCGGAAATCTTCGTCTGGTAGTGCGCTTCGAATTCTTTAAATACCTGTTCCTCCACCTGCCGGCGGTTGATTTTCGCCACATACCGCATGCACTTAGTAGCGCCTTTGATGTCCTTCCTAGTGATAAGCCACTGCGCACTCTCGCACAGAACCAGCGGATAGACGAGACTTCCCAGTGCGGGCAGCGATGCCACGAGAAGATAATGGCGCCAGGAACCAACCAAGATGGCCAGCCACGGCGCCACGAAGACACCGAATGAGAAGAAAACTATCGGTATCGCATTCAGGCCGAATGTGCGCCGCGAAGGACTTAGATACTCGAACACTAAACGGGGAGGGGCGAGAAAGAGGAGTACGGATTTTGAGTGTTAGGATTTTGAGTGTGAAATATTTTCACCCCTCACCTACCCATGATGTACATCAGATAAAACATGGTGTCCGTTGAGAGACCCGAAATGAGGCGACCGGCGGCGAAGGCGGGCAACGTCCGAATGAATGAAGTGATGAAGTCTCCCACAGCGCCAGTTATCGAGGACAGGATTATGGCTGGCAGGCGTCCGATTTTGTCGGCCAAAAAGCCAAACAAAAAGGTGCCGAAAACGGAGCCAACAAAGAACAACGATTGACCGACAGCCGACTGGTAGGCTCGACCGCAGACCCAGTTTAACTAGAAAAATACATAATAAATGCATAAAAAAATAAAATTCAGGATCTTCAAGGACGTTTATCAAGGTTTAATTGTAATGCTCAGGGACTTCTAAAATCTTCGAGGGAGTTCTTAAAAATGGTTCGGGGTTAACTTCATAAATTGAAATTACTATTTAAAAGTATTAAAAATACAAAAAATTCTTCTAACACAACCACGAGTTTAGTTTACCACAGAATAGTGTTGATTCTACTATATTTTGTATAGTATATACACTATACTATTTATTCTGTGGTTCTACTAAAAACGCTATTTTTTCTTTTCTTTTTTCTTTTCTTTTTTATATCGATTTATTCCGAATCCTGCTAAAAGCGATCGAAAAAATATAATGGTTGAATTATTCGACAATTCTTAGTTATTCGTTCCTTTTTAGTAGAGCTATCGAATAAATGAATAGTTTTCAAGTATCGAATAACTCGATAGTTTTTATTCCATAGTTCTCAACACTAGTAAATAGAATACAAAAAGTTTTCAAGTATTTCTAAACGCACCTACTATTCACAAATAAATTAGAGAAAGCTTAAGTAAAACTGTAACAAAGGCTTCGAAGAACGTTCACGGTTTTAAGATTTCAATGATAAATAAATATACATAAATAAAACTGTAGAGCTGTGGCCAAAATGGGGAACCAAAACGTTTTTCGTGTTAAAGTAATCGACATGGTAGCAAAAAAAAAAAACACCGAAAAAATGCCGAAATATTTGTTTTTTTTTTCTCAAAAGTATTTGCATATAATATCGATAGAACGAATATCTCGAAAAATATATTATTTTGGAAGGGGTTTTTTGTTATTTGCATACTTAATTCGATCCGAGAACATGTTCGATATGATGGACATGTTCAGCATGAACGTAAATTTTTAAAAAAATTTACTTCTTCTCATTCTAGAGAAGAATATCAATATATTTTTTATATTTTTAATATTTTTAATAAAAATAAACAAATATCAATAGCATTTTTATTGCTGCCAGGAAACAGTTGTTGGTAATGAAAAAATAAATAGCATTGATTTACGTAAACATTTGCAGTGGAATCACATGCTTTGTGGCATACTGCTGCCGCTACAACAACAACAACAACTCTGGTTGAACACGATGATGGAGTTTTTTCCTTTCGTCTTCTTTCATTATTTGTCTAATTATTATTTGCTATTATATTGCTAAATGCGATATGTTGCTATTATTGATCCTGTCACTATTAATGTTGGTTGAATTATTATTACTATAATTGTTAATTTATTTATTTTTATTAATTTTGAAGAAGTGTTTCCTGATTATTGTTATTGTTCTTTTATATTAATAATATTTTGGATACCTTGCAAAAGTTTTATATACCACATCGATGACAATCGGTGGTTTTTATTAAGAAAGAAACAAAAAAAAATAAAGGAATTTAAAGAATAACATACGAATACGAACAAAGAATAAGAACGAACAACTGCATAATAAATCGAATAATAAATAATTATTAATTATTCGCTAAGAAATTGTTTAACGAATTAAAATTAATTATTTATTCGGTAAAAACATGTTTTGTGAAGATTCGTCCAGAAGCTGTTTTTGTTTTTTCTTGCCTAGTTTTTAATTTTTGGATTTTTTTCTTTTAATTTTTTATTTTTTCTTTGTTTTATTTTGGTATTTTTTCGTATTTTTTTCTAACTTTCTAAAACGAACTTGTTTACTATCGGGTCATATATTATAAAACCTTTAAAGTGCGCTTCGATCCAGCTTAAAGCCAATAACACTGCTCAGAAGGACGTGTTTTGCGTTTGTTTGATGTTTTTTTTTTTTGTTTTTATGAAAACAATCGATGTTTGAAGATCGATTACGATTAAGATAAACAGTAATTTTCATACCCCGATTACCCTGTAAACAGAATCACTTGAAAATGAGAGAAAGAGAGGAGATCACTTAGTTTACCGAGGATTCCACAGATTAATTTTCACTGTTGTTCTTAAAATATTGTATATTCCACTAACATTTTGTTTAACGTTTTCGTTTTCGTCGATTTTATTTCGGTTGGTTGTCGTTCTTTTTTTCAGATACGTACCTCTGTCGATACACTTTGAAAGCCTCTCTCGTAGTTGTAGATCCAGCGATCGCAACCTTCGAAACTATCCGCTTGGGTTTCGTTACTTTCGACAGTTTCGTAGCTGGTGCAGCTGGGATTCGAGACGTCGGAGTATATTTCACGTATCTGAAGGACGGTGAGATTATCGAGCGCTTCGTGATGGCACCTGTTGAAGGAAACGTAACAATTTTGGCATGAGTAGTAGGATGAGTAACAGGATCTGCAATGCAACATGCAGATCCTTCCATTCGAACCGAATCCAATCGTCTCGGTGTCTGGTGGATGGACCCAATGAGGGTCGATCGGACTTTACCAATGCTCGGGGGTGAACGTGATGATCGTCTGGGCGTAGTTATGCATCGATGAGAGGAGGTTCGTGTAGCCGTAGAGTAAAAGCATCAGGAACTGATAGCGTCCAAAGCCGCCACATTTCTCAAGAACCGCATCAAAATCCATTTTTTGATGACTACTTTTTTAATGAATAAATACCGTTGGAGTGTTTTTTGTTGTTGTGTTCTAGTCTTATGATTTTATGCATTAGTTCTCTATGCTTTTTCTCTAATCCTTTTTTTCTTCTTGTTCACACTCCTAACTTTCTATTAATAAAGACAGCGCGATTTTGTGTATGTATTTCGAAACCGCGAAGTAGCTCGAAGTTTCATGTGAACAGCGTCGAGCGCGTTGTCGGAATGCTTTCTGCGATTTCTACCAACATCAGGTCGAGCGAAAAATCACTCGGATTCGACTTACTAAATAGAAAAGAAATAAAAATGATTATGATAATAAAAAGAATAAAAATAACATTAGTAGCAACAACACTAATAATAATAGTAATAATAGTTTATTAAAATAGAACAAACTACGATATACGATATAATATCTAAAACCAGGTAAGAATTTAAATTCGGTCTTCAACGAACTCATAGTTTTTGCATTTTATTAAAATTATCCGGTATTTTTTTTTGTTTTCTTTTCTGTTGCTTGAATCTTGTCGTCAGCAGAGACTTCAAATCTCGTCATTTAAACTAAACCGTATAAAATGCACCAAAGAAGGTGTGGCTGCTTTAAAAAAGTGTACACATTCTTGATGAGCGTCACCTTCTGAGTTTAGGTGATGATGTCTGTCTCCCTGTCCGTCTATCGTCCACCCACTTGAATATGTCATGACTTTTCATAGTTTAAGACGACAATTTGAAGTGCGTCTCTTTAGCATTTCGTTCTAGGAGTTCCTTGTCAAAGGATCTTCATTCAGAGGTCACGATAACGTAGTGTAGTGTAGTGTACTTTAGCTTCGACCAAGTCGAAGATGGCACTCTTTCTGGTTATTTTTTTTGTGTTTCAACTCGGTGTGGTTGTTGTTGTTGCTGTTATAGTTATAATTAAATTAGTTTAGTTCTGTTTTTTTCGCCGATTAGAAAGAAAAAAAATTTGATTTGGAATTATATATTCTTTAAAAATGTATACAGAAATGCTGACCATTTCTTTATTAATAAATAAATTTCTTTAAACATTTAAAGTTTCCTTTAATTAAAATTCGAAATCTCTTTTTTGTTATATTTATTTATTTAATAACTAATAAAATTAAAATATTCGAATAGACGTGTGATTTTCTAATGTTGTTGTTGTGTTTGTTTTTTGGTTTCTGTACATCTGTGTAAAGATGTGAAGAAACCCCGAAAACTTGACTTAATCTGAATCGAATCAATCTGATATTAATAATAATAAGTTTTAGATGGCAATTTTTTTCGGTTCAGTGATCTTAGTGAGGTTTTATGTGAACCAGCTTCTCCGAATATATTTAATATAGTGCATGTACTCGTGCTCAATATTGATGCTCAAAATAAGTTTTGATGGGAGTTTAGAATGGGGTGACGGGGCCTGGGAGACTCGTATTATTTTTCATTCTTATTTTTATATTAAATCGGTTGGCAATTTCGAGATTATTAAAGTATACTTTAATTTAATTTTAATTTAAGAATAGCTTTTTATTTTAGTTTTATTTTAATTGAGTTGTTTATTATTGTATTTAAACATTTTATTTTATTTTATTCTAATTTGATTTTATGTTTTTTTAGATATTAACATCATTGAACAGTAGAAATGCGGAAGCCGTCAGCAAAATAAGCAAAAAATCTTCTATTTTGTCGCTTCAATCGTCTTCCATTTTGGTTCGCTCCGAGCTGAAGCAAGCGAGTTTCTGCCATACGACATTCGAAACAGAATCTCCCCTGTCAAATGAAGTTAGATGCTAAATTCGCGGCATGAAGGAGAAATGTTGCTAGCAACATATGCCTCGGGGATTCTCTTATACGAGTATATGCAATTAAATGCTCGTTGCATTTTCCGAAGGATGTTTAGCACCATGTCACAAAGCAATAAATTAACAGGCCTAACAGTTCGATTAAGATTAAGATTGTTGTGTGTGGAATAGTAAAAGTAAATCGTTAACTGAAGTCATTATGTGAACACAAATATGCATTAATTGAAGTCAAAAAGTATGTTATTATTGATGTAATATGATCTAGTAATTCGATATGTCTGTGTGCTTCATAAGTGTTCTGGAAATTGGAAGCGGCGAACGACAAGCTTTATAGGCAATGTATTTTATGTAGGATATTGTTTACAGTTATTATTATTGTTAATGACAAAGACTGGACAAAGTAATATATGTGTATCAGGTTAAAGATCTCACACACTTTTTGAAAGGCTGTTTTAAAAACGTTTGTAAAAATAACATAAGAAAATAAATAAAAAGTATAATATTCGTATTTGCTCATTCGTTTATTTTTTCCTGTGGTTTTTATTGTATTTCTTAAGCTCTACGTTGAAAGTCGGCATTCATAATTTCTTTCGCACTTTTTGCTTTAAATTAACACGAACATGAATACATTTTTCACATATTTCGGACCTAAAACTCACATCTATGCTAGATATGTATAAAAAAAATGTTTTTTCTTTTTGGTGGCGTCAATCATGAGAGTTTCTGGTTTTCAGATGTTTATACAATTCATTAAAATATGCGTTTACCGTTGACTACCCTCAATTAGCAAATCGACGTCTCTACTTAACACTCAAATTCGGGATTTTCAGCGATAATCTATCAACCTGGAAGTCAACGTTACTGTACGATGTGATGAATATTACGATATTCATTACGATATTCTGACGATTACACAATTACGAGGAACGCGATGATGATCGACAGCGATTATATACATGTTAAAATTTAAATAAATAAATTTATTAACTAATTATTTAATCTCAGCGGAAAAAGCATACTATTTAAAAGACAGAGCAAAGAAAGAACATACACGTTGTTTAAAATAATTATTGTATTTGCATGTATTTATTTTTTTTATAATTATGTATTATATAATTTTTAAAATAACTTTATGTACAAAATTTGTCTATTTATTTTGTTATTAATTTTTATTATATAAATTTTTTATTTAAATAATTTTACAAAAATCAAAATTTATTTTATTCAAAGCAAAAAAATATTTACGTCAAAATCGAAATCTATCACGTTATAAATTAAAAGTTATATATTTAGCCTTGAATTATTTTAAGGATTGAGTTTAATAAAAATTAATTTCAAGATTTTTACTGTTTATTTTCTCGACTAGTTTTGATAGAACTTTGAAACTAACTGAGTAAAATAAGCGTGGAATTGCTTCTCTTATCTTCTTAGATAATTTAACAGCGCATCGAATCTCTTAAATTATTCAAAAGTCATTTATGAGGACAGACTTTACATCGAATACAGGGTCATGATGTACTCTATACTTCACTTCAAATCGACTTCATTCAAAAACATTTAAAGTAAAAAAAGAAAAAAATTATTCAAAACCCGTTACTATCCTCATTATTAACGGCTCCGTTCGACATCCTTTTTGTTATGTTGTTTCTTTTGGCCAACACACGGGAAAAAGTACCACTTCTCATCCATGGCAAAGACCTCGCCTTCACTTAAAGTTGCCGGCAATTTTCTATAAAATAATGAGGAAAAAAACTCATAAATATATAACAATATAAACTAATTCACATCGATCGTGGTTCCTTTACTTATTTAGTGTCTCTGGCAGAGCCAAACACAAGGCAGCCCCGATTAACATGATCGCGCTTATGAAGATCGACGGCAGCGGCTTGTAGAAGTTGCCCAGGTAAATAACGTAGGTCGTAAGGAAGCTCATGGCGTAGCCCACGACGTGGACATTCGAAAGTCCCCGGCCGCGAACGCTGGTCGGTACCAATTCGGCGGCATACTGAGCTTCGGCTTCGTAGGCGATATACGCCCCATATCGTCCCAGACCCACCATGATGCCGAGCAGGATGGCGTTTTGTGTGCGAACCAGCAAGGCGATCATGAAACCGGTGATCGCCGTGATGATGCCACCCACCAGCAGAGAGCCGCAAGCCATCCCCTTACGACCGATCAGGTTCTGCAGGAAAATGATGGTCAGGCCACCGGGCACATAAACGACGGAGGTGACGGAGAACAGCAGGAAGGGCGAACTGCCCAAGCCTTCCATGTTGCGGCTGATGATGTCGAAGGCCAACGTGATGATCATTCTGTAAAAGAAAACGCGTGAATGATTGCTTGGATCTTTCGCCAGTTTCTAGAATCTTAACGGTCACTGGAGATCTTACGATTTCACCAGCAGTATTATCGTGAACTTGCGGAGGCGTGGCGTGCGAAAAAGGCCCAAAAAGGTGTCCCGTTTGTTGGTTAATTTCTGTTCCTCGACCAGTTTGAGCTCGTAGAAGTTGACGAACTCCTGGTAGACTTCGTCGGACACCGAACGCTTGTTGGTGTGCGCCACATGCTTCAGGCAGCGCACCGCCCTCTTCAAATCATGTTTGGTAATCAGCCACTGAGCGCTCTCGCACAGAAACAACGGGTAGATGAGCACCGCCAGAGCGGGCAAAGAGGCCAGCAGCAAATAACGACGCCAGGTGCCGATCCATAGCGCCAGCCAGGGCGATACCAACAAACCACTGCAGTAGAAGAGGGCGGTGATGATGTTGAGGCCAAAGGTACGTTTTTTGGGATCCAGGTATTCAAAAACTGTAAACGGGTTAGAAAGATAGAGAGAGAGAGATAGAGTGAGAGGCAGGGGAGGAGAAGGAGAATAGAGAGGACCAATCGTCATGCCACTTCTTACCCATTATATACATCAGGAAGAATAACGTATCCGTGGAGAGTCCGGATATAAAGCGACCGGCTACAAACGCCGGCAGAGTGCTGACAAAAGAAGTGAGGAAATCCCCCATCCCTCCGGTCAAGGTAGATAAAATGAGTGCTGGTAATCGTCCGATATGGTCGGCCAGAAATCCAAAGAAAATTGTGCCCAATACGGAGCCGATGTAAAAGAATGACTGACCCAAAGCCGACTGGAAAGCATCAGCACAGACCCATTTTAACTGTAGAAATATTTGAAGATCGTATTGTATAAAAGTGATGGAAAAGAAAACACATTGTATCTGATCGAACGAAAAACGAGATCAAATGATAAATGAAAACAGTCTACATGGAGAGATTAGTTAGTGACTTAAGGTTCGTAACGTAACGTCTTGACTAACTGAGCTTTTAGTGAAGTGAAGTACGGTCAGTGGGAGAAAAGACGTTTGTTAATCTTCTGAGTGAAAAATGTGAACATACTTTCAGGCTCAAGAAGTAAAACTAATTGCTGTGGCAAAAGTAATTCACTCACTTCGGTGGAAATGCTTTCGTAACCACTTTCGTAGTTGAAAATCCACTCTCGGCACTCAACATCAGTCGGCGCCACGATAGCCACCCCATCCACCACATCCTCCAGGCGCCGGCAGGAGGGCCGATCGACTGAAGCGTAGACTTGGCCTATTTCGGTAAAACTCATATTGGCCAACTTCTCATGGTAGCACCTGTCGTTGAAAGAGACGATGGGTGGAGAAGGGGAGAAGAGGAGGTCAAAAAGAAACACACACACAAGTCGCTTTGCTGCTTTACCAATGATCGGGTGTGAAACTAATAATTGTTTGAGTGAAATAATGCAACGAGGACAAAATGTTTGTGTAGCCGAAGAGCAACAACAGCCCCGTCTGGTAGCGTCCGTAGTTGCCACACTTCTCCAAAACGGCGTCGAAATCCATTATTTTCGAGTCTAGCTTTTTCCTCGTTGTTGTTGTTGTTGCTTATTATTTTTATTTTAAGTAAGGAAAAATATTAAATTACAAAAAACTTATTGAATAAAATAATTGATTGCTTTCATTAAAAGAACACGTCCAGAATTATTAACCGCTTTTATAAGAGAACAATACGATTTCTTAAAATCTAGTTAGTGACTAAAATTTTTGCAGACGATTTTTCTAAATGAATGACATTTTCTGTTAATCTTTTGTTGTCTGGTTTCAACAACAAATAATAATCTTGTTTGATGTTAGTAAACAAGTAAATAGAAAAAAACCAACCAACAAAACCAAATTTGGAAAAAACAATACAAAAAAACGAATTTGAAATATGATTCAAATATGTATTTAACAAAGCTTCTTCGAAGCAGTGTTGCAAAGTAGACAAAACGTTTGTGTAACAAATCGATTCAGAAAGAATTTAAAGAAAAGTCCCACAAGAATTCTTCAAAACAGAAAAATATTTTAACTATGATCTGATTAGTATTTAATTGAAATTAAAAATATTTTCAAAGTTTATAGAATTCACGAAAACTACACAAATCATAGAATATTTCAACTTCAAGAAATCGTAAAAATGGCAATTAAAGAATTGCCAAAGTTTTAAATTTTCAGAGATCTTAAACACATACTATATATGTATATAAAAGCATACATATGTATATATGTATAAAAATTTCAGAATATTTCTGAGATGAATAATTGTTTAACGTTAACCAACACTACGATGTGTAAGTGAAGTAAATTTGAGTGGGTTTTTCGCAAACCTTTTAAATTTTTCTTTAACTTTTCATTTCCTGCCTTTCGTTGTTGTCTCAAATTTTAAATCCTTCTTTAAAAAATATCGGTAGAAATGATAAACAAAAAAAGAAATAAAAACCAAGTAAAGAATTACTAATAAATTATTTGGATTATTTTTAATATACTACGCAAGTATAACTTTTTGTGAAGTTATAAATTCTGCTGTGAGATTTTCAAGCAATTATTATTTTGCAAAATGATTCAGAACAAAAATACCTTTTGTTCGTATATTAAAACAATGATATACTATAAAACAGAATATTATTCATTACCTTTCTTATTTTTTTTTTCTTGATATGATGCTTTATTTATTTAAATCAGCAGGTAAAATAATAATAAATAAATTACAATAAATTAACAAGGAATGACCGATGTCAGTACAACATGTTATTATCTGCAATAACATATCATCATCCATTGACTTGTCATCAGCTATCATGTCATCTGGTCTATTAAATGAAACTCGATAGAATCTCTACTGAATACAGTTTCCAACTTAATCAATAATTTATACTTAAGTTCGAAGTATCTAATTTGCGGGCAGATGCCGACAACGGATTTATTTATTTAAATGATTGAAAAAAATAATAAAAATATCTGATTTGTTTTGAAGAAATGCTTAAATGTTTCCGCACAATAATCCGAAGAAGACATCCATTATTAGCTTCAAAAATAAATCACATTGAACTCAAGTTAACAATTTAAATGCTTCCTGAATTAAGTCTAAAAATGCATCGCTTTTTTACGTTTGCCTTGAATCTTGACAAAAGTTATTGTGTTCGGTCGAATTTGCGTGTCTGAAAGAAATGATTATAATTTAAATTGCGATCTTCTTCAGGCGCCCTACAGTCAGGTCAAAACGAATCAGAGCGACCCGATTAAAGATGGATATTATATAAATTTGAGATACGAATAAATTTGAGAAATGTGAATAAACTCATGATCAGAATCATCGTAATTGTTTTTTATTTATAGAAGCTTCTAACAAACATTTTAGTAAAATTCATATTAATAATATTAAATAAATTTATGATCTCAAAATTTAAAAATAGACTTAAATAATAAAAAAATTTAATTAATATTTTTATCATCTTGAATCTTAAGTAAATCCAATAAACAATCTCTTAAAAAAAATAAGAAAGAATTTTAAAAAAATTCAAAAGTCTGCATTTTCGCGTATAGTATAAAAAAATTATAAACCAATTGATTGTAATAAAAATAATCAAATACGAGTGTAGAAATCTTTTGGACACATTTTTTTGGTCGACATCAACGACTAGAATCGAAAACTGTTGCATGCGACAATCGTAAGTCAATCGTAAATCGGGAGGTAACAAAAGCAATTTCTAAGATTAGTCGTATAGTAAAAGAAAACCTACAATTTTCGTAAAGAAATAGAAAGTTCAACAGTTCACAGAAAGCTGAATATAAAAGCTGCAATATATTTCCATAACCTAATATTATTGTATAATTTCGTTATCGAACAAAAGCTAGTTCTGATTTTGCTATTCTGACTTTTTCGCGAGACGTGCCCAAATAAAAGACAAGAAAAAAAAATAAAAAATACTGACGCGGAAAATTTTTACTTGAAATCTTAGACACATCTGTTTTGAAAGGAATTCACAATGTGTTTTTAATTGGTGTCGTTTTCCAACATATTGCTTTCGTTGCCTTTTTATTGTAATCTACTAAAGTCTTCATATCTCAAGTTTTTCAATCCATTTTAGTGTACAAATACATACGTACATATGTATATATATTTATTTTATACATATTTTAGAACATAGAAATAGAGGAAAAAAAGAAGAAAAGAATAATTGAAGTGCATCCACTGTGAGCAGAACACAGATGTTCCTAGATCAAAACTGAGATCCAAAATATTTAACTCACGGTATTCAACCGATGAAGATTCAGAGAAGAGAGTAGATAAATAAAACGAATATTTTAAATACTTAAATTAATTTAATTGAATTGAATCGATACGAGAAATTATCTAAAACAACACAATATATTGGCTAAAGTGAAAAAAAATATTATGTTTGGACAATATATATAAAAAATAAATAAAAAAATATTCAAATTAATAAATTTAGTATTTTAGTTATTTTTGTATGAATTATTAATTTGAAAATGAATGGACATTATTTTCATATTAAAAAGTGAATGGAAAAAAAGTTTAGAATAAAATGCAAGAGAAAAGTGATTTGTGGCGGTAACGGTTTTACTATCGGTCTATTTAACTACAATATGTAAAAATCTCTTCGATTATTATTGTTTCTTTACACCTCAGTTATGTGTTTGGCCGCATGAAACTACTATTTGAAGACCCTAATCCTGTCTTCATCCGAAAGTTCACCGCTCCATCCATGGATTTGATTTCGAATAGCGTCTACATATAATTCAATGACAAATAAATCAATTTCAACGCTGTTAGTTATTTAAACCCATTTAATGCAAATATAACCGATTTTAGATTATCGGGAACCCTTCAATACCACTCTATTGATGATGATAGACTACATTTATATTATTTCTGAACCAGTTTCTTAATAAAAATGCTATATTCTATGAAGATTGAAGACTTCTACAAATTTTAATTAATAAAATATCATCGTTCATAGTTCTACAAATAAAATGTATGGCATTTAATTACATTGCTCTTCTTCTTCTAAATTAATTTTTAATTCCATTCCTAATACTTTTATATCCTTTCTCTTGTTCTCTTCTCAGTTAATGATTTACACAAAGTTTTAGAAATAGCGGGCACCAGAAACATGCTAGAATTCGATGAAATTCTAGAGAAATGCGGGGACTGTCACCGTCTACAATTCCTGATGTTGATGCTCTTCTGCATAATTAATCTGTTGTCGGCGATGCATTATTATTCACAGACCATCATCAGCTTTGTGCCCAAGCATTGGTGAGCAAACTACCATAGAATTAAGTAAAAAACAAAAGCGAAATAATATAATGAATGATTGATGTATACAATCCACTCGTTCTTAGGTGCTCCGATGGCTTCTCTGAAGATCTGGCCATACGAACGCTGGCCACGTCAAGAAGCAATGATGATAGGGTCTCGTCGTGTCTGCCCGGTGCCTCGGATGCATATGACTTTTCTTCCAGCGATGTCTTATCTTTGTCCAATCGATCGGAACCTTTGACCTGTCAGCGTTACGATTACGAGTTTTATTTGGGCTACGAGAGCATAACCAGTGAGTTGAACTGGATCTGTGATGACGCCTGGAAATTGACGCTGGGTCAGTCCATGTTCTTCGTTGGCTCCGTGGTGGGTACGTTGGTGTTCGGTGTCTTGGCGGATAGCCATGGTAAGTAATGACGTCCTTCGTTCTCTTCTCTTCCCTTTTCTTCTAAGAATAACCTTCAAATTTTACAGGTCGGCTGCCTGTTTTAATCGTTGCTAATCTAGTTGCCATGTTCGGCAACATTTTGACCATATTTGGCACCACTCTGCCGCTCTTCTGCGTGTTCCGCTTTATTTCCGGGTTGGCGACGGACAGTAACTTTGTAATGATGTATATCTTGGGTGAGGTTTATATGCACAAATTTAAGCAGACATCAGATATGATCTTCTTAAGACTCAACCATGGTTTATTTTTAATTTGTTCCCTCTCGCAGTCATGGAGTATCTGCGTCCTTCGCTGCGAACTAAAGGACTCAGCCTCTGCATTGGAGTCTTCTACTGCATCGGTTCGATGATGGCCCCATGGATCGCGGTGCTCATGCGGACATGGCGCGGTTTTCTCCTCGCCACCGCCCTGCCGCTTGCCATCGTCCCGCTTTTCTACTTCATTGTACCCGAGAGCGTTCAGTGGTTGGTGTCCAAACAGAAGTACGATCGTGCTATCAAGTGTCTGAAACAAGTTGCCAAGATCAATGGCCAGTTGGTGGCGGAGCGAGACTTGGAAGAGTTCATCGATGAGTGCCGTCGCAAGCAGGTGCATACCGAGGCGGCTCCCAATCTGCTGGGCCTCTTGAAGACGCCACGACTGCGACGCAACACTCTGATCCTCTTCTTCAAGTCGTAAGTATGCCGTAAGTAACCACGATAGCACTCTGATTTCGGCATTCTTGACATAGCATGGTGATCACGCTCTGCTACGACGCGGTTTCGCGCAATGTGCAGGGGCTCGGCATTTCACCGTTCGTCATGTTCACGCTGAGCGCTACCGCTATACTGCCGGCGTGTCTGCTGCTGGTCGCGTTGCAAGATCGCATTGGTCGCAAGGCGATGGCTTCTATGTCGTTATTGCTGAGTGGCGTTTTTATATCGGGTACCGGAGGGATACTCCTCAACAACGTCGGCACCGGGCATCAACAGAGTAAGCAGGGGGGGAAGCTTCTTCTATCTTTCACACTGATGAAAGCTGTTTTTCTTCTTCATAGACACTGCGTTGGTGGTGGCACTCTCCATCATCGGTCGCTTTGGCGTTACGGTGGCCTACAATTCGGGTGCTCAGTATGCCACCGAGCTGATTCCAACGTGTGTGCGCGGCCAGGGCGTGGCAGTGGTGCATGTAATGGGTTACGCTTTCACTTTCTTCAGCTCGTACATCCTCTACACGCGGGTGCTTTTCTCACCGATGCCCGAACTCATCCTGGGCATAATTTCGCTGTTGGGTGCTGGCCTGTGCCTCTTCTTGCCGGAGACCCTCAACAGGTGTGGCGAGCAGGAATGCAAATCTTTCCATTAATGAGCATTGTCGTTTCAGAACGCTTCCAACTTCCCTGGAGGATGGTGAGAATTTCGGGAAAACTGATCGCTGGTATAGTTTCAGTTTTCTGGAGAAACGCACTCAGTCCGTAGCTACGTTGGACGAGAGTGTTGCTGGCCAGAGTAGACGGGATCCCTCGGAATATTTCTAGCAATTCGTAGAAAGTTTCTCGAGGTTTTTTTAAGATGGGATTTTTTTTATCATCGTCGGACTTGAGACTTGATACATCTCCCTATCGTTATTTGGAACGGAAATAAAATATGCAAAAAGTTAAAATTAAAAATTTCACAAAAAATTACTTAAATCTTAAATTTAAACGAATTTTTTTTTAATTCCTACTTTGAAGTTGTGAGAAATTATATTTAATTGAATCGAACAAAAAAAGGAGAAACAAACTGACAGCAATAAATTGCCAGAGTCTGGCAGCAGACTGAAATTCGGATTTCGGTCAACCTTATGAAAAAAGTATCTGAAGTTTTCCTCAGAAGGGAGAAGCGAGATCCAACGAAGACAAAATAGCTGCAGAACTGCTCATGCAACAGGTAATGAAATCAGACGAAGAACTCGAAGACGTCGATCTTCAGTGACCTTTAAAGTAACCACCAACAGCTTCAGACGATGTCGCATGTGATGGTGCATTGATACAAAATCAATGTCTTCGATCTGCGATCTTCCGCGCTCCCTCCCGCCGCTGTGGATGCCACCTACACTGAGTCTCTTTTTATTTCATTGAGAGAGTGCAACAGATTCTCAGATTTTACAAAGCTTGGAACTCGACTTTAACCTTTTTAACAGCGGATGAATGAAGGATTTGCCATTTCGTTAGTTTACTAAATTAAATGCAATGTTAGCATGTTATTGTTGTTTTTTTTTCTCTATTTTACTGCAACTATAGTACACCAACTCTGGTTGTTGTTGTAATTGTGTTTGTGGTTATGGTTTGTTTTTTAGTAGCGTCTGAAAGATTCGACTGAAGTAGACTTAACTTAACTGCATTGCTTCGTCTTTATTTAGTTTCCCAACAATTCTCTCCTCTCCTGCTTCAAATTTATGCTCATTTGTTGTAATATTTATTGATTCATTGTTTACAATTTTTTCTTACGACTTAAAAATGTGCAGTTAATCTTCTTCCATGTGACAGCAAAGTCGACCGATGAATGGATGGATTGATGAATGGATGGGTAGATGCCGTAGTTAAAGTCATCTTCTTAGTTTTTTACACTTTTTTAGTGGTTGTAATGGATTAGATTTGTCTGCATTTTTATGTTTTTGCCATGGATTTGCACATCACATGATTCTTAATTATATATCAACATACAATAAGTTACAATTAAAACAATTTTCTTGTATTTCACCCTACGATCGGGCTTATAAAACTTCCGGAAGGTATTACGAAAGACAGGTTAAAGATAAATACTGTTTTGGAGAGCTTTCTTTCTTCAAAAATTCTACCTGCTCCCGGTCCAGGAATGCCCCGGGATGGTGTTCCTTAATTCAGCCCATTTTACTGTGGTAAATTTTACTCGATCACCTTATTTTAACAACTCCGTCTAACTTAATAAATTAGGCTCGTTTTCTACCATTTATTACGAGGTACGATGGTATTTTGTGTCATGTGTGCCTTCATTCAGGCCATTTTCCGTCTTCATCGCTTTGGTATCCATTTCAACCACTCATCAACTTATTTTAACATCTCCTTTAAGATCGGCTCAACTCTTTCACAATGAAGCCCACACTTGACGAAAATCCATTGTATTTGGTCTCAAGTGGCGAAGTCTCAAAAGGTTGCAAAAAGTGTCAAAAGTTCAGATGTGTTCGTTAGAGTTCAGGTGATAATAAATCTAACATTTCTATTAAGGAAAAGTGAAAGGTTGCCGGAGTCCAAACGACCAGCGATGACGACGGCGAACAGAGAGACTGAAACAAGTCAAGTAAGCAGCTAATTTAAGACCCTTTAATTGGGTTAACCGGAGACTATCTAACCTTTTGAGTGCTAACAATTGGCACAAACGATCGCGTCGCGCCAGTCATGTGGAGTCCATGCAAACAATGTGAGTGCAGCTTGCAAATTTAGCTTTATAACAGCTTCAAGTATACTATCCGTAGAGGGGTCGGCGGGGCAGGTTACTGGTGCCGCTGACACGAACTCGGTGTCCATGTGAAGCAGGCGACATTTGAAATGCGCGGCAGGGTATAAAAGTTGCGATCCGTAGCAAGCCAGCGGCAGTCGTGGTTAATTCTTTGCTAAACGTGAATCAGCCGGAGACACGTGAGTCGGCGAAGGAACGAAAAGGAGTACCAAAGTACTTAAACGCGATTACTGCAGGTTACGCGCGTCCATTGTTTAAGTTCATTGTTGGTTGAAGAGAGGTTGCTGAAGAGAGCCGAGCTGGGGATCTGAGACGGTTCCAAGGACTAACTTTATCTGGATTGACGAGCGAAGGCCATGCTTTTGAAGGTCTGTAATGAAAGTGTGAATTATGAGTGCGAATCGTGATGTGAATGAATGAGCTGATTCGGAAGTGATCACAGATTATCGGGATGAGCGGATGGAGCGGTCGTAAGAATTTACGGCACGAGGTGACTTGGTGGACATGGTGGTTGATGGAGATGTTGTCTTCGGGTGATTATCGTTCTTACTTCGCTTTTGGAAGAGGACTACATGCAGTATTCAAAATGTACCGAAGATTTCTGGGTTTTAATTTACAGACTATACGGGTGCAGAATTACAAAAACGGAGTTAATTTTTTCAATTCTCGTTTTAATTCCTTCTTTTTGCATTTAGCAGTTCTTCATTATTATTGCGATGAGCGTCTGGGGATCTCATCTCGCACATATATTGATCTATATACATACGAGTATAATATAATACTTATATAATAGTAACAAATAGTATTGTGTAATAGTGATCACTGTTCTGTTTTTTTCTAGATTTTGCTTTGTTCAACACTACTGACGCTGGCCCACTGCGGCGTCATTGGACCATATGGACCACATTATGCTGGGCCAGCTGGCCCGCTGCATTATGCACCTCATCATGGACCTGTACCGGGAGCCTATGTAGTGGCAGGTAATATTTAAATTGCATCGTCTTTTCCTCATCTTTGTCGATTTCAATCTTTATGCCCTGCTTTCCCCAGCACCCCGCCCAGCAGCTCCGGAACCTTATGACGTCGCACCCAACTACTCTTTCGGCTACGACGTACACGACGGCTACACTGGCGATCTGAAGAGTCAACACGAGACCCGCCACGGTGACGTTGTCAAGGGCAGTTATTCGGTCGTCGATCCAGACGGAACCAAACGCACCGTCGATTATACCGCCGATCCGCATAATGGCTTCAATGCGGTCGTGCGTAAGGAGCCGATTGCCTATGCAGTTGCTCCCGCACCGGCTCCAGCTCCACCGCTACCTTTAGTGCCAAAAGTACTGCATCCGGGACCCATTGCTCCGGGTCCTCTGTATCCAGCTGCTGCCCACGCTTATCCAGCTCTAGCGGCTCATAGTGTTTACGCTGCCGCCGCACCCGCTCTGGCTCCTCACCATGCTGCTGCGTACTATCCACATTAAAAGTGACAGCTGTCAATTTCAGTGCTTTTTCGTTTTTCTATTATAGTTTGTCTTCGCTGCGATAATTTTCGATTGCGGTGTTTTCCTGAACATGTAACCTTCTATAGTCCTCACAGTCATCGTCCCACTCTATCTGTTTATCTACCCCCCCTCTTTTTCTTTAGACAGATTTTTGATTTCTTGAGGATTTTCATCTGAATATTTCTGGTTCGTTCCATTTTTTAAGTAGGTACGTCGTTTAAAGTGTTTGTATTATAGTATTACTTCGGTCTCTTTCTCTCACAAGAGACACTTCAATCTTTTTAACATTACCGTATAAGTGTGTGTTGTTGTTTTTTATCATAAGCCTGTATTTTATTTCAAATACTCTTATATAAAAATAAAAATAACTAAATTGAAAAGAATTATTAATGCGTTTAACTAAACATACATAATGTCAAACTCTGTTATTGATTCTAACCGGAATTTGTCCATAAAACACAAATTTCTCTTCAAAATCATCAATATTATATATTGTATATTGTAATTGTAATTGTATATTGTACTGTAAAAACTCGGATCTTTCTTGAATTAAGCAGGGATCGGAAAACATCCTTTCTTTATCTTGTTGTGATAAAACCGTGGAACCGTTGTTCACTAAAGTACTTCGTTGTCCATTAAAGATGTGTTCCCTACTTGAAAGATATCGTGTCGTCCAGTAGCAACATTTTTATCGTGTCATTAAAACATTTTTTTCGTATTAATTAACTGAATAACTTTTTATTTATTGTATCAAGTTTGGTATTGTTTTTGCTTTTTGTCATTTTATATACTGTTATATTATATAATATAATTTAATTATAATTATAATTTAATAATGCGATATCATTCAACATGGTTTTTCCAAGGAGTTGGCTGTCGTCCATGGAATACTTTTGGGTTTATTTTGCAATATATGCTGCCGAAGTCTATTTAAAGATTCTCCAGTTATGACTGATTGACTGTCTGAGTGATTGACTACATGATATAATAATACATTCGATATGATATTAGTTGATAATACAATATTTAAGGATATATTTTTTGATATTGTTGTTGTTGTTGTTGTCTTGGGTCGTATATGTGATCATCATAACGATGTATGAATGGTATAAAAAGATGTATACATATACTCAGAGTTATATTAGAATTAATCTTAGAGTAAAAGATACGTAAAAAGATTCAAGTGGAGACAACCGAAAATATGTTTATAATATATTTAAAGCAGATCTGATTGGGCGCGGTTGGGCGTTCGGTCGGTAGTGGATGGTGTTTTTTGTTGTTGTATGTTGTTAGTTGATATCTTTTTTTCTCTGTTTCAGTTGTTGTCTTTGTTTTTACTTTCATAACAACGTTGTTTCTACTTTCTTAATAAACTGTATAGAATTTTAATATATTTTAGAATATTTTCTTCTGAAACACACACAAAATTAGTGCTGATTATATATACTTAGAAATATTGTAGAGACTCTTAATTTTC
Organism: Myopa testacea; assembly: GCA_949629155.1. Taxonomy (NCBI): domain Eukaryota; kingdom Metazoa; phylum Arthropoda; class Insecta; order Diptera; family Conopidae; genus Myopa; species Myopa testacea. Next base: position 51,198,910 of record OX451345.1, on the reverse strand, counting down.
GTAGTTAAGTTGATTTATTGATTAAAGGATTTCATATGTTTCTGGTTTTTTATTTAATAAAAATTTGTAATAATTCACTACATTTGAATATTTTGTCTTCAGTTATCGCCATCATCTCCATTGTCATCTTCATCATTATCATTTCTCATTGTCTTTATTCATTTTCAGTTTTACTATAATTTTCAACTTCTGCTTTTATAGTCTTCTTCAATTATTTGTCATTCATTAAACGCTTAAATTTAATTTCATAGTTTTTCGTATTTTTGTTTTTGTTGTATTGATATTATACTCATAAATAAGGGAACTAATTTTATTCATTTGTTTTTCATACAAAAATTGTTCTACGAGTATAAAAAATCATAAAATTTATTTAAATAAACGTTTTTTCTATTCTTACAAAATGTATCAAAGTACAATATAAACATTGTTATTTGTTAATTAAATTTGGGTGTTGTGGCACGCCCAGTTTAATGCAAGGTTTTGTTCACAGAAATAAAAGAAGACTCGATGGGGAATCAAAGAAAGGATGTTGAAAAGAGTCACAATATTTAAAAAGTGTGTTTGTTTTAACAGTTTTTTCCATTGCTGAAAAGTATCGCTTTTAGGACATCCGTTGTGAGGACGAAAAGGAGCAAATATTTAAATACATGATATAAGTTCTTTAAATATATTGAAGATTCAAAGACATCACAAGAAAGATAGAAAGATCTTTGATAAGATAGTTTAACGTCTAGAATCTGATCCATCATCAGATCAGATGATCTGTTTCTTTATTTTAAATCTTATAAAATTAAATGAATTCGTTTTAAATAAAGTTCCTGTTTTTTAAGTACGATAAATCATAAGCGATGTAAGAAAATCTTTATGAATATGATTTGTTAAATTCGTATTCGTCTTTATTAAATGCTTTATCGCGTCTTTTAGGAAACGAACACAACTCAGGATATGTTTCTGTTTCTGTATTTTGTTGAAAAAAAATATATGTACTTGTTTGTACTCGAATATATAGAATGGTAAGTAATTGAAGGTTTTTCGATTAAGAAATGATTTCCGAAATAGAGTCTTGTAATTGAAATTCATACAATTTTTCTTCAACATTTTTTTGGGGTATCTAATTTTTGGGGTCGTTTTTTCTGGTTGTTCGTTTGTTTTTTTATTTATTTGGTTTCGGTTTCGGTTTGATTTCTGTTTCTGTCGTGAATATTGTGCGATATGTTTTATTCTAAATGATTCCAATTTATTTATTTTCCTTACTATGGCAAAACTTTAGCTAAAGTTTATTGTTGATGTTAGTTAGTTTGTTTGTTTGAAGGTTTTATTTTGTAAGAAAAGTTTTAAATTCGTTTATTGTTGTTGGTTTGGTATGTTTTGCCTTTTAGAAATATTTCTCGAACCGCACGCACGTTAATTTTGATATATGTGAGTATTCATCATGTAATCTATTCATATACGAGTTTATATGCATAAATATGTATACAGTTATATATAATATAATCGTAGGTATGCAGGAAATTGTTTTGGATATGTTTAAATATTCGTTTATTTCAAGATGTCGAAGTGTTTTGGGTATGTTTTTTGCAAGCAGTTTCTTTTGCTTTTTGTTTGTTTTTTTAATACATTTTTTTTTAATGTCTCTTATATTGTCATAAATATTATTTTTCAGTATTTCAATTTTGTTATTTTTTTGCATCGCCTTGTGTCTTATATAAATTTGTATTTAATTTATTGTTTTGCTGTTATTAAGAATGTGTAACTTTGTGGAAGATATAAACACAAAAAAAGTTGATATTAAATAATTTAAAAACATATTATATAACAAAACAAATGTTCTTCCTTTCAGTAGCTTCAAGTTAAAGTGAAGCTTCTAGAAAAATAAGGAACATTCAATCTCCTTTTAATCTCATATTTAAAAATCTTTGTGTGAAAATCGTGCCATTATTTTCGATATTTTATACTATAATAAAATTTATTCTTCGTATTTTTTGGTATTTTGAATATTGAAAAACGACACAGAAATGAGTTGAATAACGTTCTAGAAGCGGGCAAAATTCGGAAGAATCTTTTTTATTACCAACGTTTGTGCGTATTCTGTAATTAAGTTGTTGTTGCTTTCGGGAATTTTAGAAACATGTCGGCATTCATTTGAGTATCGATTTGTTTTGGATTATCTATTTTTGGTTATTTTAAAATTACTGATGATAGGTTTTACGGAGTGTTTGAAGCCAGTACGAATATAAATAGTTCTCTACTCTTTTATTAATAATTTTTCGGTTTCTCATACTTTCAAGAAGTTGTTATTTCCTAATTTATATTTGAATTTGTGTTACACTTGTATTAATCTGTAGCAATTATATTATATAATTTTTCTTTTTATTATGCATGGATTTATTACTCATTTATTTATTTATCACATCTTTTTTATGTTTGAATTTAGTTTTGATGGTTGATAGTTTATCGATGGATTTTATTTTTTATAAGCTTTTAAAGACTTCTGTGAATTTAGTAATTAATTTTGTTTGTTTTAATTTTTTATTTATGATAAATGAATTAATTCAATCATTATTTATTATTCGTTATTTATTTTTTTAATATAATTTGTTCACATTTATTTTAATTCTAAATTATTACTTTTAAAAAATGTTAATACTTTGTTTTTGGTTTGGATCAAATTTTTGTTATCGAAAATCTATGCACTTTAATTGTATTTATTGATTATAAATTTTATGTATTTTAATATAAGTCGGTTTTTACTTTATTTTATATTTATTTTTAATTTAACTTGTTATTTTTAGTTTTAATTTCTGGTTGAAGCAATTGTTTGTTTCTTATATTAAATTTTTATAATTAATATTTTAACTCTGAATTGAGTTTCGTTTAGTACAATATTTTAAACTTGATGATTGATTGTATTCTATTTTTTATTTTATATTGTAATATTTTATTCGTTATATTTTTCATATATTATATTTATCTTTTATATATATCTTTTTAATTATTATTATATTTATATATTATTTTGTTTTCATTTTGTACGCTTAATATTTTGTTTTTTTTATTGGTTGTATTTCTTTTGTGTTCAATTCATTTAAGTTTTTGTTACAATTTGTGTTTCTATATTTAATTCATTTAGTGTAACATATTTTAAGGTTAATGTAGTTATTATAATCACTTTATTGGTTTAGATATGTAATTAAATTTAAATTGTTTCAATTACTATACACTGAAACGTGGCTTAAAGCAACGTGAAGCTCAGCTTCAGTTCTACAAGATGTTCACGGAATCTTATTGTTTTCGGGCTTATAAGGGTTAAGAAGTCTAGAAGGTTATTTATTATAATAATAAAAGGTGGTCCATTTATGATCGTTTTCGTAGTTTTTATTAAGTTCTGGGTTTACGATGTTTTTGTGTCGTTTGTTGCGAAGTTGTTGTTTGTTGGTTCGTTTGGAGAAAACCTGGTATAAAAAACAAAACAGTGATACATATGTACATGTGTATATATGTACTCGTACATATGTATGTAAATCCAAATCAGCTGGCAAAGAAAATACATATAACAAATGAAAGACTTTCTTTTGTTTCACATTAAAACAGAATAAAATTTATTGTTAGAAATATTAAGCGAAATTATAATTTATTATACTTGAAAATAAGAAAAAAAAACAATAAAAACAAGCAATATTAAGTAGATTTTTTAAGTATATGTAAAGTATTTAAAGTAAAGTTTAGTTTAGAACTTTTTGTTGCAGTAAAAAGAATGCAAACAAATGTTTATAAAAAAGTTAAAAATTAAAGCGAAATTTTATCCTTTCTTTCTTTCATTCACTCGAACATTCTTGGAATCTTTTTAAAACATGCAGTTTCTCTCTTCTGTTTCTCTGGTAGTTGATATGTAAATCGTAAACAAGTTAAAGCAAATATAAACTATAGAAAAATGCTTGTTTTAGTTGTCTATAAAAACGAAGTAACTGTTTTTAACTCTAATTTTGATGTTTGTGATTCGTTTTTGTGGAATAACAATCGGGTTGTTCGTGTTGTTTTTGTAGTTCTTTAAATAGTTACATATTCCCTTTCTTAATCTTATTATTCATTCATTTTAATTAATTACTCGTTAATATATTTATTTTGTGGGTTTGTTTTGTAAATTTTGTAGTTGTATTTGTAATTGTATATGTATATAATTAGCCGATACATATAATAGTGTGTATATATGTATAAGTATGTATGTATGTACAAAGTAGTTAAGCACTGTATTAAGTTTATTTATTTATTTATTTATGTGTACGATATATTTTTATATAATGTTAATTTACTTATCGCGTATATGTATATGTATATGTATATATTTTTGTATGTATTTCTGTGTACTTAAAGAGGTTGTAGCAACAGAAAGAAAACCACAACAAAACGCATTCGATTGGTTTGCGTGTTAGTCTTTGTTTTTTCAATATATGTAAATTTTTTTCGTTTCTTTCACATTTGCTTTTATTTTAAATTTCTTTCTCTACTCTGCAGACATAATTTTAGACAAGATACAACATTTTAGATATCATTTATTTAATATTTTCATATAATAATTGTGAAAATCCATTGAATTTCATTCACAATCGATTTCATTTATAACATTGTATAATCTTTCACTCTTTCCACTCTGTTCTGCTTTCTTTTCTTTTTGTCCCTTAATTCTTTCTTTATTACAACTTCAGCCAACGTCCCCAGTCCCTTAATTTGTTTCCGTTCCGTTTTGTATCTTTAAGATATGATTGCTATTTTAGTATAAATATTTAAATTATTGAATTGAATTTAAAATTATTATTTTATAAAAGAAAAGTAGCTGAATTCTAGTGTTATTATTATTATTATTGGAATATTTTAATATAACTACTATTATAATTCCTATTACAATATTTTTAATCGTTTTTCTTTTATCATTATTTAATTTAATAGTTTTTATTTTATTATCGATTTATTTCTCGGTGTTGGTTTCTTTATTTTCTTTGATAATTTGTTCTCGATGTTGTTGTTGTTGTTGTAGTTGCAGTTGATCTCCGCCCATCATCATAATCAACAGCATCATCATCGTTGCTTTCGTAATCATTTCCATTATTTTTGGCCTCCTCGAACTCTTGCTCGGTTATAACGGTAACCAGTTCTTCTACAGCTCTTCCGATATCATCTGCGATTATGAAGAGAAAAAGCAAACATAAATAAACAATATAAATAAAACAATTAATAAATTTAATGAAAATATAATGCAAAAAGAATTGAATTATAAAAAATGTAATATTAATAAATGGTCAAACCGATGAAACACAAATAAAAATGATAATAAATATAATGAATTGAGTTGCATCGTGAATCATTCAGTGAATGATTTGAATATCCTTTTGTTGCTAATGATTATGAGCGATTTTGGAGATGATTTCATGATGATAAATAAAGATGTGAACAGAAAAATTCAGGGAATCAAAATAGAAATAATAACATTTCAAACATTTTATTATTTTATATAATATAATTTTTTCCTGTTTCTTTCAATATTTTAATATGTTCTTATTTTTATATTTTTTATGTATTTTATATTTTATTTTATTTCAGTTATTATGGATATTTTCCAGAATTTTCACTTTTTATTGAAAATAAAATTTAAGTTTAAAAATGGAGGAAAAGAAATGTTTTTTATTCATTATCATTTCTCATTATCATTCATTTGGTTTATAAAGATCTGAAATTTTTGTAACTAAAAAGAAATACTTTCTAAATTGAGTGCTTGTAAAGGCTTTCCCTGGTTTTTGTGAAATAATTTAATGAGGAATGAATATCAATGTTTTTTAAAAATAAAATTATGTATTTTAAGAACTAATATATAATATAATTAAAATATAGTTATTTATTATGATTGCACTGTGTATTAAGAACCGAATATGCTGAATGAAGTCCTGCGAAGCAACACAGGAAATTGTGTGTCCCTTTAATGTGAATTTCTTTTAAAATGAACAATAAAATAATTATATTTACCGTTGTTATTTCATTTTTTTACTCAAAATAGTTTCCTCTTTTCGACGTTTAATTTTAGGAATTGTCTGTTATATGCGAAAGCAATCAATCCAAAGGTTAGCAAAAAATCAAAAAAAAATGTAGAATAGTAGTCGTTAATAATAATATTAGTGGTAAATTATAAGTAAATATTATACAATATATCACTGTCTATAAAGTTATATTTCTATAGAAAAACAAGAGATTAAAAACATATTTGTTCACAACAACTTGTAAAAGAACAACAACAACAAATTATAAAGTGCAGAGATCAGGCAGAGTGATTTGCAATAAGGACTTTGGCATGCTTATTGAACGATCTCGGATTATTATATATTATAGTCGTAGGTATATCAAAAATATTATATTGATCAATATAAAGTATAACGAACAAACTATATTGAAGCTGGAGAAACAAAAAAGGTTTTGAAAAACAAGTTATTCAAATCACAAGCTGGGCAAATAATTGTAATGGGCAGCGAGAGGGCGAGGGAGAGGGGGCTTGTGTGGTAAGTGGATACACCGAAAATAAACAATCAAAGCGGCGTAATCAAAGCAACAACCACAACAACAATAATAACGAAATCAAGCTTAAAGAATACAACGAACCGAAAAACGAAAAAAAACGAACAAATCGTCTGATTTGCATCATAAGAAATGCATTCAAATTTGTTTACCATTCCATACCATTTCATTTCATTCCATTCTATTCGATTCCATGCAATTCGATTCTTTACGTCATTTCATCAACTAGTTTGTATGCACTACATTCATCATTCGTTTGTTTCTATTCTATTCTATTTTACTTTATTTGTTGTTTAGTAGTGGTTTTTGTTTTTTTTCTTGTTCTTTACCCACGATGTTGTGAAGCAGACTTGAGTGCGGTGGTGGCGGCGGTCGACCATCGTCACCAATCATGACCGATGCCGCATGACCGACACCGACGCCGCTCATATCGATGCCACCATTTCCGGTAACGCCACCGCCGGAGCCCAAGCGTTGTTGTTGTTGCGACTGCTGTTGTTGCGACTGCTGTTGTTGCGACTGCTGTTGTTGCGCTGGTCCATAGCCGCCTCCCACCAGCTGATGTTTACCCAGGCCGGGTGACAACCCGTGATCAGCAAGCATACCGGGTAGCATCAAGACTTCTGTGAGTGTGTGGTGTGAACGTGTGTTGTGTTTGTGGGGAGAGGGAGGGAGGTGTTAGTGTGCAATAGTTGGATGGTAACCATGGACAGGGTGAGAGGAGGCGGGGATCGAGCGGGGTGGTTGGATGTGTTTGGACAGGGATGTGGTTATTTTAGCCATTCAACCGGATTCGGGTACACAAAGCGTTTTAGATTTCGAATTCGATTCGATGGTGAAAGAAAGAGAAGTCGAAAAGTGAACACATTTAGTACGATTACAATTACTATATATTACACACTTATCAAAAATTAATGGGGCTGCAGAGGTGGGTAGCGAGGCGTGGAGGGTGGGTTTAAATAATTGTGAGCCTGATTGAATTGATATCTTTTCAGATACCTTATCTTAGTTGTTGGCATAGTTATTCGAGTATATCCATCACAAAACTGTTCTCATTAAGAGAGACAATAATAAAAGTAGGCGACTAAGTTCCTTTGCCATATCTGCCACACCTACTTATCCCAGCTAAAGAAATACTCTGAATTTACCCAGGCCGGGTAAAGGATTCTATTTTAAGATTAAGAATCCATACGAACCAACGACAAAAGGAAAGAGTTAGTCAATTTGTTGGAATGTCAAAGCAACTTTAACTATATATGAAAAATAGGTCAATAATACACTTATATGGCCTTAAGCTCAAAATGGAATGAAAAAAATAAGTAAGCAAACTTTGGTTTCGATGACCCGATGTCAGATGTTACGGTCACAATGAAAAACCGATTACCCGGATCTAGCTTCGTATATCGAGTCGTTTTCTAATGCCTCGAATACACACTACACGAACTTTCATGGACAATTTGTAACTCCGTAACTCCTAACGAGTACTCGGAACTTCTACGAGAACCTCCCCAACTTCCAATCGGTTACTCACTTGTATTCTGTTCGTAGTGGCCATTTTGTTGGTTCATTTTTGCCGGCGAATCCGTATTCAGTTGTGAGGCCGTCACCGATCGCGTCTGCAGCGTGTTTGGCTTGGCAACACCGCCACCGCCGTTGTTCGGTTCATCCAGAAGCTGACGCAGACGCTGCAGCTGCGCTTCCAGCTGACGATTATGATCTTCGAGGATCTGCATGCGAGCCTCCAAACGCCCCTTGTGTTGACGCAACAGTTTTGCCTCGGCCATCATGTCCTAGAATATTTAAAAAATTTACTTTTTATAGTCTCTATCTTTCTCTATTTTTCACTGTCAAACTTTGATATTATTTAATTTGGTTCTCAACAAACCTGTCCATGTTCACCCTGGCCGCAAGCGTTGAGGCCGCCACTCGTGCCCAGACCGCCCATGGTCGAGGAGGAGTGGTTCATGCCCATCTCATCGGGCGTGGTGCTGTTCTGTTTGCTGCACAGCTGCTGGTATTCGGCTTGCAGATTGGCGTTTTCCTCTTCCAGATCGCGAATGATGGCTTCGAGTTCCTCGCGTTGTTCGGCATCCATGGCGGCCATCACCTGTACCGGTGACTTGGGCCCGCTACCGTTGTTGGTGGGCAGCGCCTGGCAGTACTGCGCGATGAGCTGATGTTCGTCATCGCTGTCCGGGGTGGAATTCGAACCGGTACCGTATTCGACCTGAGCGAGGCGTGAGGCATACATCTCTAAACGCGAATGCATGTCGTTCTGAAGGGTGTGCGTGGCGTGCTGTGGGCTGGGAGCGGGACTCTCGAGAGCGTCGCCTAAGGAAGAGAGAAGTGGGGAGAGTGATTTTCACACAGAGTACTAAACATTTCATGAAAGGGAAGAAATTCCTGGGCAGAAATTTTTCCTCGAAACCTGTTTCTAAATTGTGACTAATCATTTTGTGTTTTTACCTTCCAGCACACTCTGCACCGGCAAGTAGCCCACTCGTGGGTGCTTCTTAAAGTACTTCCGACTCTTAAATTTGTTCTTAAGGGCCCGTGTGAAATCGCGCACATCTTCGGTGGAAGTGGTCTGGAATGAAAGAAAAAGGAAACCGTCCCATTAGTGGGATATTCTCGCTCACCACAGGGAGTAGTTTATAGTAGAACCACTTCTGCTACTGCGCCAACACTTACCGTGGTACAGTACTCGTGCATCGGATGACTTAACTTGTGATTTTTGGCATTACGTCCGAAGAAGAAGCATTTTTGGCACATGTCGAAATTGAAGCACTTCAGGCAACGATAACGGAACCCAATTATCGGATACTCCTTGCAAATGTTACACTTTGCCTGAGGAGAAAGAAAGACAGAGCAGAAGAAACAGAAACGTGAACCAGAGGGGAAGAAAGAAGGAAATTAAGGTGCATTAAGAGGGTGGGAGAGAAGTGTTCGGGTGGAAGAGGAAGTACGATGCAGCCATTAAGCTAACCATACAATAAATGTTGTTGATGTCATGTTGTTATTTTTATTGGGGTTGTTGTTGCTGTTGTCAGTTATTCATTCTTGGTTGTGGTCTTGGTTGTTGTTGTCGATTATAATCCTTGCCATGTCTACGTTTCGCACCGCACTCAACATCTTCTCATTTCACTTACCTGATGTTTGGCCGTCTCCGCTGCTGCCAAACGATGCAGCACTGGCAGCCAAACCAAACTCTGGGGCTCGTGCTGCAGCCAGCCAAGGAAGTGATGCGCTTCGATCGATATTTCCTGGTTACCATCTTGAACTGAAGGAAGAGAAGCAGAGGAAATAATATTTTTAAATGGATATCGATAGCGGTCGATATTTAGTTTCTCGCTACTCGCTGAAACAATAAAAGAAAAAACGCATTAAACTCGCTGCTCCGACAATTAATCGATTCATCGATAACGTGTTAGCAGGAGATGACGAATGTGCCGTTATTATTTTAGGAAAGCCAGAAAGGTCCATTTAAGTACAGACAACCGTTAGCGACCATTGGAAAGGATTCATGGTTCATGCTTAGGAATTCTTTTGGTATTGTATATAAAAGATGTGCTAATGAATGAATGAATGATGACTTGTTAGATCGATGATTTGTCGATGATTATTTATACGATGATTGTTATTAGAGTGATAATTAAGGAGGGCATAAATTACGTCTTCAAACGGTTTAAATGTGTTCTTCAGTTACCAATAATTTAAGGTTTTCGTTGTTTAACGTTTCATTTGTTTTTTCAGATACCCCAATCATGCAGGATACATTAGAAAAAGAGTGCAGAGGATTTTCTATCCTTACAGGGGCTAACTTACCATCTTGCGTGATGCCAGCACGTTCCAAACACGAACGCACCGATGGTTCAATATTCGAGCCCCCGAAAGCAGCAACTTCGCCCAATTGGCGTGGCACCTTGAAACATAATTCAGCGATTAAAGATCGATTACTTTCATTAGCTACCCTCCTCTCCTCTCCCCACCCCTTCCAACAACTTACCTGTATGCAATCGTGTAGCAACAGACCCAGCTTTCTTTGGTCAACCTTTCGTTCGGGATCAGCAATCAAGCGAAATAGATAACGGTATTTCTCCTCAAGATGGCCCTTGCAGAGTAGCACCAAACCAACCTATCGAAAAGCCGCCGAAGTAAAATAAAATTAAAGACAAAAAAAAACTCCCCGCCTTCTCACCTTGAAGCTCAGCACTCGTATCTGACCCGTACGCTGTGAATCGTAGACATTCAGTATCCAGTTGATGGCCAGATCGAGCATCAGCGTCAGATCGATCTTGTCCACGGTGACGTAGAGTGAATGCAGCACCGTCGTCATGTCGGGGATGTCGATGAGTTTATCATTTTGAGCACGTAAACCGTGACGATCAAAGGACTCGATGGCGGTGGTCATGGAAATGCGATCCAAGGCTAGAGGAAAAGAGCAGAAAGAAAACAGAACAACGGATCAGTACCAGAAGGGGAAAAAGAGCTACATATTTTAAGGAATCCGTTGAGGAATCTCTGTTGTGAATAGATTCTTACCTAAATGAGTTTGCACCGATCGCAGTTTCATAGCCGTGCGGTAGGCGGAGAACCGCACCTCATTCAGATCGGCAAGACTCTTCATCAGTTCGATCATTTCGGGATGATCCCAGTGGGTGGTTTCTCGCTCATGACTGTGAAAGAGAGGGAGAGAGAGAGAGAGAGAGAGACAGCGAAGCAAAGAAAATCATCGTCATTAATTTGTTCATTATAAAGCACGAGCTCTTTACACGATCGGTGAATTCTATATACTCGTACTTACTCTATATAATAAGGCACATTGGCGGCGGTGGTAGCTCGCTCCCAGGGCGGTTTCACGCTCTGTCCAAGATTCGGTAAGGGGCCGATGGTGCCACTGTTCGATGTGTTGCGTCCGTCTTCGCCATTTTCGAATGCTTGATTGGCGCCAGCGCTGCACAGCACCTTCTGACGTTCATCCATGGCGATCTGAAGTAACTTCATTCTGAGAAAGGATTGCAATTGATTTAGTATTATAATTAGTTTGAAAAGAGGAGTGGATAAGATCAGAAAGGAGAGGACAAGGACAAAAAGGAGTGGATAAGGACGGAGAGGGAAATGTTTTAAGTACTCGTACCTCGTATTTAAATCTTCCAGTTTGGACAAACAAGGCGCGGGTACCAGCACCTGGTTGGCCGTGAAGAAGGCCTGCTGTTCGTTGCAGTCGTCTAGGAGGGCGCCGGCGGTGGTCATTTTGTCCCGTAAGCGTTGCAAGTGTTGCATTTGCTCGTTGGCCTCCTGCGGGGAGGAGGGCAGAGACCAGGTGGCATTCGTGTTTTCAGCCGATGCGACGCGTGAACTCAAGTCTTCGAGTATTTTTTGGAATTGACGCATTTTCTGTAAGAGAGAGAGAGAAATTTTTGTCGAGAACATTAGAGAGAGATGTAAAACGGACTTTTTTTGGAGGTATTTGATAGGATTTGATTTTAAAAATTACTCCCAGAGAACTATTATAATAACCTGGACCTGATCAATGTTTTTGATGACAGTTTGTTGAACCCATGAAGAAATTTTAAATTGAACTGAATTATTAATTTTCAATTAAATTAGACACTAGACATTAGTGAAGGTGAATATTTTAAATAACGGGCCCATTGTTTATTTTTCTGGGTTTCCTTTTACAAAACTTTTCTTAGCGTAATTCTTTTCCTTGCTCCGGTCCTCCATCTAGAAGAAGGACTTCTATTGTTCTGCCTTCCCTTTCAGTTCATTTGGCTTCCCTTTTAGCTCATTTGGAAAATAAAGCTGGAGAAAATTAGCTTCACGGCTGGCAGATGTGCCTGAAGGACAGAAAAAACTGCATCCTTGGCATCTATGGCATCACCTGGAAAGTCGTTTGTACAACTAAAGTCGGCTTTGTGTGGTATTGTTTGGTTTTTCTTCTTCTCCTTCTTCTTGTTCGTCTCGTATTTATTGTTCTTTTTCAATCTTCTTTTACCTGTACTGCTCGTACCGTTTCCCCTGTCATGTTCGTTCATAATTAAGTTTGGATCTTTTTATGGCGAGCTTTCCTTTGAAAAAGTAAAACGAGAGAAAGAACATCCAACAAAAAAATAGAAAAATATCCTGACTGCGCTTAAGGAAAACTTAAAGCGCCGCACAGCGGAAGGTACGCAAAGTTTTCTCATCCACTCATTTATTATTACTCAGCGAAGCGCAGCTGAAGAGTAGAGAATGCAGAGAAAAAATGCAGCGAAAGAACAGTCAGCAGCGACGGAATTATTATGAATGAAGACATCCAGAAACAAGCCAACCGTCAGTCGGTAAAAGAATAAAATTTATTTTAATAAGTTTCCCACTTTTTCGTGTTTATTTTGTGCTCTTTTCGTGCGAGTGCGAGATGGAGAAGATTCGCATGAAGAAGAAGAGGATTGTTGGTCAGTCAAAGCTTTGCGAAGGCAACCGAAGAGCCATCAAAAGAAAAGTTTCACTTTTACTTGACTTTTTCAACTTCCTTCAATTGGAAAAAGTAAATATTATACAATATGTAGGGTGGGCCATCAGCTGGTTGCTTTCGGAATTGCTTTTATAAATAGTTGTTAATATGTATTTGAATATTGATCCTTGAAAAATTCAGAAATATTCAAGGAAACGCCAAAGGATTTGAAAATCTATAAAATAAACTATCGAAATTTCTATAAACTAAGAAATATCTTAAAATTCTTTCTGAATTCGAAGATTTTTGAACATTTTAGAAATATATTGCAATTTTTCTATCGTAAAATATCACATTTTTAATAATAAAATCAGGATATTATATTGCATTATTATTTTCGTTATTATTTACTATCGTTTTTATTATTACAAACATCATACCATACAATTAATTTTACTTCTGCTGTTTTGAGCTGTTTTAATTTAACTGCTTTAAAATTAAATATCTCCTAATTAAGATCATAAAGAATGTTCATAGAATGTGTGTTTATTTCGTAGATATACTCATGGAAATTGTTTCAGTTATCGCTCTCGTTATCTTTCTTAGAATTCTTATTATTCATCCGGATAACCATTTAAACTTGCACACGTTCGACGAAACGTTGAATAAATTCTTGTAGTGTATAGAATACGAGCCGATATCATTTCACAGATAAACAGCCAGAGAGATAATCTGTGCAATGATAAACAACCGGAGATATTTATGCATCTACGAGCCTGAATGTGAATAGTTATCATTCTAAAGATTTGCAACAAATACACACAGAGATTAATAATAGCTATTAATACATAATAGTTATTATTATTAATAGAAACTCTTTTATTAATCAATTAATTGTTGTTTTTATTATTACTTTGCATTATTGTAATAATAATAACAATTAAATAACGCTAATTAATATTATTTTCATTACCTTTCTCCATTCTTTCTTTCATTATCATCACTCTTTTTATTGAGATCTGGTGACGAAGCTTAAAATTACGAAACTTTGAAATTTGCGAAACTTTCCCCTGCCTGTTCTTCCCCCCCTCCTGGTCTTCCCCCCACGTCTTCCCACACTCTACTTAATCACCAGCAGATGCATTTCTCGACCTACATCAATCGGATGCGTTCTACTTCTGTAAATTTTTCTCTGAAATCGTAATTATCGCCATTTCTGTAAAATGCTACAGTTAAAAGGATGAATGAATAAATGAAGCAATGACTGAATGAATGAACGACCGACTAAATGAATGTCCAGTGCGAACGTCCAACAACATCCAATAAAAATAACTCACGTTGAATGATGGATGGAGAGAAAGGTACAAGGAGAAAAGAAGTGACGGGGGAGGGAGGGGGATGAAATGAGATGGAGTTCGAGTGAATATGTTTCCAGCAAAACAAGCAGCTCTGTGCGAGTAACGTCCGTCGCTTCGAACATTTTTCACAAATAAGTTGAAAAGCAGTGAAAACTTTTTCGCTGGAAAAATATTAGTTTACGGGAGAGAGAGTTCATTTCGTTTAAGTGGAAGGATAAACTTTTTCTTTTCAATCTTTATGTTTTAAATAAATTGATTTTTTAGTTTACTTTCCATTTATTCACTAATTTTTAAGGCAATTTAAAGTTCTAGAAAATGTGGAAATCTTCTTCATTAAAATTTAATTGCTTAATGAGAGAAAAACTGTTAGATTTGCACTTCCTCTTGTTTTTTCCTTCCTTCTTTTTATTGTAGTGTCTAATACTAAATTGTGGATTTAGCAGGATTTTCTGAGAAAATGAAAGTGTCAAGTACTAAAAATTGTTCCACAAGAAATGACACAACTTAATAAATGTTGTGTAGAAATTTGTACAAAATTCCCGAATAGAAACTCTTTAAACGCATTTTAATGCGAATATTTGCTTTAAATAATGGCTGCATTTTTGAGGGATAGAAGCATGCTTTCAGGATGTTCAGCGAATCGTTGCTGCATCGCTTTCAGCTGAAGCAACATGAGACGCTGCTTGCAAAAGCTTTAGCAATTGCTTTTGTTCTCTTTTCGCATGTCTACGATTCAATTTACTCTCTCCCACTCTGTCTCTCTCTCTCGCTCTCTCTCTCTGTCGCCTTTCGTGCGTCTTTTCTTATCTAACGTTCCAAGTCAGTGAGTTAGAAAAAACAAGGATAATAATTTAGAGTTAATCTCTGGTTAGTTTGTTGGCTGGGTTGGCTCACAGGTACATTCAGGTGTGTGTTTGAGTGAGTGTTTGAGTGTGTGTACGTGCATGTGTCTGCTATGCGCCTAAATTATGACTACGTTTCTTTTTTTAGAAGCTGATAGAGTAACTGGCTGAATAACAGGCTTCAACAACAACAACGACTACGAAGTGAATGAAATTTGTTAAAAGTGACTGGATTTCAACGGAAAACTTTAAAAAAATAACAATTGTTTTCGAAACAGTGAAATTATTTTGTTGCATGTTTTATACTCTAATAATAAATAACAATTACATTTTTTAAGCTTTCAAGAGAGATTTTCCATTAAGGAAATCTAAATAAATTCATTTCAACAGCTTAAAAAAACAGGTTAAACAGAAACAGAATTTTACTTTTTCAATTCAACCACTTTTTGGACATTTTTTTTTCATACTTCTTTTTGTGTTACTGCTCTTTTAATTGTACCTTTTTTGTTAATACCTTTTTTCTGTTAGTTTCTTTAGTTGTTTTTGTCACTACTTCAAAATACATTACAACCATATTTACATAACTTTTTACTATTTTATTATTATTCTTTTCGTTAATTTCCCCTTAAATTCGTCTTAATTTTTTTACTACACATTTTCCCCTGCCCTTTTTTCTAATGATCTATGAATTTATTTTGCATTCCTGGCAGAGGAGGAAAAAATAACAACTTTGAAAGCTACAACAAGAATGTGCAACAGAAACTTCGGCGCATCAAACAACCGGATATTAAATTCCATCCTAATCCTCCTTCCTTCTCCCCCACATTCCTCCCATCCCCCTTCCCGGCCGTCACTTGCTGGGTTTCCTAATCATTGTTTTGAAGTCTGCTCCTGTTTCACTTCAAGTTTGACGCTTGAAGCTCGTCTGCCGCTGATGGTGATTGAAATATTCAACCATCGCGAAGGTTTTCATTACCTTTCGTTGTTGTTGTTGTTGACTCGTTGACAACCACGTAATTAGCAAAGTTAAGCAAAAACTATTGACGTTCCAAAAAAACAAACTATTTTCAAGTGCGTGAAGTTAAATTCGTAGCGAACTTAGCACGGACATGAACCACAAAAACTCACCACACAATTTTTTCAAATCCACCACAGTTCGCTACGTAGCGAACTTTTTATTTTCTTAAAATGTCTGCAATAATCACTGAAAATATATTTTTATTAAATTATTATTTAAGGAAATAGTAATTAAAAATGTTTTCAATGAACTCTGATTATTTTTTTTGAGTTTTTGAAAATTCAATATTTTAGTAGTGAGTAAGTGGTCAGGATGAAGTGGCAAATGACTACCTTGGAGGAGGAGTGCATCGATCGGACGTGAACTATTGGATAGAAAATGGAATCGTGTTTTAAGGAATGTAACTGCCATGCTCCTGTGGATTCTCCAAATATTTTTTTTTAAATTTTGAAAATTCACTATTTTAGTAGTTCGTAAGTGGTCAGGATGAAGTGGCCAGTGGCTACCTTGGAGGAGGAGTGCATCGATCGGACCTGAACTATTGCATAGAAAATGGAATCACGTTTCAAGAAATGTAACTGCCATGCTCCTGTGGATTCTCCGATTATTTTTTTTGCATTTTTGAAAATTCACTATTTTAGTAGTTCGTAAGTGGTCAGGATGAAGTGGCCAGTGGCTACCTTGGAGGAGGAGTGCATCGATCAGACCTGAACTATTGGATAGGAAATGGAATCATGTTTCAAGAAATGTAGCTGCCATGCTCCTGTCGATTCTCCGAATATTTTTTTGAATTTTTGAATATTCAACATTTTAGTGGTGAGTAAGTGGTCAGGATGAAGTGGCAAATGGCTACCTTGGAGGAGGAGTGCATCGATCGGACCTAAACTATTGGATAGAAAATGGAATCGTGTTTTAAGGAATGTAACTGCCATGCTCCTGTGGATTCTCCAAATATTTTTTTTTAAATTTTGAAAATTCACTATTTTAGAAGGGCAGTAAAGGGTGAAAATACAATATATATATGTACATACATATATATGTATATATACATATGTATGTACATATGTACATATATATATTGTATTTTCACCCTTTACTTTATTGTATTTTCACCCTTTATATATGTATATATACATATGTATGTACATATGTACATATATATATTGTATTTTCACCCTTTACTGCCCTTCTAAAATAGTGAATTTTCAAAATTAAAAAAAAAAATATTTGGAGAATCCACAGGAGCATGGCAGTTACATTCCTTAAAACACGATTCCATTTTCTATCCAATAGTTTAGGTCCGATCGATGCACTCCTCCTCCAAGGTAGCCATTTGCCACTTCATCCTGACCACTTACTCACCACTAAATTGTTGAATATTCAAAAATTCAAAAAAAATATTCGGAGAATCGACAGGAGCATGGCAGCTACATTTCTTGAAACATGATTCCATTTCCTATCCAATAGTTCAGGTCCGATCGATGCACTCCTCCTCCAAGGTAGTCATTTGCCACTTCATCCTGTCCACTTACTCACTACTAAAATATTGAATATTCAAAAATTCAAAAAAAATATTCGGAGAATCCACAGGAGCATGACAGCTACATTTCTTGAAACATGATTCAATTTTCTATGCAATAGTTCAGGTCCGATCGATGCACTCCTCCTCCAAGGTAGTCATTTGCCACTTCATCCTGTCCACTTACTCACTACTAAAATATTGAATATTCAAAAATTCAAAAAAAATATTCGGAGAATCCACAGGAGCATGACAGCTACATTTCTTGAAACATGATTCCATTTTCTATCCAATAGTTCAGGTCCGATCGATGCACTCCTCCTCCAAGGTAGTCATTTGCCACTTCATCCTGACCACTTACTCACTACTAAAATATTGAATATTCAAAAATTCAAAAAAAATATTCGGAGAATCCACAGTAGCATGACAGCTACATTTCTTTGAACATGATTCCATTTTCTATCCAATAGTTCAGGTCCGATCGATGCACTCCTCCTCCAAGGTAGTCATTTGCCACTTCATCCTGACCACTTACTCACTACTAAAATATTGAATATTCAAAAATTCAAAAAAAATATTCGGAGAATCCACAGGAGCATGGCAGTTCAATTCCTTAAAACATGATTCCATTTCCTATCCAATAGTTCAGGTCCGATCGATGCACTCCTCCCCCAAGGTAGTCATTTGCCACTTCATCCTGTCCACTTACTCACTACTAAAATATTGAATATTCAAAAATTCAAAAAAAATATTCGGAGAATCCACAGGAGCATGGCAGTTACATTTCTTGAAACATGATTCCATTTCCTATCCAACAGTTCAGGTCCGATCGATGCACTCCTCCTCCAAGGTAGTCATTTGCCACTTCATCCTGACCACTTACTCACTACTAAAATATTGAATATTCAAAAATTCAAAAAAAATATTCGAAGAATCCACAGGAGCATGGCAGTTACATTTCTTGAAACATGATTCCATTTCCTATCCAATAGTTCAGGTCCGATCGATGCACTCCTCCTCCAAGGTAGCCACTGGCCACTTCATCCTGACCACTTACGAACTACTAAAATAGTGAATTTTCAAAATTTAAAAAAAAATATTTGGAGAATCCACAGGAGCATGGCAGTTACATTCCTTAAAACACGATTCCATTTCCTATCCAATAGTTCAGGTCCGATCGATGCACTCCTCCCCCAAGGTAGTCATTTGCCACTTCATCCTGTCCACTTACTCACTACTAAAATATTGAATATTCAAAAATTCAAAAAAAATATTCGGAGAATCCACAGGAGCATGGCAGTTACATTTCTTGAAACATGATTCCATTTCCTATCCAACAGTTCAGGTCCGATCGATGCACTCCTCCTCCAAGGTAGTCATTTGCCACTTCATCCTGACCACTTACTCACTACTAAAATATTGAATATTCAAAAATTCAAAAAAAATATTCGAAGAATCCACAGGAGCATGGCAGTTACATTTCTTGAAACGTGATTCCATTTCCTATCCAATAGTTCAGGTCCGATCGATGCACTCCTCCTCCAAGGTAGCCACTGGCCACTTCATCCTGACCACTTACGAACTACTAAAATAGTGAATTTTCAAAAATTCAAAAAAAATAATCGGAGAATCCACAGGAGCATGGCAGTTACATTTCTTGAAACGTGATTCCATTTTCTATGCAATAGTTCAGGTCCGATCGATGCACTCCTCCTCCAAGGTAGTCATTTGCCACTTCATCCTGACCACTTACTCACTACTAAAATAGTGAATTTTCAAAAACTCAAAAAAAATATTCGCAGAATCCACAGGAGCATGGCAGTTACATTTCTTGAAACGTGATTCCATTTCCTATCCAATAGTTCAGGTCCGATCGATGCACTCCTCCTCCAAGGTAGTCATTTGCCACTTCATCCTGACCACTTACTCACTACTAAAATAGTGAATTTTCAAAAACTCAAAAAAAATATTCGCAGAATCCACAGGAGCATGGCAGTTACATTTCTTGAAACGTGATTCCATTTCCTATCCAATAGTTCAGGTCCGATCGATGCACTCCTCCTCCAAGGTAGTCATTTGCCACTTCATCCTGACCACTTACGAACTACTAAAATAGTGAATTTTCAAAAATTCAAAAAAAATAATCGGAGAATCCACAGGAGCATGGCAGTTACATTTCTTGAAACGTGATTCCATTTTCTATGTAATAGTTCAGGTCCGAGCGATGCACTCCTCCTCCAAGGTAGTCATTTGCCACTTCATCCTGACCACTTACTCACTACTAAAATAGTGAATTTTCAAAACTCAAAAAAAATATTCGGAGAATCCACAGGAGCATGGCAGTTACATTTCTTGAAACGTGATTCCATTTTCTATGCAATAGTTCAGGTCCGATCGATGCACTCCTCCTCCAAGGTAGTCATTTGCCACTTCATCCTGACCACTTACTCACTACTAAAATAGTGAATTTTCAAAAACTCAAAAAAAATATTCGGAGAATCCACAGGAGCATGGCAGTTACATTTCTTGAAACGTGATTCCATTTCCTATCCAATAGTTCAGGTCCGATCGATGCACTCCTCCTCC